>JAEMWC010000294.1:475000-525000 GCA_016490735.1 Pachyseris speciosa
TCATTTAATTTACACGTGTCCATCTTAAAAGAGTTGGTATTGTTACAGATGTGTCTAACACAGTCGTAACCACCTTAGAGAGGTGTCTATCTGAGCATCTCAGGTGTCCACCTCAGCGAGTTGTTCCTATTATATAGGTTATTATTATTATTATGATATTTATTTCAACACGGAGTTTCTTCAATTACATAGAATTGGTTTCCGAGAAAGCCGTGCATGCATTAAAATATCACACGTCAATTAAAATTACATGAATTACAGGTATACGAAAGCTAAAAAGAAGTATCTGAATTGATGTCATGGAGACCGAGTGAGCGTAAGGATTTTCTAAAGACCTCAAGAGACGGTTCTGCTTTAATCGTAGATGGGAGGGAATTCCATAGCTTAGCACCACGGTATGAAAAGCTTTTTTTCAAATTTTCGGTATTGGGTTTTTGGAGTGCTAAATTCAAGTTAGAGTCTCAGAGGTTGTGAGTAGTAGTGTCACGAACTAGGTGAAATGCTTCAGTGAGGTACTCAGGGGCTTTGTTGTGCATAATTTTGTGCATCATAATCGCAGTATGATGGTGGCGACGGACTCCAAGAGTGTCCCACTAAAGCATTTTCAATATCTCGGCTGATCTGACATCCCATTCGCTTTGAGTGATGATCCGAGCTGCTCGGTTATGGAGTTTGTCAAATCTCTTTGAGAGACCTTTGTTTAAACCTGCCCAAACTACATCACAATAATCAAATAATGGAAGAATCAAAGATTTGTAAATCATGATTAAAATTTCTTTTGGGACAAACGGTCTAACCTGTTTTAAACCGGCAAGGCCTGCAGAAATCTTCTTTGCGATATGGTCTACGTGGTTCGACCATGACAAATGTTCGTCTATATATACACCTAAAGATTTACTATAGTGTACCCTCTTTATCGGATCATCACCAAATTTGATTTGGAGAGGGAACGTCAGTTGGGCTGCTTTATATTTAGAGCAAACTAAAAGATACTCAGTCTTAAGTACGTTTAGACTTAATCTATTGGCGATAAGCCACTGTCCAATGCTTGTTAATTCGTTGTTGACCATGCTCTCTAGATCACTAAAGCAAGATGCCGTAATAGTTAAGTTTGTATCGTCAGCAAACATCCGTGCTTTTGAATAATTTAGGTAACAAGGTAGATCGTTAATATAGATAAGAAATAGCACAGGACCTAGTATTGAACCTTGGGGTACGCCACAGGAAATAGGTGTGTCTTTCGATAGAAAACCGTCAAGTTCGCATCTTTGGTGTCGACCTGAAAGATATGATTTGAACCATGGAAGAGAATTATCGCCTACACCGAGGAGCCGTAATTTTTCTAGTAAAATATTGTGGTCGATTGTGTCAAAAGCTTTAGCTAAGTCAAGAAAAACAACAGAGGTGATATGACCGTTGTCAATATTGAAGTACCATTGATTACAAGCGTCAAGCAAAGCCGTGGTAGTGGAGTGAAACGATCGAAATCCTGATTGGTATTTGTTCAACAAATTATTGTCCAAAAGATATGCGCAGAGTTGGTTATAAACAAGCTTTTCCATAACTTTAGAAATAGAAGACAAAATGGAAATTGGGCGATAGTTGTTAGGATTTGATTTACTGTTACCCTTATGAAGCGGAAAATTCTTCGCAACTTTCCAATCACTGGGGATATAGCCGCTGGAAATTGATGCGTTAAAAAGAAAACAAAGGGGCTCAGCAATGATATCAGCTGCAATTTTGAGTAGCTTGTTTGGAATGTGATCTAAGCCAGCTGATTTATTAGTGATTTATTTCTTCAGGATATTTAGTACCTCAGACGGATGAATACGACTTAAGCTAAAATTTGAAGAAGTAGAATTCATATAGTGATGAAAACGCTCGGTGGGATTTGGAAGTTGTGATGCTAGTTGAGGCCCAATGTTTGCAAAATGATTATTAAGAAAATCTGCAATTTCGTCTCGACCGTTGATGGAATGAACCTCGTCGATAAAAATTTCATTTATCATAGAGTCCTTTTTAGGTCTACCTTTAACTGAATGAATAGTTTTCCAAATTTCTTTGGGATTTCCAGAATTTTCAGAAAATTTCGCATGGTAATAACACTTCTTTGAATTTTTTATATCCCGATTAACCTTGTTTCTAAGAGACTTGTAGTCGGACCAAAGTTTAGGATCATTAAATTTGGACGCATTCAATTTAGCCCGGTCTCTTTTGATAATGAGCAATTTAATCTCGCGGGTAAGCCAAGGGGTGGCCCTATGGCGTACTCGTTTAGATTTAATTGGGGCGTGGTGATCAGCAACAGAAAGAAACATGTCTTTCCAAGCCAACCACATGGTCTCAGGATCATTGTAATTGCTAAGTGTGCCCCAAGGGAGATTAGGTAATTCATTTCGGAATTTGAGTAAATCAAATTTTGAATAGTTTCTATAGGTGACATGTTTGTGCGATCTACCGAAAGAAATAGACTTTTTACGCACAACGTAAACAGGAAAATGATCGCTGAGACTATTATGTATAACTCCGGAGTCAACAATTTTGCTTGTGTCGTTAGAGAATATAAGATCGATAACTGTGGCACTAGAGTTAGTGACCCTGGTTGGAGTATCGATTAATTGAGACAATTGATACGTCTCGGCAATGGATTTTAGGATACAAACAGGACCTTCTTGGTTATATGATTGATAATTGCAATTTAAATCACCCAGGAGAATGACTTCTTTCTCTTCTAGGTCTAGCTTGAAGACAATATCTTCGATTCCGTCTAGAACTGATCTATCAGAGCTAGGAGGCCTGTAGCAGGCAAAGATAACAAAGGGCCTGCTACAGGGTTTCCTGATTTCAATACATATGCCCTCTACACAAGCTGAGTCGAGATCATGACGAATGTGATAATTTATGGTATTCCTTATATAAATTGCGACTCCGCCACCGAGGCGGTTTGTCTTTTCTAATCAGATCATAACCATCGACAATGAAAAGCGAATCCTCAAGGGCAGTGTCAAGGCGTGTTTCATTTAAAGCTAACACATCAATTTTATGATTACTTAAATTCATTCTGATTTGGTCTATGTACTTTGGAAGACTAACAATGTTATGAGAAATAACTTTAACTTTAACTTTAAAGCCTCTGCCGTTAGGAATAGAGTAACCATAGGTGTCCACATATGGGAGGTGTCCATCTTAGAGAGATGTTCTTAGAGGTGGGTGCACCTCAGAGATGTCCATCCAACAGTTATGTTGCAGATGTGACCATCCAAGAGAAGTTTTCCATTTTAGAGAGTTGATGTTACAGAGATGTCTGCCATAGGTGTCCATGTTAAAGATGGGTGCATCTCCATTGTCCAACTAAGAGTTATTTATGCTACAGAGGTGTTCATCTTAGATTTGTCCACCTAAATGAGGTGTCCATTTTAGAGGTGTTCACCTCACAGAGTTGTTCATGCGGTGATAGGTGTCCACTATAGAGGCCCATCTTTAAGATGGTTGCATCTCAGAGATGGCCATCTTAGAGTTACATTGTTACACAGGATGTCTTAGATGTGCCCACCTAAAAGTGGTGTCCATTTTAGGTGTCCACCTCAGAGGTGTCCACGTTATAGGTGTCCACCTCATGGAGTTGTTCATGTTATGTACGTGTCTACCATAGAGAGGTGTCTATCTAAGAGCAGGGGGCACCTCACAGATGTCCATCTAAGAGTTATTTATGTTACAGAGGTGTCCATCTTAGATGTGTTCACCTAAGAGAGATGTCCATTTTTAGGGAGTTGTGAATGTTACAGGTGTCTGTCAAAGAGGTGTCAAAATCAAAGTTTTGTTAGAAAACAACGTCAGCGCAATTTAGTTCCACACAGCGTATATTTGAATTGTTACACTAAGGAATTTCCCGCTAGCTAGAACTCAGTATTTCCCTGTACAAAACGGTGTGCTAAAATTTCATACTGTGTTGGACGCAATGTTAATTTCTCTGTTTAAATGGGTAACAATTGAAGCCTTTGACCAGGCAAAAATTTTGGGAAGGAGCAGTTGAAAACTGCGAATAAATCTAAAGCACCTTAGGTATTAAATATGATGGAATATTATTTATTTATTTATTTTTATTTTGAAACAAGTGGAGAGAACATAACAAGCTGGATTTCCACAGTCACGTAAATTAAATATAACTGGCTTTACATACGTAACTAAAATAATTAGCGATATATGTATGAACGAATTGCGTAAAAGTAAAAAGTTGAGTGCTGTACAACTTTTTATATTCATGCAAGCAGTCCACGCATAGTCTGTAATTTTACCGTGAAAGAGAGTTAAATTACGTTCGCACGCTGGTAGAGTGAAAGTGACAGTGGAAATGCACCTTTAAAACAAATACCCTGCTTACACAATAAAAGTGGATTTTAAAAATGAATTCAGTGTCTTTTGGTCAATGTTTAAATTTAAATTTTTTTCTCGCAACGCGATTGTTACGGACCCCTTTTTCATACAAAATGTCAATGTCTCAAACATAAGGATGCTTTTAATTGCTTAACACTGAAAAAAGGATGAAAACGCAAGATGTCCATCTTGTCCTGTGCTTGAGACAAGTACAAAATTTGAGTAACCGGATGAGAATCGAACCCTTGCCCGTTCAAACATTATACGGTTGCTTTACCCAGTCTCAAATCACGATCATGCGTCGTGCGTGCCCATAGGGAGCAAACGTCGTATTAAAATCTAACTTCTCGTTTTTGTAACGCTTTCGCGATTATTCCAATTTCTTAAACTCGGAAAATGGTGACGAACTGTCCAGGGACTAAATTACTGTGAGCGGCGTCAAAGTCAGGAAAAAGAAAGAAAAATTTACAGTCATGCCCTCACGTTCTCGAGAAAACCTAAAATTTAGTCAATTCACGTTGCTATTTTGCAGTGGACGGCAAAGAAATGTACCAAAATGCAAAACGCACGTGCAGAGCCATTGTTTTTGCTCGTGAAGCCTATTGTTTAGTGGCCTTCTCGTTGCCGTTGCCGTCCTCGTTGCTAAAGCTCCCTAATAATTTCCCGTAACTGGAAGCATCCGAAGAGCAAGAGAAAGAAAAAAACTCGCAGCAGTTCACTAAATTCACCTCTTTTAGATTGTGATGCAAAGCATAAGACCAATCAACATTTTTTACAGAACAAAACTTACAGTAAGAGCGCTGGTTAATGAAGTGTCCAACTAATGCATAAAGACTACCTTACAGATATTCAGGATCGATTGTTTTTCACTTTGTAGCGTTGTCATACAGCTTAAATAGCACTTTTCTGTGTCATATCGACGCCTTTAATTGTACGGCTCTCGGAGACATATACTGTTATTTCACTCCGCACTTTGTTCTCTATCTAAAACTACGTACAGTACATCTCAAAGACTAATTTCATAAAAATGGAAATAAATCGCAAATTGGTGTTAAACGAATCCAGGTCCGTTATCTGTCATGGGCAACATTCTTGAAAGAACCTGAAAATATACGTCAAATCACAGAATGAGCAGCCACTCAGTATCCTCGTTTTCCGCCTGCTGGCCTTACTAAACTTGGGGAGGAGAAGGGGGCTTATTTCAAGATCTGACCACCAGGCCCCGGTTCCTGGAAAGCCGATTAGCGCTAATCGACGGATAAATCCTGCTAATCGAGGAATAAAATTTATCCTTCGCTTAGATTCTGTTCCACAAAGCACGATTAGCACTATCCTAAGGATAAACCAACGGTTAAATTTAACACACCTAGCGAGGTGAATTAACTCGCTAACCGCGGAATAAAAGTTTTCAAAACAAACAAAAGGGCGGAATAAACCGTTCGTGAATTTGATGCAGGAAATAAGGGAAAACAACTTATACCACAAATAATATGTCTTGGAGACTTTAACGACCGAGAACTTTCAGTCCATTCAAATTCAGGAGAGTATCAATCGAATTTTGCGGTAGAAAACAGTCATCTAAAGTGAACGATGGCGAACCAAGGCGGGCAAAACGTGCAAATCTTACATTTTTTCTTACTCAAAATTGATAAGTTATCCGTAAGCTTAAACATTCGTAAGAACATCGTCAACTAACTCTTTTAAACGGTAAGATCTTAAAAATAAATGGCTATTCTATTCTAGCAGAGGCTTCACGAAGCAGAAAATAAGCATAAGCTCCAGCAAAGCTTTATTTTAGTTATGCTGAACACGAGAGAAAAACAACACGCAACGACTAAAATATTTTTTATCACTTGCATTTGTGTATGTTTTTTTTACCCTTCGACATAACGTTTCGCCTGTTTGAGGAATCCAAATTTTTTAATCAAATAAAATTCTTGCAACAAACTGTATTAGAGAGAAGTTAAGCTTAAAAGGAAATAAAAAGGCATTTTTTCTAAACTAAACACATCACATTGTTTTCAAAAAGAGACGTCGTATTCAACGCTGTTTCAAAATTTACAGCTTTAATACACAGATTCAACCAATGCTTTTGTAGCTAGAATTCGACACTGGAAGAATCAAGAAGATCTTAACTCACCCATTCCAGCCAATTCGGCTTACAAGTTAATTTCTCGCTTTATTTGTCAGTTTGCTCGATTTCCTTTGTTCTTTTCAGGGGAATATATTACATAACCCCTCATTATTATTCACTGTCTGAAAAGTTGGCGGCGGCTTTGATTGTAACAGGGGAGTGTAGGGCTGAAACAATAGCTGATAACAATAGCAAAACAATGCAATATATATTTCCCCAGCTTATATTCCCCTGCTCATATTCTCCTCGACTTAGTTTCCCATCACTTGTAAACTCTAAAGAAAAACAAACAAATACAGAGGAACTGTCAAACAGTTACCGACCACACGGTGGTCTTTCGTGTGTTAGCTGGTATCTAGTCACTGCTTCGTTTAGCAATCTCTTCGTCGGCAACGACTTGTGTACCGCGTTTTCCCCTTTCTCTCCACCATAACTTCTTCGTGGGGCTTACTCGCTGTAACGACATTGGTAGCGGGTGGACCTTCAATCAATAAATCATTTTCTCCAGGAGTGTTAAAATCCGAGCATCCTGGCTGTGAGTCTGACTTGTCCCATTCACAAAGCAAATCCATCTTCACCATCGCTCATCGTTGTTTACAAACAGTGCTAGGCGAGAGCTCCCTTTTCTCAAAATTGAACGGCAGTCGTTCAACTACGTGCACAACTGAATGCACTGTTTATGCAAAAGTAACAAACATGTTTACCACGCATACCAACAGACAAAAGAAAACATATATACATATTGTTGTGTAAATAATACAGAACTAAATTCAATCCCACTGTGTACCAGTATAACAAAACACGTTGACTACGCATTGTTGTAAAAACAAAACCGAAAATCAACAAAAACATGTTTACAGTCGAAACCTCACCTCCTACAATCTACCATTAAAAGTATTTTTAAAATAAAACTCGACCGAGTAGAAACTAAGTTTTTTGTTATTTAATGGCCTTCTATTTCTTTTAGAAAACCTCACGAACTGACAAATAAGCATGTTATTTACCTGTCCCTCGGGGGGTATGTGATATATTCACCTGGCACCGCCCCTCGGGCTACGCTCTCGGGGCGGTACCAGGTGAATATATCACAT
The DNA here is from genome assembly GCA_016490735.1 of Pachyseris speciosa. Taxonomy (NCBI): domain Eukaryota; kingdom Metazoa; phylum Cnidaria; class Anthozoa; order Scleractinia; family Pachyseridae; genus Pachyseris; species Pachyseris speciosa. Next base: position 482,600 of record JAEMWC010000294.1, read on the forward strand.
ACCCCCTCGTTCCAGGTAAGACAGGTAAATAACCCTCACTTATACAGAGGTTATTTTCCTTGACTACCAACGCCGCCTTGCACTGAATAAGCTTAATTATTTCCATTCCGTTTCCTTTTAACAATATCGTAAGAGTTTTTTTTTGTTCAAAAATGTACCATTTTTCTTAAACTATGACAAAATAAGAAGGTTTGGTTAAGACAATTTATGACGCCGTTCTTTCCGTGAATCAGAAAACAACTAAACGCTTCGAATTCGTGCACATCTTCGCTCCTCATTTTCCCGCGCGTTTGCTTGTGGATAACCGGTCTGACTGGTTTATTCCGAGTTTAATCGAGGGATAGCTAGTCGAAGGATAAATCTGTTTTGAGGAACGCCTTTTTATTCCCTGATTAGTTATCCAGAGATTTCTTGAATTAACCCTTAATCGGGGGATAGTTTAATCGGCTTTCCAGGAACCGGGGCCAGAAAGTGGACGGGGGGGGCCGAGTTGCTGATGTATCTTTTCTAGAGATTGTTTTCCAAATTGTATCGCTTTCACGTACCGTCCGCACGGTGTTCGTTCCTTTTTCCTGGAAGAGTAAACGTGAGTCCTGAGGTGCTATTGTACAGCACCACTCTGTCGCTATCATAACTGGCTGCGTACAGTGTGCGGAGATCAGCAAAACTGTCAATAAATCAATTAAGGTTGTCAAGGTGATTTACAAGCTTATCTTATAAAAACAACTTTATTGTGCAACTAGCCTTGCTTCCAATTATGAAAGTTATTTTATTTTCTTTATTTACTCCACATTATCATATTGTATATTTTTTTTACAATGACTAGGAATAGAGAAGGAGTGGAGAAGGGCATGATATAGTAGACTAATTATATGCCCTTTTAAATTACAATATATAATTTGTTACGACAAAAAGAGGAAACCGCCGAGTGCGGGAATCAAACCCGGGACACATTAGTGGATCCAACCCTGCTCCCCTGCGCCAACCCTGTCCTGGAAACAAAATTGTTACGACACTTAATTATGTAACTACCGTTTATGTGTACCTTACGCTGGAGGGTCCTTCCAGTCCACCGCCAGCTGCGTAAACATCAATAAAGTCACCTAAAAAAAAACAGCAACGGTTTACAAAAAAATTGTAACTCTAACCAACTGGATTTTAAGTGCAAAACAACTTCATTGCTTAAATCACCGATATCTTGCCGCTTATTTTCGGAAAATGTAAAACTAAACAGTTTAACTTGTAATGAAATCATTCATCAAGAGGACACATTGAAGAACTAATCCCGAGTGAATTTAATGAACTCACCTGTTAATCCATTAAATCGAAGGATGCTATTCGAGACATAACTTGTAACATAAACATTTCTAAATTGAAGTCAAGAAAAACACGTCAACAAACAGAACTGGACAAATAAATGGTCAAAATTATAGTTTAGAGGTTATAGGACGAGCGTGGTTACTGCACTCACGAGTATAAACTGTTGGAAACCTAAGGCGCGTTTCTCGAAAGTCCCGGTAACTAAACGGGCCCGAAACCAAAATATCAAGAAAAGTAGGGTGTGTTCTGACCTCTAATCAAGTCCAGTTTGTTTCTTTTGCTCCCATCTGGATTGGAACAGAAAACAGCTTAATAGGCCCGGTAATTACCGGGAGCTTTGAGAAACAGGCCACTAGACCTTTTGTAGCGTTGACTCTTGATTAATTAATTGCATAAATTGCGTTCACAACTGCGAGGATCATTCTTCATTTGATTTCATTTCCGCAGTTCATATATGATTCATTTCATATATCATTCACAAAATTTAAAAAGAGTCAGGATAAAGTGAGCATAACCTACCCATCTGAGCCAACAGTCAAACCAACTGGTTTTTCTACCCTGGCAAACATACCCAGTTGTTGACCTACAGTCAAAGCAAAGCAAAACAAGGAGAGACAAACAAGAGAAAGGGAAAATTTAAGTCACAGAAAAAAATAGTTACCCTAAGGGTACATGTGTGGGATACACTGCCCCCAATGCATTGCACACGTTGCACCTCATTAGCATTAACGGACTTACAACCAAAAGTGTGAGATACCACAGGTAACCCACACAAAAATGCAGATGCATGTACAGAGAAGAGCAATCATGTATTCCAGAGGTTTGCAACACAGACGTTTTTTCACTAACCGGAGGAGGAGTTGAATCTCAACACAGCATCTGTGTAATGACTGCAGATAAGAAGGGAACCATCTTCTAACAACGCAACATCCTCAGGTCTGTGAAAATCAATGAACAATTTTGTTGCACTTTCTTTTTTGATGCTCATGGAAATTTATACTAATTTTCCACTTATTAAATAAATGTTTTGAAGTTGAACTGACAGCCATAGTTCTCCATACCCTTTTAGGCCATGGCTTTTGTCAGCGACCTGTAAAAGAAACCCAGAATGCATGTAACCAAATCAGTGCTCCTGTTTACCTGGAGATAGGTTCCAATCACATTCTTAGTATTATAGATACTATTTGTGCCTTGGAAATTTTATATTATTACTATTGACAATATAAAATAATAATAAAAATAGATGTCTTTTTGTTCTTGGAAGGTCTAGTCAGGTGCCTTTAATCTTTACAACATGTCGAGTTTCTGTCAAATTAAGACACTACAGGGTCTCTGGTTCAGACTGGACAACTTTATCTGTTCAAGGATAAATCAGGCCTACAACTTACTTAGGAATCTAGAACATGTTTCTAAACTTACGATAACCACACAAGTAATTAATAAGTACAGTCACTATTGAATTACAAAGAGTTGGAAACAATATATCCTCATATGAGCACAACACACTTGTACAGATTTTACAAGTAATATGACAGTCAATTAATAAGCACAGTCACTGTTGAATGACAAAGAATTGGATACAATATTTAACTAAGAAATATACCACAAATGTCTATAGTTTATAGGCTGAAAAACCATGCAGGATGTTGGAAGAACACTCAAAGAATTCATAAATCATTCACCTGTGGCTCGTGATTTACGGATTCTTCGAGTGTTCTTCGAACATCCCAAGTGGTTAATCATGCCTACAAACCATAGAAAATTGTGGTATATTGCTTTTATATAATAATTAAGAACTGAGGCATGTGAAATTTCCATGAGTTTACTGGCGCAAAAAACCATAGCTGATTGACCAATCAAAGTGCAAGCATTGGTTTGGTTATTATATAATTCCTCATATAAGTACAATACACTTGTACAGATTTTACAAGTAGTATGACAGTCGACTCAATAGTTGAGAAAAAAGTTTTGGGATCTAACTTAGCCTAGCCCGTTCCAGGCGTTCAGATAGTTAACAGGGTGTGAAATTACCAGCAGAGTGAAATGAAAATAAAGTGACAAAAAATGGAGTGGGGCTTGGGACGGGCAGTGTTCCTTCCCAAGACCCATCCCAAGCCCCCCTCCATTTTGGGCTCACTCTGCCAGTAATATCATGCCCTGTTTACTATCTGAATGCCTGGAACAGGCTAACTTAGCCTCCAGACTAACTTTTTATTAACTTTGGACATTCTTTTAACATGAAACACATTTGTCATTGTGGTTAAAAATAATAGCCTCACAATTTAGTTACAACAGCCCACACCAAGATCTAAAATGCACAAATCACCCCCAACCATGGTGCTAAGTATACTGATCTGCATCTATGACTGACATTAATTCAGCTATCATTTAAATATATTAGTTTTCTCAGTTGAATTTTTCAGTATAATTTCAAAGGTAGGTTTGGTGGACACTCTTTCTAAACATACACTTCCATCGTGAAAAATTTCAAAAATTTCAATGTAAATTACAGCTCCCAGCTCCCAGTTGGCTTGTTAGCTCAGTTGGTAGAGAGCTGCACTGGTATCGCAGAGGTCGTGGGTTCGAAACCCATACAAGCCTGAATTTTTTCAGGCTTTATTTTCACTGCTGCTTAAGTAGTGTTCATAACTGTGATGATTGTTGACGTATTCATCCTTTGATCTGCAGTTCAAATATATGAAAATTATATATTTATTATCACAATAATAATAATAATAATAATAATAATAATAATAATAATAATAACAACAATAACAACAACAATAATATTTTGTGAAGGGATCCAACTTGCCTAGGTGGTTTTCTGGTTTTCATATTTCTGCTAGTCTTGCAAGTATTCACAACAACAAACAACAACAACAATAAGCTTATCTTGATTACAATTTTAAGTAGATTACTCACCACTCCAAGGAAATGACCATCAGGGACAGAGAATTTTACAACTCTATCATCAAGGAAGCTTGCCACATAAAGTATATTGTCAGGACCAAGGGCCATCCCCTCGGGGCAGTCAAGGTAACTCTCATTACCAAAGGCACCTGCAAATCTACACATGATGCAGAATACATCTTCATACAGTACTGTGATGGTTTATTTTTCTTGAGTTAATACACCTTGGTGAAGCACTTAAAAGGTAGAAGGAGTTCAGTCATCCATGTTGGGATGTAACTTGACATTCTGACTGGTGTCAGAACCAATGGATTTTTTGGGGGAACCTCTTTAAAACAAATTTCATTTAATATGCGAGTTCCTTGCTAATTCAATTTGTGACAAAAAATCCATAAATGTTTCAACTGAGCTTCTTCTCACAGTTTTTAGAATGTGATAAGTGGATGTCAGAGCCTTTCTTTGCATATACATCTTGTGGTTCAATTTCATCCTTGGTTCAATGTTTATTTTCCTGTTTTGTAGTCATTAATACATTATCATACATTATCATACATTACTGTACATTACCATACAAAAGAACAAATAAAGAAAATACAAATTCAATCAAGGATAAAATTGAACTACAACATATACTTAGTAAAACAAGAATTCATAGAGGTAAGAAAAAAGTTTGACCTTAGGCCCTCTTCCAGAGAAAACTGCCGTACTGGCAAACAGACCATAAAAGACATGGGTAGAAATGATGATTATAGAATGTGGCTTCACTGATTTATAATTCTACTAGAATGTCACTCACGTCTTTGTCTGTAAGTCATACATGTGGATCTGATCTGTTGTGAAACTTGCCACATATAGGTACTTGTCATCTAAAACAAGACACTTTGTTATTATGTTTCCAAGATACAAAATAAATCATTCAATTAACTTTTACATTGTAATGGTTGCTATCATAATTGAAGGCAAACTACCATTAGGCCATAAGAAATCCCAGCCCCTCCGACAGACTGTGTTTTGGATTGGACCCCCCCCCCCCCCCCCCCCTCCCAGCTATCCTTCCTCCCTTTGAGTTTCCAGTCCCCTCAGAGTTTCCAGTGGGGATGGGGGAAGGGTGGCTGGGCTGTAAAGGTAGGGGTAGACTGCTGGCAAAATAAGTACGAGGTAGGAGCATGAGGTCATCAAAAATAGATGAAGCTTCTTTAGGTACCTCTGCAATTGTACTCTAATTTGTACTCTACATTTGTATAGTTTCCATAGTAAAGCCTGTAATGTCATACCAGTGACCATTCCCCATGGTCCATCTAGTCCATGACCCTGAGTAAATGTCACAGCAGGAATTCCAGTTTGTCTTGTGTCTGCTACAAACAATACCTGCAACATACAAGAATTAAAACTAATGAGATGACAGTGCTTTTATCAGTAAAAAGGTGAACAATGACCACACATTTTTGGTGATCAACCTTCAGGTTTAAGACACATGGTTTGATCTGGTTAAAGAATAAAGAATTACTTACCTGGTCCAGTAAGAAGCTATAATTTCAGCACAGAAAGAAAAAAAGAAAAGATTTTGTTGGTGATGTGCTTGATACAAGTGTACCGGTAAAGGTGTTTTAGAACGTTAAGAAATTGCTCATACACAAAGTGAGTCTTGAAGGCACTGGCCGATCTAAGAATAACACCACTAAATAACACCACTAAATCCCCCATGCAGTTTATAGACAAAAGCTTCTAAAATTATGCATCATGAACTCTTTTACCATGAAGAAGCTTAAACATAAAATGAAGTGAAAAGATATGTTTGAACAATATTTTTCAGTTTAGCAAAATTCTCACCTTGATATGTATAATGTATGTTGTGGGGTTGCTAAAATGTAAGAAGGCTTGTGTAACTTATCAAACTCTTTGATTATTTGAGTCACTTTACCTTCCCTGAAAGAGCAACACAAGAAAAAAGTGATAAAATACAATAACAGAAATAAAAAATGTATCAAGTAAATGTTAGTTCAACCAGTTTAAGTGCGTGACAGATATGCCCTCATTTTCCCATCATGCTAACTCATGCATGGTACAGGCACAACACTGAAGGACTGTTGAATCACTCCTCATTTGCCCCAAGGGTTGCTTAAGTCCTCCTAAAAGATCCCACTAATGAACAGAGGCTCTGGGAACAGGTGGTCAGCCAGTTGCCCAGCCTGCACCCAACCCTGAGAAGTGTGTCACGTGTGTGATGGTCAGCCAGTTGCCCAACCTCCACCCAACCCTGAGATGTGCGTGACGTGTGTGATGGTCAACCAGTTGCCCAGCCTCCACCCAACCCTGAGATGTGTGTGTCGTGTGTGATGGTCAGCCAGTTGCCCAGCCTGCACCCAGCCCTGAGATGTGTGTAATGTGTGTGATGGTCAGCCAGTTGCCCAGCCTCCACCCAACCCTGCGATGTGTGTGATGTGTGTGATGGTCAGCCAGTTGCCCAGCCTCCACCCAACCCTGAGATGTGCGTGACATGTGTGATGGTCAGCCAGTTGCCCAGCCTCCACCCAACCCTGAGATGTGTGTGATGTGTGTGATGGTCAGCCAGTTGCCCAGCCTCCACCCAACCCTGAGATGTGTGTGACGTGTGTGATGGTCAACCAGTTGCCCAGCCTCCACCCAACCCTGAGAAATGTGTGTGACGTGTGTGATGGTCAGCCAGTTACCCAGCCTACACCCAACCCTGAGATTGTGTGATGTGTGTGATGGGCAACCTGTTACCCAGCCTGCACCCAGCCCTGAGATGTGTGTGACGTGTGTGATGGTCAACCAGTTGCCCAGCCTGCACCCAACCATGAGATGTGTGTGACATGTGTGATGGTCAACCAGTTGCCCAGCCTCCACCCAACCCTGAGATGTGTGTGATGCGTGTGATGGTCAACCTGTTACCCAGCCTGCACCCAACCATGAGATGTGTGTGACGTGTGTGATGGTCAGCCAGTTACCCAGCCTCCACCCAAGCCTGAGATGTGTGTGAAGTGTGAGATGGTCAACCAGTTGCCCAGCCTCCACTCAACCCTGAGATGTGTGTGACGTACGTGATGGTCAACCAGTTGCCCAGCTTCCACTCAACCCTGAGATTGTGTGACATGTGTGATGGTCAACCAGTTACCCATCCTCCACTTAACCCTGAGATGTGGGTGATGGGAATTTAAACCACACTGCTGGGAAATATGCTTCCTACTCTTTTTGACAAGTTACAAATCTGAGTTTTTTTATGGTTAAGAGCTCTCAATATAGTCTGTGAAATTGCAATTTCAAAATACCTAGTTTTAACACTATATGTTTTGGAAAACATTCAATAAGATACAGGACTTCTGATATTTCCCGCGGTCGTGGACCCGTGAAATTCAAGTAAATCCGTGTAATTTTGCGAAATTCCCAAATAAACGCAAAATACCGCGAAATCTGCCAGAAATATTACCAAATACATGTCGACAAAACATGTTTGATATTTATCTTGTTTATTAGACCTGTTTTGTTCACCACAAACATCCAAATTTATCTTGAAACTTCCAGGCGTTCTTAGATTAATGTTGTGAAAAACTGGGCACTGGCCACAATGTGAAACGCCTTGCTAAAGGTGCATTTCTCGAGCACATTGTTGTTCAAAGAGCAAATGATTATCTGGTCATATCCTGGGGAGGGGGGTACTCCCTTATATGGCCTTAACGGGGATGTACGGCCCGATAGGGTATGGTTTTCAAGGTGTTTTGTCTTGAATGGGGTATCGATTTCATCACTTTCTGTCTTAAATGGGGTATTGCTACAGCTGCTTCAGGCTAGGAAACCTTGCTCGCCTTGTCTTCTCAGGCAACGATGGTCCTGTGGTGTATACACAGCCGGTTTCATTGCCAATGCATTAAGATACAGTAAGAAACTAGTGTATAATTGAAGGGCTGAGAGCGAAACTATCATATGTGATGATTTAGCCTCAAAATGCTTGGAATTGGCTGAATTTTGACATGTGGACTCTATTTTTGTCAAAGAACATTTTTTGCTATTGTGCGCTTCATTTTCGAAAAAAAAAAAAAACGGGCCTTAAGTACGTTCACAGAGACTGTCACATACAATAACTAGTTTCACATTCAGCCCTTCAATAAATTCATTCCAGTCTTAAACAGGGTATGATTTTGGGTTAGTCTTAGATAGGGTCTGAAAAATCTGAATTCTGTCTTAAACGGGATAGGGAAATAAGAGAATTGTGTCTTAAAAGGGTCAGGGTTTGAGTGCCTGGGCGGCACCTCCCAACCCAAGCATCTGTTGAGTACCCCCTCCTTGGGTCATATTGGTTCAAAATTGATCGATTTTAGCGAAATCGGCTTTTTTTACTGATTGTTTCTCGGCGAAGTTTCCCCCCCTGAAATTTTTTCCACAAATTTTGACTTTTTTCCCACAAAAATCCAGCGAAATCCGCCGATTTTTCCGCAAATTTGCCCCTGAAAATCCCGCGAAATTTAACTTTTTTTCCGCGACCTATCAGAAGCCCTGAAGATAGCAAGGGCTATTCACTGGGTCAGTGATACTTTGGGCACTGCCAAGCCTTAAAGTGTTCAACATGCAAATTTGTAGTAATAATAATAATAATAATAATAATAACAACAGTATTAAACTCTCTTGCAGTAACTTACTGAATTAACGAGTTATAATACAATGAAAACTTAATAAGACCTTTCAAGTCACAAAGACAATAATAGTTGCTGCAATCTTCATGACTTATAAAGAAGGCATATATTTAAATTAATTATACACATCGGTAATTATATATAGATTTAGATTAGCTAGGTGTAGGTACTTATTAATAGTGTCCCCAGTTAGCTTACTGTAAAGCTTAATACATTAATTGACACAGAAATAAAATTGTGATCTTATCTTTATCATCTTGCCATCCATATCTTTTCTTGTCTTATCTTTACTTATCCTATGATTTCTTATCTTATCTTATCTCAAGTATATGGGTTCTTTTATGACCCCTTTACATGTGTGTGAAGGTGAAGACAAGGCCAATGGCTTAATATCAGTGCCTAATGGCGTGATCATCTGAGCTAAAGCAGATGTTTGAGCACACAGTCAGCACAATCTTAAGGCCCGGGCAAACAACTTCAACATTTGCTTTAACATCCATTCGATTTTGTTGAACAGCAGGCAACATCAAAACCGTTTGCCACCAGGCTTTTAGCCAGAAATTGAAAACTGGGCATCCAGCAGGCATGTTTTCCCATAAAATTATAAGAGATAAAGTGACTTTTCCTTGAATTTCGTCTAAAAGTGGGCGTCCATAGGACGAACCTTGTTGAAACATGTTAAATGGAAGTTGAATTGATGTTGAATGAGTTTAAAACGTTTAACCCATTGGCACCTGTGCCGGCCAAAACCGGCCGTAAAAAACTCCCATGCTTCAAAACATTACAACTTTCTCAATCGCATGAATATTGCCTTAACTGTTAGTTGTGAGCACGAAATGGAATGACCTTTAAATTTGGATATCCAATAAATGCAAGAAACGTAGCGATTTTTACCAAATATGGCCTTTTGAGTTTGGACAAGAACGAAACTGACCGTTTTTAATGTCAAAGAGAAACAACAAAAATGCCCCTTTTCGCCTTCATGTTTTTTAAGGAAATCATCATCCAAAAACCAAACTTCAACCATCATAATGAAATTCAGTCCTTGTTCTAGCTTAGAAATGACTTTTTTTGTTCATATTCTTCTCCCGAGTGTAGATACAGCCTTTTGTTCCAGTGCATTCAGGCCTTCCAGACATTTTCAACATCTCCAGCGCATTGCATGCTGGGAATTAACGAGAATTTTTGACAGCACCCGTTCCTTCCCCCAATTCTTTCACATATAAACTAAGTCTACAGCCACTCCAACCTACCGCCAAAATTTCCTGCTTGTGGTCATCTTCAGTGCTCACAAATTTCAAAATATGCGGCGGTAGGTCAAGAAATTCATCAGTAGTCGAGTCCCAAAGGTACTAAGTGTCCAACCGGCCAAATTCCCAGTTCATCAAGTAACAAGCCAAATTTGACCACAAAGTACATCACCTTGCTCGACTCTTTGAGAAAGTGGACTCTTAGGTACCGTCATGCTTAATGATGCTTATCAGGCAGCCGCTAAAAGATGAAAAATGGCTGTAAACTTAGCAAAAATCGCAAGCAAACCGAACTTGGGCCATTGTTTTTGCTTTACAGATAAAAAATAGCTACGTCAAAATGACGTTTTCAGAAACCTTGAGCCTCCAGTGCCTTAGGACAGCACCACTTTTCCCTGGTAGTTTCAAATAAGGAGTCACAAATTGCTATTCATCGTTTATAGGTGGAAAATCACTCTGAAAATGTAAAAACGGCAGGTAGTCAATGGGTTAAAGTTTGCCTCAATATTCATTCAACACTTTTTTGTTATCGCGAATGTGGGATGATGTTTGAAGCCATTTGCCCCCCACATTCAACATTGTTAATATGCGCATACACACTAATTGGTCTCTCAAAGATGTATCCATAGTAACAACCATGGGACTGAATACCAGGCCTCTAGTGAAAAATTGTTGAATCAAATGTTCATGATATGTTGAAACCATTTGCCACCCCGTGTTCAACATCGTTCAACAGGGTGCAATAAAATCAAACAGATATTTAACAATTGCTTCATGCATCAGCATGCATTCATCGAGATATGAAGCATGCAGGAAATTTGGACAGTATAAAAGATGCATAAGAGTTCTGCCGAGAGCAACTCTAGCTTCTTGAGTGCTCTCCAAACTTCCCAAGTGCTTCATATCTCAATGAATGCACAGCTGACACATGAACCAATTGTTTTATAACATTTTCAATGCGGTAGTTTAAATATTGTATAAAGAGAAATTCCCTCTGCTACATAATCAGTGAGCACAATAGAAATATGAAGTACGCTTGCACAATTGAATTTGACTACACGAATTTACCAGCTACGTTATAAAGTGAAGTATTGGTACAAAATAAATACATTACTAATACTTCTGATCTTGAGAGACTGGGATCTCTTCACTAAATAATTAATATACGGTAAAACCATGTGAAGACGCTATACTCTATGCTCTGTATGTGTTAACAAACAGTATGGGTATACCTCAGTGTAAAAACCTGGCGAGGTTTTCTTTGTTTTATGAGGTATTGTTGTACTGTACGCCATTGTTTAGAATGTTTTGTTTTCTTTGTTTTACGTCATTCGTGAGTTTCACAGGTTTTTACACCGAGGTAGAGCCTTGTAGGTAAGCTCAGTGAGTGATACTACTCAGAGTTAATTAGCTTTAGTTAATATTTTAAAAGAATGCTAAACATTCACTCACCATAAGTGATGTGCCACTTGAAATGATGGATTAACGAAAGTGTCAGGAAGTGGAATTTGTTGAGGACCTACAAAACAACTGACACGTTGAAGTTTGTTATTGTCATTCGATCACCCAAACGGTCATGTAAGCTAAAGCTAAACTACGTGCAGCCTCGTGTCTGCACACAATGCCCTTCAAGACTGCACGATCATCTAATAAAACAGCCAAAGATTTGGTTAACTAGCCTAACAAGAGTTCACAAACCAGCTCGTACACAGGACTAGTTTGTCACTATGTTAACGTATAAAAGTTTGACTCAACATTGAATTCCAATAATAATTGAACTATAACCTTAAAAGCCAATCGAAAAAAGAGACAATATGTAGGCATACAGTTACCAATTTGCTAGAAGCAACAACAAACTTAATGTTGAGGCAGTTTTCAATCTGCTCGTTTCATCCGCCATCTTGGAAGGCTTCTGAAGACTCTTAGGCCTTCCAGGGGTGGGGTGGGAGAAGAACTCAGATTTTCCCCGCCTCTCCCGTCCCATGTTTTTACGAAGTTCGCCCGCTTTCGTCCGCCCAAGAAGTTGTTCTTCGCTTTCTTCAGCAAAGATCATACTCACTAACTTCTTCTTTTATTCAATTGCACGGCCCCATAAGCTTCTAGCTTTAATCACTACCGTGGATAAATAAAGTTAGTGTATTTTGTATTTGTATTCAGTTTCCACAACACCACTAAATACCTAAATAATTATATGTCCTACCAGACCAGGAAATCAAAGAAACAGCCATCGTTGCAAGCTTTACAAACCTTATTCACGAACTAACATCCTTTCAAATTCTTTCTGGTATAACAATAACAATAACAATAATGACTTTATTAACGTGTCGACAACATCTAGCAGAGGGGATTCCCCACTTGTTCACTTGGAACAATCTAATTGCAACTCAGTGTACAGCTTTAAGAAAACTATAAGAAAGTCATTTAAACCAGTCATTTATTACATTGTGCATTTTACTAGTAAATTTAACAATTATTCACCGAAGTGGAGGTGAATAGCGGGGGATATTTCACCACTTTCACCGACACTGAGGTGCATAATTGTTTTAGTATATACCACACAAGCGGAATAACTAGCGGACCAAAACATTACTTTATGTTTGACAACATATCGAAAAGCGGTCGGAAATTGTAAAATCTCGCGCGCCTGCTGCTAATCACCTCCGAGTTAACCAATCAGAGCGCGCGAAAAGCACTATTCACTTGTGTGGTTAACTCACGTTAAGGCCCTGGCAAACGAGGACACATTGTAGCGAACACATTGTTGCGGACACAAATGTTTCCCTGTTTGCCTGCGCGCGCAACAGTTGTTGCGGACACAAAATTTGTGTCCGAGACACAAAAAATGTTTCTGATTTTTACCAGAAACATTTTGTGTACGCAACAAATGTTGCGCGCGCGGGCAAACAGGGAAACGTTTGTGTTCGCAACAAATGTACAATGTGTCCGCAACATTGTGTCCTCGTTTGCCAGGGCCTTTAGTATATACCACACAAGTGAATAGTGCTTTTCGCGCGCTCTGATTTGTTAACTCGGAGGTGATTAGCAAGTACTATTCACCTCCGAGCAGCCGGTGCGCGAGATTTTACAATTTCCGACCGCTTGTCGGTATATTGTCGCAATGTTTTGGTCCGCTAATTATTTAATTCGGCTTGTGTGGTATGTACTATTCACCTCCACTTCGGTGAATAATTGTTAAATTAAATATTCGTGTATTTCCTGTATTTTTCCGATTACATTTTAGATAGTTTTTTATTGTAATTTTAGGGAAATAGTTTTATATGGGGATTTAGCTTTCTTTTTTGTAACCCGTTTGAAGTCTTTCAGTTCTTCTTCAATAAAGTTGTTATGGACACTGACTATAGACAAGAACCAAAGTCTTTGGTCCTCTTGAATATTAGATATTTTGAGTATACTTTGCTGCGGGGGAAATTGCATCAACAAGAAATTTCATTCAGAAACTGGTCGGGGGGTGGGGTTACTGAATTACTCAGAGTTACTCAGGCTTTCAATGGGAATGAAAGGAGCCCGTGTTATTTTAAAAATGATTATATTAATCAGGAAACTCCTGACTCGTATCATCTTATACAAAGAAGACACCGTTCAGGGTCGTCGATTACATGACATTTGTGAGCAGATCGGTTTAGTCAAACATTAATTCAATATCTGGCATCCATCTTTCTTGCTATAAAAATCTGTGACAGTTGCAAATGCAGATGGTTTTCACGTTGTCATGGTGAAATGATAGTTAAATATGACGCTGCAATTTGAAACGGAATTAATTTTGAAATGGATTCTTTATGAAAGGGAAAGCAGGAGTTTCGAGTCCTTTTTCTTGACCAGGAAATAAATAAATCAGTCAGCCATGGTGTTGCTGATGATCGCGGTGACAGTTTACCGTATAAGGAAACACCCCAGGAACGGCAAAGGAAAGCTTTCGCGGACGTGACATGGTCAAAATAACCTCTGCATATGTTTTGCCTACATCGCTTCGAAGACAAAGAAAAGAAAGAAACGACAATTTTCGCGTGTTTAGAACCAATTCTGTTGGAGGAGAGATCAGAGACGAGATAGGTGAGAGTTCCGACCCAACACTGACGGTTTTCGTTAAGATCATCATCATTTGAAAGCTGCAACTTGGATACCATGAGACAATCCTAACTTGAATCTTGCGTCATTGTGCAACACAGGAGTCAAAACTACTCGTCAACTCGTTGAGTTGTTTTCAAACAGTACTGACACCAAAAAATACCACCTGTAATTTTATTGTTTCCATGTTTGTATAGTGACGGCGTTTCGATCTCCGAATGTGCACTCATATTTTGACGCATTTAAATTTGCCGTGGCTACAGAACTACTGGAGGTGAGACAAACGCAGTGACAATGGACGTAAGACCTAAGGATTTCCATCAGGTTTTAGTTAGGCGATGTTCTTCAAAATGAAATACCGGCGGCTCTGGGTCGACAATAATATTACGAAGAGGGAAGATGGAAAATCGGCAAAACGAAGGTCAGTTTAGCTAAAACTGTTGTTACAAAAGTTTACCTATGAATTTGAAGCTAACGTCAACCTGGTTTCCTGCTAGCCTGCGTAGCTGGCGATACAAAACCGCCAGCTACAAAGGCTAGTTTCCTGCTTGCCCTGAGTGTAGCTACAATTAGCGTCCCTTCGTCACGCGTGGGATTTGTACCGCACGCCTCGCGCGTATTTCTCTGATTTCGGGCTAGGTTCCCTGGCTTGTATGAGAATCCTCCGCTCTGTGTTACATCACTCATCGTCGAATCCAATGCTATACAGCATGCCAAATAAAAACTGTTATCGACAGATAAGCCCGAAGGAAATCTCTTTCCAAAAATGGTTCCACGGTCTCGGGTCCTCCAGTGTGTGTAAAGCCGGTTACAGACGAGCAAGTTTTCCTTGACAAGTGTCATTGACAATTTTTATTTGCTCATATTTATGAACGACAAATTTTCTTTGACAAGTTTTGCCTTTACAAGTTTTATTTGCTTGTGTGAACCAACGAACAAGTTTTCTTTGGCAAGTATTCAGTGTAGCCAGCAATTCAATTACATAGGGGACAACATTTTATTTGACAAGTTTTCCTTGTCGACCCGTACAGACGAGCAAGTTCTGCAATGTGTCAGCATGCTAGTTTTTGAACAAGTGCACTTGTCAAGGAAAAACTTGACAATTTTTTCTTTACACACCAGCAAATAAAGTTTGTCAAGTCAAAACTTGTCAAGGAAAACTTGCTCGTCTGTAACCGGCTTAACGTAGTATGAAATTTCAAGGACATAATATCTCTGATATTTTCAAAGAGATGAAAGAAGGCGTCACCGATGCAAGGTTCACCGATAGATTCCAGGCCCCAGTTTAGTAAATGAAACTTGACTCAATGAAATTATAGTAGACTGGCGTTACCCAAGTCCATGCCTTGCTTTTATTAAGGATTCTTTTCTCCTCGTTGCGATGGAGGAAACCTTAACCTTGCCTCAAGGTAAAATGTTAACATTGACAGCTTGAAAGTTGCAAAATGGAGAGAAGGGGCGTTTTGAAAGAAACACTGTTTCACGTTATTTGTTTTGGCACCGTTTTATTGATTTGGTTTTTGCTTGTTTGCTTTTCGTTTTGCTTTCTTTTTGCTGTTGTTGTTGTTTCACCTTCGCAGGTTTAGTCTAAAATATATAACAAAGATAAAAAAGAAACACATTTAAATGAAGGAGAATATGAGATTTAGAAAAATGCTACGCAAGTTTACTATTTATTCTATTTTTCGGTGGTGGAGAGGTGGAGAGCTTGTACTCAATATAGATGGGTTCAAATAATAATTAATTATTATTAGTCCTTGGACTGTAATTTGTTTCGATTAATTAACGCATGATATTCGTGTGATTGACATAACGTCATCGAGGGTTTTAAATATGCGCATATTTTATACCAGTTGGCAATTACGCACTCGGGATTAGCAAACCATAACTTCCTATTACGCCAATATAATTAACTTCGGAAATCACTGGATTGTAGTATTGGCATTCATAGAAATAGGTGAACTGAACAAGCTGCGTGTTTTTGGGACAGATTTTGTGATAGCAGGCCGCGTTACTTAGAGGATCGTGCTCGCATAATTTATGCTGAACGAATGATGTTGCAGAATAAGAATTTCAAATCACATCGAACTCACCCATGCAAGGTAGAATGTGAGAGTACAGTGATCTCAAGGTGCCGCTAAACATGTCCACTGGCAATCGTGGAATTCTGAAAGTTTTTCGCCGTGCCGCTAAGAAGGCTAAGAATTTTCGACTGTTTACTAAAAGGTGGGTTTTTGTGCAATGTTAAGCTTATTGGATTTATGATAAAATCACCATTCTATGTACGCTCACTCGCTAAGGCTTTAGCTAGCATTCCTTGCGATGTTTACAGCTTTCCCTGTAGCTAAAGCATTATAAGGAGCGATCGAAAGTGATACAGACAAAACATCATCTGCTGTGTCTAAACGCACCAAACACACCAACTTGGATGTAGTTTGGTTTTGCAAACAGCGATAACTTCACCAGGCTAAAAAGCGGCAAAGAATGATTTTATTTTAACTCTTCGTTTGTTATATAACACAAGATGAGGGTTTGAAAGGTTGTATTGAGTGCATGGAATAATGGAAAGAAATTTCCTTTGTAACAAGCCAAAACATGTTTATTTCCTCAGCAGACGACTGAAGGACCTGATTTGTTTTGAATTGAGTGATCATCACCAATCTTTCGGTTTTGTTTATGATTGCAAGGCTTTAAATTCGACAGTAAAGATTTATATTGAATTAGCTTAAGAAGAACAAAACAAGGTCGAAAACAAACGCGCATTTAATGTAATTTCCTGCTAAAAGGACGTCATTTTCACGCATTACACGGTCGTGAAATGTACTTCTCCATATAAAGAAAGGGTCAGAGAATTGTGCAATTAAGTGTTGAAAGGTCATCAGTCAACCATCCATAAACAATAGTAGTTTTGAAAAGGATGTTTCTTTATTGTGCGTAAACCGCGTGGAAATACACACAGTGGAGTACACTGATTTATTATGCTGATTTGTTGGCATCCTTCTCGTGTGTGTCGTCGCGCGTGGTTAAAACACAACACGAACGTTTCGCGCGAAAATGACAGTACGCGGGGAAAATTTGGCAACAACAAATTCAAAACTTGTATCTACTGCGTGACGATGCCTTAAAAATTTGAGCTAGTGAACAAAATGTGTTCCATCGATTTTCCAGGTCCGCAATGGCCCCTGGCCCTGAAATAAATATTAAAAAGCAATAAATGACCTTGGCCACACGCGAACCGTGTTTACTGTGGACTTAATGGTTCTTCTGACAAATGTTTGATTTTCCTGTCACACTCAAGATTCCCTGGTAACGCTTTGCACGCTTTGCACGCTTTTCAAGAAATAACTGTTTGCCAAACAGCCTTTTCCTCGCCATGATTTCATTCGGACCAATCCAATCGTTTGCGAATCTAGTTTACACATTTTAGCCAACATAGCTCTTACTGCCTCTCAAATTCAGTGCGCCAAGTGTTTTTTTTTCACCGAAACCTTTACATTTTAGTAGACACAAAGCTCAACTACGCAGTACGATACTAGACAATGTACGCACTATCACTGAAAAATGTTTATACTAATTACAATGGAGTGCTAATCTTACATGAAATTCGCAAAGTTTACAACAATCAAGATACATAACATTTTTTACAGAAAACACAGAGCAAAATATATTACAGGATGCATTAGAAAGAACTATAATAGAATAATTCATGGTTATGCAATTTGCGCCAAGTGTCAAAATCACAATGAAGATGCTTTTACAACTCTTCTAATGTTCTGCGTGTACTTTGAATATTTCTCTTTTTGCTTTTTCGAAAACCATTATTTTGAAAACGGTATGAAAAGCATTATTTTCTGAGATATCGACGTGAAAATAATTAAAACTTTCTCACGCTGCAGGCGAAGGATAAAACTTAGACCATCCTCCGTTTACCATTTGCCATTGAAAAGTATCGTTGACTTTGATTTTTATCAGAAGACTATCAGAGTTAGGTATGGCGGAGTTTAGACGACGAGTAACAGAACAGCCTGAAATAGAAAGCCGGGTACGATTATATTGTTTACGTGACAAAGCCGAAGTATCATAATCTGCGGAATTCAAATTACTGCATTTTTGCCCGATCAAGCAAATATAACAGACGCGGTTAACTTGACCGGCGACGAAAGAATTACACAACTTGAACGTGCAAAAGAACCATAGGGAAAGAAATGGGCAAAAGGAATGCGCGTTTCTTGACGGGTCACTGGAGCGGAAAAACGCCTGAAAATCCACTCATATTTGCTCGTTTGACTGGTTCATCCGATTATTTATCGTGGATGCGAAACAAAGAGTTTATTGTAGCATCCACATGTCAAATAGACTATTTTATAGATTTTACATGTAATTAAAGTGAAAACATGCGTGGAAAGTGATATCTTGTAAGCTGAAAAGATCAAAAGGAGTGCTGTGATCGCAGTTCATGACGAGTTACTTTTGCCATTTTTCTTATCTCGAAAATGTATATGCACGTGAAAAGCCCGCGAAAATTGTGTGACGTCGCCTAAAACGAGCCTTTTCCAGTACTGTCTATCAGATCGCTGTTACACGGATCAGTGATCAAATTTCACATGAGCGTACTTTACACGTCAAGGAATTTGCGCCCGCGCACTTGGCCTTTCCGGTTCCGTCAATTTGAGAACACTATTGTCACGTGCAAAAACCTTCAACCTCGTGAAATCGTCTTGACATTTTACAGATGAAAATGTTCGGCAGCAAAGAGACAACAGAGTTCAACGTGCTTTGACTGTGCTGGCTGTGAAGCTGTGTTTTGAGTATATTCCCAGCCCGCTTTGGTCAGAGGTTCTTCTCATTTCCTGTGTCTTAACGAGGCTACAATATGTCGACAATAACAACAGTGGCTTCCGGAATTCAATTCATTCGCTCCACTCGCCGCTTCGTTGAACGGATCGCTCCTCGCTGTTAATAACATATACGGTAACACGAATGGCATCATGCGTTACCCAGTTATGTTATCTGAGACACTCGAAGATTTTCTACTCTGGTAAGGTGACTCATACGTGAATTTTAACCGTGAAAAATCACTAAAAATCATTCTAAAAATTCAAGCGGAAACGAGGCTGGGAAAGCGGTCATGCGCACTAGCTGCTTAGGTCTTGGCAAAGGCAAAGGAGACTTTTACTGTGTATTTTATTTTGTTCATACATTCTGTGTATGCAGTATTTTGCAATGTGATCTGTGGTCCAATATGTCCTTGGTAACTGTTTTACGCTCTCCGTCGACGTCTGACAGCACAAGTTTGGGCGATTCGGTAAATAATTATTTTGTCCGCCGTGCTGTCTGAAGTTTTTGACGTTATTGTGTGATCCATTCCTGCTCACGATCGATCGGTGGCTATATTTTTGTTTCCCTTGATTGACTGGATTGTAGGAAGTCGACGAAGATCAGGAAGATAGCTCAGTGAATAGATCTCGAGCGTAAGTAGTTTCATTTTGGTTTTGTGCATTTTTTTATCGCGTCAAAACACGCCCTGACTTGAACAAACCATGCAGATTTCCCCTGCATGGTTAAAAGACCTTTTAAAAAAACTTAAACTAAAACTTAAGCTTAAATCGGTGTCGTGTTATCTTCAGTCTAGAATTAAAACTGGCAAGTTTAAGATTTAATTTCTCCGCTATGAGGAAATGCCTTGTATGGTAATCTGATAAGGTGTCATTGTCTGTTATTTCTACAGATTTTTAAGTAATCTCGTGCAATTAAAAATGTCTTTAAGTTATTCAGCTTTATTTTGTTATCCGTTTACCGATGGACCTCCCGTCATTGTAAGCGTGCATTTGGCTTTAAATTAATTGTGAGTGAAGAAAGTTTTCCCTGTTTGTCTGTAATTTAGCGTTGAATTTTAATTCAATTTATTTCCAGGATGTACTGTTTATCCGCCAATTGATATTCATGTAATGGCTGTCTTCTCTTTTTACATACATCAAAACCTCGACGAGTGGGTTAAAAATTAAAAGTTATTTAAATTTATACTATTCAAATTCATGCTTTATACCAAAATGTACCGATAACTAAAAATATTCTTTTTAAATCTGTCTTAGCTGATTTAATTTTCAGTGATCATGATGTATACATATTTTGTACTGATATGCATACAGAATAAAATTCCATGCATAGATTGAACTCTTAATCGCACCATTGGTTTTCAGTGGTGAAGGACACTTGTCTGGGAAACGTTAGTGCCTTTGATAGAAGATCTTAAAATATTATAAGATAACATCCTTGCATTTGATTAGTTGCCAAAACTAGCAAAGTAGCTTACCCCTGCTGCATTAGAATCTGACTGTACTGTTTTGAACTCACCATGTAAAATGCATAATTTGGATATCTGTGGTAATGTTTTGAAGTGGCTGGCTTGACCCTCTCATGTTTTCCAACCTTAAAGTGGCATACACTTTGCAATGTTTTGTGTGACTTGTCTGGCACAAATATTATTTCATTGTCAGACAGTATAGTGTAGTGTAGATAAATCATGTAAACAGTTATTTTAAAATGTAGATACCTACGGTATTTTAAGATTATCCATAATTATGATTTATTTATTTATCATCATCATCATCATCATCATCATCATCATCATCACCATCATCAACATCATTATGATTTTTTATAACTCCTAGTATAATGTACACTGTTTTAGGAGTATACCTATTAACCCATTGACTCCTAGCTGTTTTTACATTTTCGGAGTGATTTTCCACCTATAAACGATGAATAGCAATTCATGACTCTTTATTTGAACTACCAGGGAAAAGTGGTGCTGTCTTAAGGCACTGGAGGCTCAAGGTTTCTGAAAACGTCATTTTGACATAGCTATTTTTTATCCGTGAAGCAACCACAATGGCCGAAGTTCGGTTTGCTTGCGATTTTTGCTAAGTTTACAGCCATTTTTCATCTTTAGCGGCTGCCTGATGAGCATCATTAAGCGTGACGGTAGCTAAGAGTCCACTTTCTCAAAGAATCGAGCAAGGTGATATACTTTGTTGTCGAATTTGGCTTGTTACTCGATGAACTGGGAATTTGGCCAGTCGGACACTTAGTACCTTTGGGACTCGACTACTGATGAATTTCTCAACCTACCGCCACATATTTTGGAATTTGTGAGCACTGCAGATGATCACGAGCAGGAAATTTTGGCGGTAGGTCGGAGTGGCTATGTGAAAGAATTGGGGGAAGGAACGGGCGCTGTCAAATATTCTCGTTAGTTCCCAGCATGCAATGCGCTTAAGATGTTGAAAATGTCGGGAAGGCCCGAATGCACTGGAACAAAAGGCTGTATCTATGCTCGGGAGAAGAATATGAACAAAAAAAGTCATTTCTAAGCTAGAAAAAGGACTGAATTTCGTTATGATGGTTGAATTTTGGTTTTTTGACGATGATTTCCTTTAAAAACATGAAGGCGAAAGGGGGCATTTTTGTTGTTTCTCTTTGACGTTAAAAATGGTCAGTTTCGTTCTTGTCCAAACTCAAAAGGCCATATTGGGTAAAAATCGCTACGTTTCTTGCATTTATTGGATATCCAAATTTAAAGGTCATTCCATTTCGTGCTCACAACTAAAAGTTATGGCAATATTCGTGCGATTGGGAAAGTTGCAATGTTTTGAAGCATGGGAGTTTTTTACGGGCGGTTCTGGGCAGTTCAGGTGCCAATGGGTTAAGGTATTAAATATATAAGTTGTATTAAATTTTGCACACTATAATCTACATGTACCCTGCAACCATCTAAACTCATTGCAACGCAAATTATGACAATAGTTGTAAAAAGCAGATTTGAGCGTAATCTGCTTTTGGCAATGACCACAGCAACTAATTATTTTTGGCTTTTCCTTTGCTGTTCAGTCAAACAATATTGTATTTTGTAGGGCTTCCTTGTCAGTTGTTACATATACCTCAGTGATATCATTTCTTCGATAGTTTGCATAAAAAGCTTTTACCACTTGTGACTTTTCTTATGCTACTCTGTTGGTTACATATGTTGTGACAGGCAAGAACTGGTATAATAATATAAGTGTAAAATCCAGTACCAAAGTTCCCCGTTAATATATGCTCCCAGAAACTCACACTTAAACAAAACCAAGGTCATGAACCATGAATTTGAAAGAATATAATAGCAAGTTTTCTGTATTTCAAACTTTGCTTTAAATACCTGCATATGTGCAATTAACAGGCAATCATAAGATATTGTACTTACTAATGTATATTACACAGTAGTATTTTGCAGGGAGCTGTAACATGCACCATGCAAATTTCATAATAATAAGTTTGATGATTTATTGTGATCTGCTATTAACCACTGAAACATTGTTTTCCAACATTAAAGCTTTTTGTTATTGAATGAATTAGTGTCTCTCGATTCTCTTTGTCAACCAAAGACTTTTGTTTTGATTTAAGACCCATACAAGACATACCATAATGAAAAATCCTTTGAAGTGACAATGCATTGTCTTTGTAGTTGGTATACCTGCCAACTTTTTCCGAGTCAAATGCGTGAGATTTTCGTCTCCTCATGACTGGAATTTGTGAAAATGTCCAGGCGACTTCCGACTTTTTCTCAAAGACTTCTGAATGCTACCAAGCATATCTGAAGATGTTGCGATGACCTCCAAACACTTCTGAAGCATTTTGAAGCTTTTCCTATGGCTTTTGAACGTTAATTCAAGTCCGACCCTCAAATGCAAACTGAAACGTGACATTTTAGTGCGTTCTGATACAGTTAGGACTCAAACTCCCATTCAGGTTGGAACATTTACAGGGAATATTGAATTGAATTTTGTTGTTAATGTGTTAAAGGACAAGTCATCCGGATTTCAAAGTCAGGCGTGACAAATTGTCCTCAATGCATGAGATTGAAGTCTTTAGTCCGTAGGCGTGAGACTCACGCATAATGCATGAGAGTTGGCAGGTATAGGTTGGTCTTTCTTTTGCTTCATATGATAGTGGGGTACCTCAGTGAACGATGATTCCTTGGTTTTCATGCAATGTTTACATTGTATTCAACAGAACTCCAAGGAGAGCCAATAATCTTCAAGCATTGCTCTGCATGTGTTACAATTAAAATTGATTTAATAGACTTTGACAGGATTAGTCATTTTAACAATTGAGTCTCTGATGATATGGAAATATTGTAATGATTAGTAATCCTGCCTAATGTTGCCTTGGTTCATATTTGGGTATACACAAATTGTTTTGGGAAATTGTCTAAATTCATGGCTGGTACATGTAAATTCATTTTGATTTTCAAAGTCATTTAAAAGTGTCTTGCAAGCAGTAGTCACTTTCAGAATTATGATGCTAGATGAGAAACTCATTTGTTCCATGTCAGCAGAGGTTAATTAATGCTTAACAACTTTAACAAGGCTACTTATAACATTGTGTGTGCTTTTAAGTGGACTTTTAAGTTGTTACAATGAACATCTGCATTTGTGTACAGCTTTTTGCAACACTGTTTCATTCATGAACTGTACACATGTAACTTGAATGGTTAGTACACTTAGTAACAGAACATACTGATATTAAATTTTTCTGTAACACCATCCATTAGTACATCTAGTTGAAGACTCGCTGGTGTCTGTTGCTATAACTTCTTCTCCAGAGGAGGGAGGCAATCTGATTTACCTTACGGCATTAGGAAATCAACAGCTACTCAAGTAGCATTTTGCATGCTTGCTTACTACGGTAGTTACAATCTGGGTCAATGCATGTGTATTATTAATATACCTTTTGCCCTTCATTAACGGAAAATGGAAATTCATTTTAATTTACGGGAATTCAATAACATCTTCAGAAGAACATGTTCACGAATAAATTTTCATTTTAATCATCCGTTGGTTCATTTGCGCAATTATCATGCTCATGCACTTTTAATAACATCACTGGAATGTCATTTTATTTATCGTAAAGTATATTATGCCTTCGGAAGAAACATTAACATCAACAACACTGTCGTTTACATTTTTTGAAAGTCACTAGTGGCAAGTGCACGACCGTTCATAATGACTTTCAAAAAATGTAAACAACGGTATTGTTGATGTTAATGTTTTTTCCGAAGACATAGACTTTACGATAAATAAAATTAATGACATTCCAATGACGTTATTGAAAGTGCATGGGCAGGATAACTGCGCAAATGAACCAACGGATGATTAAAATGATAATTTATTTGTGAAAATGTTCTTCCGAAGATTTTATTGAATTCCTGTAAATTAAAATGAATTTCTATTTTCTGTTAATGAAGGGCAAAAGGTGTAATTAGCTGAACTTAGTTTTGATTCAAGTTCATTTTACTTGTTTCAGGTCCAGTTTTGAAGGCTTCTTTGCCTCCAAAGGGGCAGCATATGCTCTACCTGATGGGGACTTCGCACGACGAGCTACCAAACATGGAGGTACAATGTAGATTAGAACAATAATATTGTTGCTATTGTAATGTTCACTTTATGGTCCACAAATTCTGAGTAAATTATGGAGTACATACCAGCTTGTCTCATCCCTTGGTCAACTGTTGTAGAGTGCAGTGGCCCTTTGCCAAAATCCACATAACCTTGTATACTTTCTATAGTATTGAACTTCAGCATATGTTGTAGTTGCATTTTCACCTAGAGGGATAAGGTGTGGTGTGATAATAATCTGTGTTTTCTTGATATGTTATTTCAGGGGAGATGCAGTTACATCTGCAGGACATGGTCAACTTGTTGCGAGATGAAGATGTTCTTCGACTTGTGAGATTGTCTTACTTTTTGCATTTTTGTTAATGATTGTGTATGTTAAGCATAATAGGCTTGTTTAAAGGTGCTGTTGTGGGAACTTGTGTCTGATTTCCAACAAGCGTGAATTTTTCACCACTAGCCCTGGAGCAATGTGGAGGTACAATAACTCCACTGGCATTCTTTGAGTTGGTATTGACATGTTGGAATAATTAGTTTATAACAAAATTCTTGTGGTTTCGTTTTACTTGTACAAGAAAACAGTTGTGGAAGTTGTGAATGTTTAGAAATCAAGGCTTTATCCAGAAGAGTCCCTGGGCCTTCTATAACCTCTTTGGGTGCCCTTTTAGAAAAAGAAAATCACCTGTAATTTGATTTTTGTTAAATCGTTCAGCAAATTTAGTCAAATTCTATAATTATGTAGCTAAATGCCTGCTGGAAATATACTTTCTTTTGCACTACCTTGCTTTGTTCTGACAAACCAGCAGGATGCCCTGTCTAATGTTGTTCCTTGTGGCTACAGCACTGTTTATATTTTGCTTCTTGTTTAGGTTATTAAACTAGAAAGTCAATATCCAAACAGAATCCGCTATTTAACTATTGTGTCAGCTTTTGGCCCAGATGATGAAGAACAGAGTATTGTTATGGGTGTGGACTGGACAGACAAGTAAGACTATTTTGTCTTGTGCAAAATATTAGAATTAGAAGTTAAATAAAATCTATTTTTACAAACATGTAATGATATTGATTTTTAACACACATTGTAAGTCAGATATTACTTAACCCTCTGGTTTGTGTGTGTCATGTGTTACTCCACAGGGCTACCATTGGTCTTGTAGTCCCATTGTACAGAGATACAGTTATCAACCTCGATGGGGACGGGTGAGTTCTGTTGCTCTCTTTGCATGTTTTTATCGTTACATGTGACAATCCATGGGCTTATGGTACTTAGAAAAAAAGAAACATGTTATGGTGATGCTAGGGTGTGTGGTAATGACCTAGCATGTGTAGTGCAGCAAGAAAGGAAAAGGTAGTGGGACTCTTACCCAAGCATCTTCATTGTACAATACAATACAATAACCTTTATTTCACCTCAAATTTAAAATAGCAAAAAAAAAATGCTGTCTTCGAGAAAATAAATAAATAAAATAAGGTAGGTATAGAATAATAGTATATAAAATCACAATATGTACAATTCCGTAATTAATGCAGTAGCATCAAACATTTCACAACTATCTACAGAAGGGATAGCAGTCAGTATCAAATTCTATTACAAAAATTACGAATAGTCGATTGAAAGCTGCAACTGTTGGCAGTGACCTGGTGGTGTTGGAGAGGGAGTTCCATAGTTTACTTCCATAGTAAGGTAGAGAGTGCAGGCCATATCTAGTAGTATTGACATGAGGGATAACAAGAGAGTGTGTACCACTACTTCGTAGGTTAATGCTGTGGGTTTTTAGAATAAACATTGTGTGTTCAGATTCACCAACTAAAAGACCTCTTTATTTCAACAGTGGATTCAAAATGACATCAGCTGGCACAGCAAATATTTTTAAGCCAATTTCAGTTCAAACCATGTGGTGAGTTGATCTATTTTGAGGATTTAGTATATCTTTTCTGTAATGCAGTGAACTGAGTCAGGCTCAAGTCTCGTTCCTAGTCTTAGTTTCCATAGGTCATGAAGCCACTAGGAATAGAACTCTCCAGATTTATGATGCCGCTCCATTACCATTACAGCAAAACCCTCATATAACAACCTACATTTTTCCAAGTTAGCCTCAAAAGGGTCTTATATCTAAACAAAATAATACAAACCCTATTTTAAGTTATTTTATTTCTCTCCTCTTTAAAATAAGAACCTGTTTCAAAGTTTAGGCTTAAACAGGTTCTTAAGTAAATGGGGTCTAAAGTAAAATCTTAGCCTAAGTCTTAGGTTGTTATATGCAGGTTTTTACTGTATTGTCGGATATCCCCCCTCCCTCTCCACTTCCCTGCATTATGTTGAGAATCTCACACCTCCGTCAGTTTTCCACCATTTTTCAAAGGTGCAGAATTTTTACTGTATTGTAGGATATCCCCCTCCCTGCCGACACTTCCCCTGCATTATGTTAAGAATCTCACACCCCTCATTCAGTTTTCCACCATTTTTCAAAGGTGCAGAATTTTTACTGTATTGTAGGATATCCCCCTCCCTGCCGACACTTTCTCCTGCATTATGTTAAGAATCGAACTCCCCCTTCAGTTTCCCACCATTTTTCAAAGGTGCAGATTTTTACTGTATTGTAGGATATCCCCCTCCCTGTTCCCACTTCCCCTGCATTATGTTAAGAATCTCACACCTCCTTCAGTTTTCCAACTTTTTTCAAAGGTGCATGTTTTTACTGTATTGTAGGGATATCCCCCTCCCTGTTCCCACTTCCCCTGCATTATGTTAAGAATCTCACACCTCCTTCAGTTTCCAACTTTTTTCAAAGGTGCATGTTTTTACTGTATTGTAGGATATCCCCCTCCCTGCCGACACTTCCCCTGCATTATGTTAAGAATCTCACACCTCCTTCAGTTTCCTACCTTTTTTCAAAGGTAAAACTGTAAAAATGAATGATAAAATCCGACGTTTTGGAGTAGTCATGACTCCATTATCAAGGAAAATATAAACAAGATCATGCAAATTACAGCATTTAAAGCGATTTTGGCGCGAAAAAATTAACATAAGAGGGTGCGAAGATTATAAAAATACTTTCGCACAAATGGAGTCTGATTGCACGTTGAGATTTGGCTTTAAAGCTCTTATAAAAAGCATTTCGTACACTAAGCAGTCAAATTTAGTTTTGCATTTCTTAAGCACTTGGAAACGCTTTAGCAGGTCCTGAGGCATTGTTCTGTGCATGTTCTTGTAGTGTTTGGCAATGGCGGAGGATTGTTGTTTGTCCTTTTACACGATTATGTAAATGTCCGCGTGTGTAACCTACATAACCCGCATCGCACAGGTCACATTGAAAACCATAAACAACACACTGCTGATTTACAATTGGTGGTTTTGTTTCTTTGACATTAAGTTCTTGTTCAATTTTCCGGCTCACAAACACGGGCTGGATGGTGGTATGTATTTTTAGGCTCAAATCATTATTTTTAAGTTGTTTCCTCACACTATCCTCACACTATCCACTGAGTCATGTTGACAATCGGTATAAAAAGGGTCTACTGAGAACTATGCTTGATCGAGCACATCGTTTGTCTTCATCTTGGACACATTTTTCTGATGAATGTGACCGTTTGAAAACAGTATTCTCAAGGCTGAAGTATCCTAAACATCTTGTTAATTCTACCATCAAAAGTTTCGTTGACTCGAAGGTTTGCGATCAGCAGCAACCTTTATCACCATCTCAAGAGACAGATGACACGATTCGAGTGGTTTTACCATTCAAAGACCAAATCTCAGTGGATAGTGTGAGGAAACAACTTAATGATTTGAGCCTAAAAATACATACCACCATCCAGCCCGTGTTTGTGAGCCGGAAAATTGAACAAGAACTTAATGTCAAAGAAACAAAACCACCAATTGTAAATCAGCAGTGTGTTGTTTATGGTTTTCAATGTGACCTGTGCGATGCGGGTTATGTAGGTTACACACGCGGACATTTACATAATCGTGTAAAAGGACACAAACAACAATCCTCCGCCATTGCCAAACACTACAAGAACATGCACGGAACAATGCCTCAGGACCTGCTAAAGCGTTTCCAAGTGCTTAAGAAATGCAAAACTAAATTTGACTGCTTAGTGTACGAAATGCTTTTTATAAGAGCTTTAAAGCCAAATCTCAACGTGCAATCAGACTCCATTCATGCGAAAGTATTTTTATAATCTTCGCACCCTCTTATGTTAATTTTTTCGCGTCAAAGTCACTTTAAATGCTGTAATTTGCATGATCTCATTTATATTTTCCTTGATAATGGAGTCATGACTACTCCGAAACGTCGGATTTTATTGTTCGTTTTTACAGTTTTATGTTTTAAGAAACCTCTTTTAATACGAATTTTTCAAAGGTGCAGGTTTTTACTGTATTGTAGGGATATCCCCCTCCCTGTCTCAACACAACTTGCCTTCAGCTGATGTTCCAATAAATTCTGCCAACCGACATCAACAGAAAGAGACACAAGCAAGGATAATTAATTAACACTTTGATTAATTCCTCACCAGGACTGCTTTGCAATGGATTCACAAGTGCACTGACATTGCCAGGAGAAACAATTATTTCTTCCCTAATGGATCATCACACACGTGGGCTCAATATTATTACCGGAAAATAACTTCAGACAGAATATGTTTAAATGAATGGTAAGGTTCCTTTAATGTCTCTTCTTTGACAAACTATCCAGGTTTAATTCATTTGTTAATTTGAACTCTAACACTCTCTGTAGACTTTTTCAATGGTTTTCATGTGGATATCAGTCAAACCTCTTTAAGCGACCACCCCCTGTATTAGAGTCCTGAAATTATTGTCAGTAAAATACTGTAAATAAAACCCCTATTAAGCAGCCACAGTCCCCATATGGTGGCTGCTGCCACCTTTTGGTGATCCCAATGAAGGTTTGCTATTGTCTTTACCCCTATTAAGTTGCCACTCAAAATTTAGTGCACATAGTTTGACTTTGGTTTGGAGTCCAAAATAGAAATTGATAACTAATAAGATGTTTATTATGGTCTTGACTTGTATTGTATTTGAATAAATTGCTAAGCCTCTTGCTAATTCCTGATGAACTGCTATTAAGTGGCCACCTACCATGTCCCTGAAGGTAGCCGTTTAATGGGGGTTCAACTGTTGTAGTTGTAATTTTTTTTCAATCCACTTGTAGAAAATAGTGAAACAAACAAACAAACATGTTACACTTGAACCTCAATTATTCGGACTCGTTGGGACTGAGCTGAAGAGTCCAGATAATCTAGAGTCCGTATAATTGAGGTTAGACTGTACTTTTGAAATAAATTTGTGGTATTAGAGTGTACAATTCATTCAAGGTGCTGATTGGTTCAAATAAAGGTTAATACGGTAGTTTACAAATCAAGGTATTTTTCTTTTACAGGCATCAAATGGAAGACCTCGAGTCAAAACGTCCTGATTCTCCCATTGGAACAAGGTAACTTAAAAAGCTGGCGTTACAATGTAGTTCTCATTAAATCTGTCTATATTTAGCATTCAGTGCCGACAGAGTGACTATAATGGTCACTCATTGGTCACCAGTTCCTAGTACATTTTGTTTTCCTTATTTATACAGTGTATATTCTCATTTTCTTTTCTTTACAGTACTGAAAAGGAACTTGTTATGAAACTTATTCGACACAAGCTTAAAGAAGTAGGTGATGTTGTTGATGTTTTGTGCTGGAGCACAGTTCATGCCCAGAAACATGTTAATGCTGCCAAATCCTGGAACACTCTTCCTTGTAACTTACACCATGATCAGTCTCTTACTAGTTTTAAACTGAAAGTCAAGCAACATCTAAATCATCTCAGTTAATTCTCACCTCTACAATGTATGTACCCTTTAATTGACTTCTTTTGTTTTGTTTTTTGTTTTCATTTTTACAATTAATTATTTATTCATATTATTTTGTACAGATCTCCATTTAAACCAGCTGTGCTGAACTGGAATTTCTGTATAAATTATGTATATAAATAAATATAAATAAAGAAATAAATGGTCAGCATACACATAAAAAGTTAAACGTCTTCTATTTTCTTTTTGTAGGTTATGATGAAGGTTGATCTTGAAGAGGTCACGTCAAGACAGGTAACAATAATATATGCTACATACAATTTACTTTGCAACTTCACCTTAACATCATCTTTATAGTTTGTAGTACAGCATAACTCTCATTTTTGAGCTTACAACTGGTTTCCTTTGCTTGAAGGTGCGGACAATGCTAGAAGGAGACACACAGATTGATCTTAAAGAGTACCGGTCATTTATTGATGAAGAGATGATCACCATACTTGGCCAGATGGACTCAGCATCCAAAATATTTGACCATGTTTATCTTGTGAGTAGATTGCCATTCAGTTTGTAGTGTTACCCACTCAGTCTATTTAAATCCCCCTGGTGACAGGAGGACTTAAATTTATGACAACCCCTCCTCAATTAAAATAGTTTGAAATAGAAAGTTGAATTTTTGTCAAAAGACATAATGGCACTTCCGTAAATCAGTGTCCAATGAGAAGTTGTCTGATGAGGCATTTTTCTTGTAGGGTTCTGAATGGAATGCTTCAAACTTGGAAGAACTCAAGGAGAATGGGTATCTTTCTGTGTGTTGTTTGCTGGTCCTTACATCTTTTTTGTGATTTGTTTCAATGTATGGTTTCTTTTTCTTCCTCCAGAGTTGGTTACATTTTAAACATAACAAGGGAAATTGATAATTTCTTTCCTGGAACATTCTGTTATCATAACATCAGGTATGTACTGTGTGAGAAGACTTCTTTGCTTTCTTGCTATTAACTACTTGCATTGTTTAACAAATGTGAAGTCTATATTTCACTTCTCACTCGTTAGATAAGTCAGTTGAGGAAAAGGAATGCTTAATGACCCAAGTGACCTATAGGAACTGTTGTGATACAGACTTCTTGCTTGCAACTTACCAGCTTTATATTTGTAGCCTGCACCATATGTGGCAATTGATTCTGTCCATGGCACAGGCTACATATTTTCTGTTTGGAAATAAAAAATATCTCATTACTTGGCATTTGACTGTTCTTTTTTTTCAGGGTTTATGATTTGGATGAAACTGAATTACTTCACCATTGGGACAACACATACAAATTTATACAGAGAGCCAAGTAAGCTGTTATGTTTCAAAGTCACTGATTTAATGGCTGTCAACACAGTGTGCCCTCTACAATTAAAAAGCGTTAGCATCCAGCCTTAATTTTCTTTTTTGTTTTCTATTTGTCTGTTAGGAAAGCCGGTTCAAAAGTCCTTGTGCACTGTAGAATGGGCATCAGCAGATCAGCGTCAACGGTAAAGTGTCTCATGTAACATCGATGTTGTCAGTGACTTTCTCACTCTTGCACTTCTTAATGATTTTTCATTCTATCGCCAACCCTTTGTTGCTTTCTACAAGAATGATTGACTGGCTGGCTGGCTGTATGACTGGCTGGCTGACTGTATGGATTCGCTCTGACGAAGAGCTAATGCTCGAAACGTCAGCTAATTGAATCAGCTAATTGAATCCCTGAATCCCTGTACAGTGTCCCTGTACAGTGGTACAGAGTTTCAACTCCG
Organism: Pachyseris speciosa; assembly: GCA_016490735.1. Taxonomy (NCBI): domain Eukaryota; kingdom Metazoa; phylum Cnidaria; class Anthozoa; order Scleractinia; family Pachyseridae; genus Pachyseris; species Pachyseris speciosa. The sequence goes on from JAEMWC010000294.1 coordinate 514,840, forward strand.
TTGATAAACCACATTTTCGTGTTTCACTCCCCACTGACGCAGCACCACAGTTTCTTTAGAAACGAATCCCTTTATTCATTTGTATGACTTAACCGACGTATTGCCTGACTGACTGACTGATGCACGCACGGATGGATGGATGGAGTGATGGACTGACTGACTGGCTGACTGGCTGGCTGGCTGTCTCACTGACTAACTGACTGGAAATTTGAATATCGGAAAAAATTCTGATTATGAGTCTCTCCTTAAAATTGCGAACATGAACTCTCTTGAACATAGACGCATCGAACAATCGATGACAATTTTCTTTAAATGTTTTACGAAGGAAGGTCCTCGCTATATAGGCAACTTATTTAAACCCCGTATCACTCCTTACAATCTTAGAAATAGTGGGGTAAACGTGGAACAAAGCCCTTATAATAGCAAGTTCCTCCATGGTTCGTTCTCTTTTATTATATCCCGTATATGGAACCGACTACCAGCATCCGTAAAGAAGGCACAGAATGTTGCATCCTTTCGTAGCCTTTTAAAGAAACAAAATTTTATTGGATGTCAATGCAATAACTGCATGTGATATTTCTTCTCAATTAATTAATTAATTAATTAATTAATTAATTGTGTACATTTTTTCGTTTTTAGTATTTTAAACATAGTTTAGGGATTTTTCTATTTGTATTTTTAATTAGCCTTCCCTTTCTATTTTATTTTATCTATACATCAATATGCGGCAATCTATTTTAGATTTTTCGCCTTCTTAATTCATAGTTTTCATAGTTTTTTAATTGTCAATCACTTTTAACATGAGCCTCCGGCTCGGGAGACTGGGTAACTACTCCCTGTGTATTTGACATTAAATAAATTATCTTATCTTATCTTCTGAATGTTAGATGTTTTCCTTTGTGTTAGGTTATTGCTTATGGCATGAAAGAGTATGGCTGGTCTTTGGGTGACACGATGAAATACGTCAAAGCTCGAAGAAGCGTTGTTCAACCCAATGCAGGGTTTTGGAAGCAGCTAATCACATATGAAGGAATCCTAAACTCTAGGTAAATAGCGTCACTACCCGTCAAATTTATTTATTTATTTATTTGTTTATTTATTTATAAGCATTTAGGAAAAACATCAATGGAGGTACAACAAGAGGACACAAAGTCCCTTACAAAGGTCAACCTCCAGTGGTCAGAGAGCGAAACCCCCACTAGAGGTGGTCACAGCCAGAGTTTTGTTACGTCCCTAGTGGTTCTTTTACGTCCCACAGAGCGTTCTGATTAAGTGAAAGTATTGTGAGACGGGACCTACGGTTTATCGTCCTTATCCGAGAAGACATTCTATGGGACATTTGCGATAAACAATAAATAAATAAATAACCGATTGTCGTATTTTTTTTTTCCTTTTTTCGTAGTAAACAGCGCTACAACAAGTTGTTCAAAGCTGAGCCAGAGGCATCTGATGTCGGAGCTGTAAGAAAGAAGAAAAAACCTGGTAACACAACAAATAAAACTAATGAACAACCGGCACAACCACAAGGAATGGACACTACACACTATTTACCAATAAAAACTGCATCGGATATAATATGCCAACATCCCTCGGAGGAAACAGTCCAAGATTCGGGAGTTGTTCGGGTCACTACCGAGGGTATTGGCGATATACTTCCCGCAAGTGAGGCGTTGTCCGAACATAGCCGAGATGGCGATTCAGTGATGATGGCTAGTTCACCAGTGAATTCGACAGCTGACTCAGGGAAAGACTTGGTCGGGGAGACTGCTCCTTCCCGTGTTTTAGAACTCGCTGGGATTGAAAACACTGCGCTTTACAGAGTCAGTTCAGTACCAACTTTGCCAAGTGGAGACAAAAGGAGACAACTGTCAAACGCTGAAACTAGCAACAACTTTCAGAGATCGAGCTCGCTACGGGAGCGAAGGCGTGGGAACATAGAAAACCTCCGTGCTTTAACGGGAGATAAAGCCGCTAGTGATGAGAATATGACAGAATTTGGTCTAAAACAGAAGGAAGTCGCTGAATCATCAGTCGGAAATTTTTGCGTAAAAGAACCTGACGCGGAATTGCAACAATCAAAGTTGACAGAAAAGGAATCCATTGTTGAAGACTCAAGCTGTGACGGCACAGAAATGGAACATCAGGATAGCGGTAGTCTGCCAAGCGAATTGCATGGAGTACTTGAAAGCGGATTTGTCAAACGCTGTTCAAGAAACTTTGAGGAAGGTGTGTATAACGTGCCTTCAGTTTTGGAAGTGCTGGAGGGCAGCAGGAATCTGGAAGAGGAGATGGATGTGGAGTGTGCGGCTGGCGAAAGTAATGAGCCTTCCACTGAACTGAGCGAGAGCACAACCAGCGAAGAACCCGCGCCTGGGGTTGTGAAGAAACATAAAGAGGAATATGAACTGAAACATTGGGAGAGTTTGAAGAGGGGTGCTGTGCTTCAGCGAAGTGGAAGCGGAGATAGAGTTAGCTTGAAACGGGAGAGGGGTGAAATACCCGACCACTCTTATTCAAAGGCCGAAGAAGGATCGGAAGACGATAGTGAATCAGCTGTGAATGTAGACGCACTTGTGCAAAAGGTTAACGAGGACGTGAAGAAGGAAGTATCCGTGCGAAGAATCTCAAAGAAAGAACTTGAGCTGCATTCGTTTGTGCAGCAGGAAGGAGAGCAGATGGAGGACGCTGTAGCTAATGGCCAAGCACTTGATAACTCTGTAATAGATACAGGCTCTCAGGGAAGCTCTGGAGAACCATCTTCCGAGGAGAAAGTTAAGGAATTTCTATTAGAAGAGCCACAGTCAACGGAAAAATCTGCCGAGTGTAAAGAAACATTTTCATCAAATCAAGGTTCAGCTGTGGGTGAACTCCACTCGGGCGTTGTGCACGATTTGAGCGCTGAAGTGTTTAGATCATCAGATGACATGGAGGATACAACAAGCGAACAAAATAAAGAAAGCATTCCTCAGAAAGGTTTAGTCAAGCGTCACACTCTCTTGATTGAAGGACGGCTGCAGCCGTTCTCAGACAAAAACACTGAAGGTGAGGATGAAAAAGAAGGTGAACTAACAGTTTCCCAGAAAAGTGATGTGGGATTGCCGTTAGAAGGAAAAGCAAGGGGTTTTGCGGCGGAAACACTACAGGCAAATGTTACGAAAGATGTCAATACTACAGAAGAAGTTGAATCAACGGAAAAACAAACGCGTGATGTGCCTTGTGAGAGGAAAGACTTGGCGAGTGGTCAAGACGACGAAGTTGTCCCTCATAAGGGTTTAGTGAAACGTCACACGCTGCTGATCGAAGAAAAGCTTCAGCCATTGGAACAAGTCTCATTTCAAAACGACCACAATGAAGCTAGTGAAGAAAACACGAAAGGTGACCAAGAGACATCTGCACAGCCTTTAAAAGATGAAGTGAGAGGAACAGGCTCCGATTCCGCTGAAAGGATGGCGAGTGTTGGAACTGATGTGAAGGCCGAAGGGGAACCAACAGAAAAAGAGATCGCTGCAGAAAGAAAGGAACCTTGTGAACTGCTTGATGATAAGGAAGACAGAGCCACTGAACAAGACATTGAGAACGTCCTTCCAAAAGGTTTAGTGAAGCGTCACACACTGCTGATTGAAGGAAAGTTGCTGCCAGGTGGTGAAGAGGACGACAAAGAAGCTAAGAGTCAAGATGAAAACAAAGATGATTCGACAATAGGAACAAGAAGCACGTCTTTAGATTCAGAACAGGTTGCGCCGGATGTTGCATCAGATGTTAGTGTTGAAGATAGGAGCCCTTCAGACGAGACAGAGGACAGAACAAGCAAGGCGAGCGAACAGGATGCAGAGCTTCCTTCTGAGAAAGGTTTAGTGAAACGTCATACTCTTTTGATCGAAAGACAATTTCAGCCATTGGATCAAGGCGTCGAAGATGAAGATAAAAAACTAGGCGAAGAGACAGTGTGCCAAGAGGTTTGTTCATCGGATCCTGTGGACGAACAGCAGCGATACCAAATCGAGCTATCAAATAAAACCTCGTCAGGGCAAACTGAAGAAGAGACTCCAGACGGTGAAATGGTGTCTGGTTTGGTGAAACGCGAGAAAGTGCGCATCGAGGAGAGAGAGAAGCCAGTGGTGGTAGAAGCGTCAGCTCTCAAGCAAGACGAAAATCTGATGCTAACTTGCAATGACGGCACTGTACAGGAAGCTGGGATCGGAGCAGGTGAAAATTGTGGAGAAGCTGAGGAAAAGGACGACGAAAAGGACCATCAAGCTAGGGAGCAGTTGATGGATCAAAAGAAAGTCGAAGTTGGCGTCGATACTTCCAGCGTTGTGCGTGTGAAAGACCACACCCAGCATTTGGAAGGGATCATCCGCGTCACGACAACTGCAAAGGATGCAGAGAAGCCGAACAGCCTAACATCAAAACAAGACATCTCTGGGTCAAGCGACGAGCCACCTAGAATTGTTCTTATTTCACGGTCGTATTCAGGCGGTCGAACAGATCAGGAAATGGAGCCTAGCTCGTCAGAAAAACTCCTTGAGGATAGAATGGAGGAGATTCTAAGCGACAGCGCAGTAAATACAGCTCTTTTGAAGGCCCAGGAGAATTTGAATTTGGAAAATGAACGGTTTGTCGATTGGGATGTTGCAAACGTGAAGCAGAGAACCCGAATATTTGAAGAAATCGTGAGACACGTAGACAGCAACAGTCGGAAAGACGATCAAGGTAGCGACAGCCCGATTCGGCGATGCGATTCATTGCCGAAAACAATTCGTCCATCTCAAAAATATGTTCTGCATCGTAGGTCGTTTTCGGATGTATCAGAAACTGTTTCGTCCAGTTCGGGTCGGGAGGTCGGCTATACAATTCATTTTAGTAATGGCGAGTCCTCGAGTTCGTCATCGCTACCGCGTGACTGGAGCCTTCTTCTGGAGCGACAAAAGAGAGATGGCTCGGACGAACGAGAAGCTGAAGAGGTTTTCTCACCGGATATTTACAATGAAGATGGACTAAAGAAGAATATCTATGTGGAACTTAACGATTGCGGGGACAAAGAAAACGATTCTCGAAGTGTTGAGGAGAAAATTCAAGTTCTTGATTCTAAGAATCAAAAAAACATGAATAACGTTAGTTAGCGATCTACACGAATAAAATCACATGAAATCATTCCTAAATTTGCATGCTTTCGAAAAGATTTTTATTTTGATAAGGAAATTTTAAATTATGCACACAGATCTTAGATTTTCAAAGAAAATTATCGGTTGAACAGAGCTATTCTTATGGAATTTCAGAGGAGAAAATATTCAACAGCTTGTAATTTTTCTTTGACTGGAACATCAATTGTTAGGAGAATTTCGTTAGCTAATTTGTAAGGACTTTAATTTTTAAGTTTCAAGTGCATTTTAATGAGGTACATGATCCCTTTACAGATGCAATCAAATCTACTGTTGAGCCTTATAAACCAGGGCATCTCCAAAAGCGCCAGTTTTATGTGTAACAACTTGTCTTCGGATACTCTCTTCCCTTGATAGGTAAGCCGCCCGCCGCGAACTGTGCCTGCTGTGTGATCTCGAAAATTTGCGCCCAAAGAGAGTGAATGAAAATGAGCACCGGCTATGAAAGGAGACTAGGAGGTTTGACTGTGTCTGGAAATAACTAGCGCTTTATAGGTCGTTTTGCCTTTTTTCCAACATCTTTGAGTTTCTTAAAAGATCGAGTTGTAAAGTTTGTGATTCTGATGAAAAACTTACGAACGACAACTTTTAAACTTTCAAAAGCCAAAGTTGAATGAATATATTTTGCCAGTTTTGCTGATTTCTAGTTGAATCAAATGGCAAATTGCTGTTAATAGACTGGATATTACATGTAAAATGAGATTGTATATAATTGAACCGCCTGTTTTGAATAAATGTTATTTATTGAAGTGGTTTTTCTTGCTTGAGTAATGGTTTGCGATGCGAAAGGGCTGAAAAATGCCACTAAACGAAAGCTGTTGAGAAATATTTTTGCAATACCACGTACTACCCTTGGTTCTAACACTGTTCGCAGTTTGACGCATCAAATAGCAGCCATTGGGCAGTTTGTTTCATGTTTTACTCGCCCCAATAGCCTTTGCGTGCTATAAATACTGTCGATGGTAATAACGGTCATTTATCATTATCTTAATTTAGTAAAGCACACACTTGTGTACAAGTTAAATTACAAAAGCAAAGGAAGCGCAAAAAAGCTAGGAAAATACACCTTTCAAAGTTTAATATTTGGTTCACACGATAGCCAATACATTATTTTGCAGGATTGGCGTGACAGCACTAAGAGATGCAATAACACAATTATATTATCACCAGGAAAGGTCACAATACATGATGCAAATAATATTGCAGTAACTGCATAGTTACGAAATGAAAAATACATTCATTTGCCTGTTACATGGGGTAGTGTTACTAGTCTAATACCTGATGGCTAATCATTCATTTTTCAATATAACCTCTACCTTTCAACAGCTACAGTCAACATTTTCAGACAAATAAATGTAGAATTTAATTTTACCGAAGGCTTTAGAAGTCGAGACCAAACTACAACGGAAAATATCTTTCTTCTTATATCTTCTGTTACTGCTACTGTACACGTAAAACCGCTAATATTCCTACTATTTTCTTAACGCTTTTGTACCAATTCATGGCAAACTTTGCTTGTTGGTGTTGTGGATGCCATGGCGGATTGTAAAGCAATGCAAATGGCTCCAGTATTTAACCCTGTACTCCCTAAGAGTGACTTATCGAATTTACTCTGTCTAACGCCAGACGATTTTACTCGTCAAAGGGAGACCCCTTAGGGATTAAAGGCAACGTCTGGCCGCCCTTTGACAAAAACGTAACCTGGAATCTGGCATTTTTCCATGCCCACTTAAGTCTTTCATCTACTGTAAAAGCTCTATTAAGCCCCGGGGGACTTATTTAATTCCAGGTCTCATTAACGGGGTGCTTATTAGAGATGGTGGGGATGAGGCCTTATTTCAAATCTTAAACACCCTGTTTTCGTCTTTAAACAGTTTTAGTACAAAACTCAAACAGCTACCTTGACATTTTATTATCTAATAAAGAGCAGCAAACAGTATTACGTGTTTGAGTGTATATTTGCTTAAAACAAACCAATTGGGCCACATGAAGGTGATTTCGCAAGAGGAAATATGGGGGACTAATTACAAAATTTCATGTCCCAGAAGGGAGAGGGGGCTTATTAGAGACGGGGGGATTAATAGAGTTTTTACGGTATTCACGGCTTTATGAACTGACTGTAAACTCTGTGAACGCTTTCGCGTCAACAGCCTGCGGACAAGTTCCAACCATTTGAATGCTGATTTGTCATTGGCTGGTGGGGATATAAAGTCTCTCCCTCTCTGTGATCTCTATTGTTATTCACCAGTTATCAATTTTCTTCAAGGCTAGGGGAGGGGAGGGGAGGGGAGGGGAGAGTGGGGTTTCTCTTGTTTTAGGAGCCCAATGCGCGCGTCCTCAACGAAAGCCATCAGCAAGTCTCGGTTGAAGGTGATGAAATACTTTCACAAAAAACACCTTCAGTCAAACAGCACTGTAATATACAGTCACTACATTTTTTAAACATCTGGACTGGCAGGCCAACATTAAGTCGCCAAGAAACGCGTCTTTTGGGTATTGTGTCCGAATCCATCATCCTCCACAGAGCCCTTCACACTGATGGTACGATGTTGTTACCAGGGACTGGTATCAGTGTCGATCGCAACACAGTTTGATATTGCATAACTGTAAAAGAAAAATGCATACCGATTATTATTATTATTATTATTATTATTATTATTATTATTATTATTATTATTATTATTATTATTATTATTATTATTATTATTATTATTATTATTATGGTGGGACGAGTTGAGGAGAGGCTGGTCCGCCCCTAGGATATTATCCCAATCCCAAGAAGTGTTGGCTTGTTGTTAAGCCGGAAAAGGAAGGTCGCGCAAAGGAAATGTTTGCAGGGACTGGTATTAACATCACCACCGAGGGGCGCAAACACCTGGGCACTGCTCGTTTTATTTTCGACCAGTAACAGGTTCAGAAGTGGAAACTGATATTCGTAGTATTCCTAATAAGAAAGCATGTGGTCTTTATCCATGTCCGACGTTATTATTAAAATATGTAAGTGACATTGTATGCCTGCCACTTGCGACACTTTTAAATGTTTCTGTTTCCCAAGGAGTATACCCGGCCAAGCTAAAATTATCAAAAATAGTGCCAGTATTTAAATCTGGCGACGAGCTTGATTAGAATAATTATTATAGACCAATATCACTTTTATCCAATTTTAACAGAATTTTTGAAAAGCTAATGTACTCTAAGATGATCTCTTTCATCGAAGAAAAGGGATTTCTCTATCAGGCACAATATGGCTTTCGTAAAGCACATTCTACACAACATGCAATTTTGGATATTATTAATACAATACAAACTAATATGGATAAACGCCTCTTTTCGTGTGGTATCTTTATTGATTTGAAGAAAGCATTTGATACAGTTAATCACGGTATATTATTAAACAAATTGGAACATTATGGTTTCCGTGGAACAGAACTCAAATGTCAAATTTCTAACAAGGCTACAATCACCTGTGGCGTTCCTCAAGGGTCTGTCCTGGGACCGCTCCTTTTTCTATTATATGCAAATGATATACAGTACTCCTCTGGTAAATTCAATTTCTACCTCTTTGCTGATGATACAAATATCCTCTATGCCGGTAAAGACATTAAATCTCTTGAAACCCTTGTAAACTGTGAACTTCGTAAGGTATGTAACTGGCTAACAGCAAACAGGTTAACCCTCAACATTGATAAATCTAATTATGTTATTTTTTGACCTTACCAAAAGCGACTAACGCTTAAACCGAAAATTGTGATATATGATAATGTACTGAGCAAATCTGTTCACCTTGAATGCAAAGATTATGTAAAATACCTTGGGGTTCTAATAGACTGCAGTTTAACTCATTTCCGTCATGCTCTGCAGTTACGGGTGTATATCCACCCATGCTTTGAAATACCTGCAACTTTTCCAAATCCCGGTCTATGGTTGAAATGAGTCATTGTTATTGCCAAATGCTCAAGCTTTCGGACTTTGCCACCCTAAAACTCCCAGTTTTCATGGAATATGACTGTTTATTCTGTTGCAAACAAAAAATGTTGCCTTAGAATGCCCTCGGACAACACCAAACAATATGCAACTTTGTCTGGAAGTGTCTAAGACAAAAAATCCTCTTGAGCTTAAAGTCTACGTTGGCAGAAAGCTTCGACTCCACTTCTTGCAATCTATTCCACATTTTCCCACTCACTTTGTTAGCGCGACCTGGATAACGCTATTTGATTTCAATTGCTCTCACGGTCTGTAATGTTCGCGTTTGTGACCCAAAGGAATTCTGGGACTCTCTTGCGTCACGGCGACATGGAGGTCCGCCAATTTTCATTTCAGATATTTTTTATAAGTGTCGAGCCACCCGGTTCTGCTGGCAAAACATTGCACCGATTGCATTATTTACATGTCAAAAATCGCCAAAATTGTCATGCCAGGTCTGGAATCCACTCACAAACCGGCGAAAGACACAACTTCACTCCATGAATGGCCATCACTCGCTCGCATACTTTCGGCGGCCTACTTCATGTGAAATTGCTTCTCACCTCTGTTTTCTTTCAAAGGATTGCCTTTACCCATCAACCAGCTTTATGATGCCAGGCAGGGGGCTTCTGAGGTGTAAAATGGCTCCAAAAACACACTTATAAATCAAATAAGCAACGAATTGTAGCTGCAGTGTTCGTTTAGAAATAAACGACAGCTAGCGTGACAAGCGTGACAACAAAGATAGAGCCTTCGGTGTTGTGGCCCAGCGAAATCGCCGTGGTAACCCCTTATATGGAGTCAGGAGCCAGGTCGATTTGACCTCCTACCCTCCAAAATTGGAAAAAAGACGTACAAAACGTCTGTCGGAAAAGGGTTAAGCTGGAAATTTCATATTGAACACATTGTAGTCAAAATAAGTAGATTAGTTGGGATTATAGCGAAACTTAGACATTTTGTGCCACGAAATACTCTACTGTGCATCTATCAATCTTTAATATTTCCCTACATATCTTATGGCCTGACTGCATGGGGT
>JAEMWC010000294.1:527500-532500 GCA_016490735.1 Pachyseris speciosa
TATTATTATTATTATTATTATTATAACATCAAATGGAAACTCGGAAAAAAATCCGAGTTCCAGATGGGATTTGAACTCACGACCCTCCGCGATCTAGACGGACGCTCGAACCATATATGCATTTCTATCATGTTGTATTTCTTAATTCACTCACTTTGGAGGTTTGATTATTATTATTATTATTATTATTATTATTATTATTATTATTATTATTATTATGGCAGTTTAAAACTCCTGAATGCCAAGTCCTTACTTACAAATACTGGGCGTGTAAACGTAGCCAGTATTATATCAAAATTTACATTAGATAGGAATAAAATTGCGTAAAATAAATAATTAATACTAATATTATATAAAATTTGCAAATTTACATTAACTAGAAATAAAATTGCTTAAAATAAGATTAATAAAATAAATCATCTGTCTAATAATATCTGCCAAGTGCTAGTTGTGTACTGTCTCATTAGCGACCCATAGGTGTCCACGTGGCTAGCACATCACTTTAAATGCTTTAACGATGTGAAGAGTGTGGCTCAGGACGGCTTTCTGCATTCTTCTAAGTACCTCTCGGTACCTATCTGAGCCCACTAACGCCTTGACCTCTTCCTTCAGACTCCTTGAGTAGCCACCCAGAGCGTTGATGACGATGTTGAATTGTCGAATCATGAACCCTGGGTACTGTCTCTTGAGCTCTAATCGCAAAGGCGCGTACTTTAAGGTCTTCTCCTCTTCTTTGTGCTTTCTGTTGTCCATCCAGGGACAGGTCATCTCTATCAACATCACCTCCTTGTTTACCCTGTCTACCACCCTAGCGTCCACTCTGTTGGCTCTCACTTGCAAGTGCTCCGCGAAAACAGGCACATCCCAAAACGCCGTCACCTTGTCGTCTTGGTACACTGGTTTGGGCTGGACTGGTGAATACCAAGGTGGAATAGCGTCCGTCAACTCATAGCCCCTAAGCATCTCAAAGAATAGAATTTTGAGTGCTGCGTTGTGTCTAGACAGGTACAGGGTTTGCGCCAGTGTGCTGCAACCTGACACCACGTGTGCGACCAGGCTGTCTTCATGACTAACATTCTCCAACACTCCCAAGAATTTGTACTGCGATCCATCCTTCAGACTTTCAATCACATCTGCTTCCCTGATACTCGACTCGTCCAACGTCTCAAGCTTGCTCCGCTTCACGTGAGCTGTTGCGCACTTTCGCTCGTTCCACGCTAGTCCGATATCTTTCATCGCCATTCTCGCATCACTCATCACTACTTTAAGCTTGCCTTGTCAAGCTGCGTAGATCTTTAGATCGTCGATATACAGGAGATCCGTGACCTTTTGGCCAATTGGTCTTGAGAGTCGATAGCCTTCAGATGCTCGCAACTTCCACGCCAGGGGATTTATACTCAGCGTGAATAGCCTCGGACACAGGGCGTCGCCCTGGGGAACACCTTTACTGAACCTTATTCGCTCTGACGTCTCCGGCCCATTCACAGTCCTCACAGAAATCCTTGTGTTCCACTTGGCGCTTAGCCTCATAATAACATCACCTATCCATCTGGGAAAACGGTGCAAAGTAAACATTTGGTCCAACCAACGGTGATCCACACAGTCATACGCTTTTCTTACGTCTATCCAAGCCATACTCAGATTGCGATGCCCTCTCTGACTGTCCTGACAGACCATACGGTCTATAAGTAGATTATCAATTGTCCCACTACACTTCGCCTTGGCGCCCCGCTGCTCTCCTTGCATCAGCCCGTTCTCATTTAAATGTTGATCTACTGGTCTCAAGAGACAGGACGTAAACCACTTGTATATGGTGTTAAGACAAGTGATTGGCCTTTGATTTTCACTAGAAACCTCGTCCGCTTTTGGATTTCAGCGAGGTCTTCCCCTCTGTAAACCAAAACGGTACCTCCTGATCACTGCGCGCTTTAGCCTGAAAAGACTTAGCAACACCCTCATGAACACAATTCACCTTTTTCCACCAAAAGTTGACAATTCGGTCGGGGCCTGGCGCGCTACAGTTCCGTTTCTTCGCCATCACACTGTTCGCCTGCTCTGTGCTCAGCTCAAAATCCTCATCAGACGGTTCAGGAACCGTTTCATTTATCACGCTTCGAATTTCCTCAAGCCACTCAGCTGAAGTGTTTCCAGTCCCTTCAGACTCCCACAAAGACTTCCAAAACTCCGTCGCCTCCTCCACACTTCCAAACATCGGCTCACCATTATTATTATTATTATTATTATTATTATTATTATTATTATTATTATTATTATTATTATTATTATTATTATTATTTAAACAAAATTTATGCAAAACGTTTCACAAAAACATTGTCAAAAGTGATATCCCTGCAAGATGAAACGCACAATTTCAAATCCATAGTTCTGTAATTCCTCATATACAGCCCGTGAAAGAATGGTGGATGAAATCCCACACGGGGGCCATTCAAATGAAAGCTACTAAGCGTCTTTTAGTGGCGCTTTATATTTCGGCAAGGTATCAATAGCTTTCGAGTCTGTAGATGAAATCCTAAACTGTGGCAATTCACTCTCAGTTAAATCATCTTTTAACTACAAGTTTCCAATTTTCCACGCAATTGTCTGTAAGCATTCCTGCTAACGTCAAGAAAGTTTAACACATTACTTTTGTCTAGTTTCTGGTCTAAAGTGGTGGAATTGCATATACAGTAATTTGCTGACCTGAGCTTATCTTTAGCCACAGTTACAGATGAATAATCAGGAAGGAACAGTGTACTGGCGCACGTGGAGGCATGGGGCAGACTGTCCTTATCTCCACCAGCCTTAGCCACAGTGAATGGTGCTGGTGGCCTCTTGCGCCCAGTCACAAACCGCAGGAATCGACTGCGCTCATCAGAAGAGAACTGGGTCAGAACTGCCCACATATGCTTCACTGATTCGGACGACTCGGTTAAGTCGTCACCGTATTTACCTGTCAGGCACAATAATAAACCATTTGATCAGTATTCACGAGCATATATAGATGACAACGCCCCCGTACGGTAAATTTCATGTCAATAGGCCATTTTCGAATTAACTTTGGCCTCTTTTACAAAGCGAGTCCTGGTGCTCATCTTTTGATATGAAAACGAGTCCTGGTGCTCATCTTTTGATATGAAAATTAGTTTCCATTCACATGCAAATTAAACTCATTTTCATATGTAAGGCTGAGCACCAGGCCTCATTTTGAAAAAAGAGGCCAAAGTTAATTCGGAAATGGCCTGTTGAACGTCGTGATTAATTTATGACAAAAACAAACAAACAAACAAAACACAAAAGCAGAAAATACGTTGAAGAGTGTTGAGGCTAAAAGAAACCTTCAGGCATCTGAATCTTCACCGTTACAAAACTTTACGTTAGTAAGTCAAAAAACGTATAGTTATTGGAGAGATAACAATGTGGCTCGTAACAAGAAAGCGATTTAATATCTTCACTAGAACAAATGAAATTAATAACTTTATACGATTCTATCTTGAAAAGCACGAAAGTAACAATGCTGTTACTTTGTATTTTCTTGATTTTAACAGAACTCAAGGCTGTTTTAAGAAAGACAACCCTCCTGTCTTCTGACCAATATATAAAGACTTTTAGCTGATTTGTTGTCCTAGCTCGGCTTAAGCCATGCCCCCGTAAATCTCTATTTGTTTAAGCAAAATGAGATTCATGCACTCACAAGCTGCCTTCAGATGACCAAGAGTGATATCACGGTCCCCACAAACTCCGCGTTCCAAGTTTCCCCAGGTGAGGAGAGCTAGCACTGATTGAGGTACAACTGTCATCAAACCCTCCCTCATGGCTTGTACCTGGCAAGGGGAAAGAACGAGAAATCTCTTACCAACAGAGCTTTGAAACTGGGAACCAAATCCTTATCTTATCCGGGGACTCAGATTTTTCATTTGTTTCATGCAGGGAATGTGATCAGTACTACTGCGCCAAAAATTTACCAATCCGCTTTATTTCTTTACCGAAGGCCGTTATAATTACTCCAGGCATGAAACTACGTGCATAAGACAAGTCAAATCTCCACTGCAATGGGTCAAAAATCGTTTGTCAAGCAATAGTGATATGCCGATCACGTATAACGGTCTAAACGATCAGTAATTAATCGGTGGCTGAGTAATGTGGTTAACGATTGCACTTGTTCCAGAATCGTAACGACAAAACCACAAATCGTTTGAGTGAGCTCAAAAAGGCAAATAATCATAATTATGATCTGTAATTGTGCGAGTAGCTTCCCCGAGAGGTCTTTTCGGGGGGGGGGGGGGGGCTGTGGGGAGAAAATTTGACTTGAATCACCAAGAAGCAAAACGGAACTGCTTCTGGTCAGAGTTTAGTGTCCTCATTTTGTACCTGTTTTGTAAACTCTGTCATCCGGGCTCTTCTGACCAAACAAGCGTACTCCTGCCTTTCCTCAGGTTTCACTACTCTACCCTCCCCATCTGGGAGTAAGTCAACACGCCGGCCATCACTCAGAACAGTGGAGAAAGTACATTCATTGCCATAGTTACTTTGGTATGTTTCTGCATCTTGGACTTCCAGTTCATCTGCAATGCAAAGTGACAGATACCACAATCAAGAAAACAGTTCATGGATTACTTAAAGGGGCAGTGTCACGAGGATTTTGCTGTTTTAGGTCAATTCTGTGCTGAAATCATTATTTTGATCCTTTACTCATAAACAAAATGCTTCTGTAAAACTACGACGACGATACCAAATGAATTTTATCTGGGAGACGTAGCATCAAAACTTGAAAACACTGGCCAATTTTTTCGAGTTTACAATCCATTTCCATCCTTGCCATCCGTAGCAGCAGACAAGATGAAACAGTTTCAGTACCTTCAAATAGTCTTTAATATTTTTACGCGGGATTGCCAAAGGCAGACCGCGTTGAGGTTTCGGTCGAATTTCGTTTTTTTTTTTTTTCCATCGTAGCCACAAATTGCAATTTTTTTTAAGTTTCTCGTATCCCGCGAGAAGTCTCG
>JAEMWC010000294.1:537500-582500 GCA_016490735.1 Pachyseris speciosa
ATTCAGAATATTGTGTAATGAACACTTAAAGTGGTACTACAATCAGAAAATCACTTGTCTTTTTTCTTCAAATTTCGAAAGTGTGCTTGCTTAACACCCGACTCGCGAAATTACAAGCTTTAATTTCAAGCAGAAGACTGTTTACTTTGAGTGCAACTTTTTAATTTAACGGTCCACCATTACTCACATTCATAACTGACCGATTAGGCCTCGGAGAGCTGGATCCAAGATAAAATGACATCATATGCTCACTGGTTTAAAATTGCAGTGTGTGAGTGCAGCTTATTAAGTATGCAAAACACGAGTCTGAGAGTCTGAAAGCTCAAAATTCCCGTGCTGCATACTAAATCAGCTGTGTTTACACACACTGCATTCTTACTCTTGTGAGCTTTTTACGTCATTTTGTCCTCGATCCAGTTCTCTCAAGATTTTGAAGTTAGTAATGGCGGATCACTAAATAGAAACATTTCAGTCAAAATAAAAAATTGATTTCTCCAAATTAAAGCTTGAAATTTCGCGAGTCGGTTGTTAAGCAAACACACTTTCGAAATTTGAAGAAAAAACACAAATGATTTTCTGATCGTAGTACCACTTTAAGACGTTTGAAGAACTTTGCTGTAACATGGCAGTTATTTACCATTGCTTTCAAATTGAAACTAACAATATAAAAATACCCAACTTCAATGGACCCCACTTTTATCAACTGTGGCTTGGAGGGGATAAACTCAAACCTAAAAGGAAACAGTTAAGTCTAGAGCCCTCGCCACTTGGTTACTAAATGCAATGAAATACACCAAATAGAACATATTTTGTATTCTCAGTATTGAACTGGATCTAGCATGAAGGCGAGACTCTTGTGGGGGAATAAAAATATTCCCCCATTTAAGCCTTGTGTACAAGCTAGTTCCAGCTCATTACAGAGGATATGATAAGAAACAGAAGGTGGTGAATCCATGACAACTGGGAACTGTTCAGCTGGTTCCCTGTAACTCAACGATGTCATTCACTAATTGTTCACCAAACTTTATAGGAGAAATATCAGTGTACCTTTGTAAGCAGCCTTTCTTCTTCCCTGAGTTTCTTCAACAAAGCAAGCAAATGGCTCTTGTAATGCTCGTGCTTCTGCTGTTTCATCAACAGTTCATTCCGCTGAAGCTTCACATCAACAACATCCAACTCTAGAGTCAACTCAGCTGGAGCAAGCTCCTGCTCACGAACACTGTGAACAAGATGCTTTTGTTCTTCTATGAAACAAATCTACAAAGAATCAAACCTCACATTAAAGGGTAAAGCGTAAAATCTTAACTGCTTTCTTGGGCCGTGACAATTATTAATGATAGTAATGGTGTGATGTGCCCATGAGAAAGATGATATGCTAGTTGTTAGGCAACGGGAGAAAGTTGGACTCTGGGACACTGATTTCTTTTCAGTTGTTCTTTCACCCATCGCCAAGCAACTAGCATATTCACACCAACAATTTTTGTGATGCAGGTACTACAAATTTTAAGCTACTGGATCACAAAGGGAATGTGAAAATTACAGATGGGGCCATCCTCATAAATGCAATGCAACATCTAAAACAAAGTAGAGCTTTTTCCACTTCCCTGATCAAATGTCACATGTAAGTCCCCCGGCCAGTGTTGTAATGCGCATTTGAATATTGCATAGAAAATGCGCAATATAAATGTGATATATTTTGTAGTAGACTGTAAGCAGTCTCTTTCTTCTTCTACGTTCTCTAGGGTGCACTGAATCTAGCAAGTAGTCAAGACGTGAGGAGTCAGTAATACAGCCAATCAGAATGCAGGAAAGCTGTTGCATATACGTCAGTATTCCACCGAACCTTCCCATCGATCAGTGCAAATTAACGGTATCACACCCAACCTTCCCATCATGCACTGAGATTCCCACTTATGCTGGCCTTGCTGGTCACTGTATTTTCTATGGCATGGTATAAAATAGTTATGCAACCCTTTCTCATAGTATTGGCTTGTATTTTCTAGTGGTATCGGCTTGTATTTTCTTGGTATACACACTCGCCTAAAGGCTCGTGAATATACCAAGAAAATACAAGTGACTTGTGGGATATTCCATGGCATACCACTCAAAAGAGTTGCATAACTAGTATATATACAAAGGAAAAGAATAGTTAAGATAAAGCAGATTTGCTGTTATGTGCACAGTGACCAAAGTAGCCAAAGCTTTCGTGGTCACTGTTGTGTCGAGATAGCTAAGGTGAGACCAAGATATCAGTGTAACTTATTAGTAATCCATCCTTGTTCTCCAATTTAAATGTCTGTTAAGGCATGTGATCCCAGACCTTCTCATACTCATAGCTTAAAATGTGATGTGTAACAAATATAATCCTCTACTGCATAATCTCTTTGTACCAGTTGCATACCTTTCTTTTCACTGCTTTGAGTTGCTCCTGGAACTTTTCAAGCGATGCCAGTGAAGGTTTAGTCCTCTTCAGATGGGCTCCTTGAAGATGTCTTTTAACTTCTTTCACAGCTTCATCCCCAATGTCTTTCTCTTTAACCTCTGCAACTTCTTCCTTCCTCTTAGAAAAGGGACTTGGAGTGCTACCAGCCTCCATGTACAGCCACGATGATAGAAATGAGGATTCTGTGAAGGACTCAAGCTGATATCTACTTTGGCCAAGACTCTGCTCATCCAGCATTGAGGGACCAGTAACCAGATGGAGAACTGAATCAAGAACTTGAGCAATTCTACACAATGCAATGGATCTGTAAGCCAAACTCTCCACTGGGTAGAAAGCAAGGTGTGGGTGAGTCATGACACTTGTCTTGGAGAGCAGTTCAGTCAGTGCGTATTCGGCATTGAACCAACTCTGTTAGATCAAAACATAGATTAAAGATGGTTTATATTAACCCCAATTACATAATGGCATGTTGATCTTTGGAAGCATTCATTTTTGCCTACAGGGTTTACTTGAACCTCTTAAGCAAAATTTGTGAAGCAGGTGCCTTACACAGAGCACATGATGCTCATCACTTCACCTGTTTTTAATCTAGTTTTCATTGATGTGAAAGGCTGTACTGCTTGAAGCCTGATATGAATATCCAACAAACAGTCTCTGAAACCTTAGGATGTCTATCCGAGCTCAAAGGTCAAATAGCTGTTAAACTACTTCTGCACAAAGTGCCACTGCTTACCTTAGATCTCCCTTGGCAGGATTTTTCACAAATGTCACATAAAAAGCGTACAAGGACAAGATCATCATTTCCACTCCAACTGTTTGACGGTGGAATGGATAACCTATCCATAAGATCTTTATCCATGTCAATAAGTACATTGGTGTATTTGACACCTGGTGAAGTTTGTGAAGTTCTGCATTCATCAGAGGTAGATTTCTGACAAGAGTTGTTTGCAGTACCTGGAAATTCTGTTTGATCACAAAAGGTATTAACTGAATCATCAAAATTACTACATGCTGCATGTGTACAGTCCTTAGACACAAGCTTTTGCTCTGAACTGCAATCTGTTACACTACTACTACTGCCTCTTGACGCAGTAGTTGTTGAACATAATGCTTTACCCATGTCACATGTTTTCAAATCTTCTGAATTTCCACAATCTTGATTTGAAACCTCTGTTTGTGTCTTGATGCTGAGTATACCAAGCTTGTGTGCAAGTTCAGCATATGACAGACATTTTTTACTTTCCTTCCTTTCGCACTTGTGTTTCACTCTTTTTCTGATGTAAACATTCATCGCTTGACTCCTTTTCTCAGCAGAAACATTGCACAGACTGTAGTAATACTCCAGCACAGTCTGCCATAACTTGTCCTGCTGCAGATGCCTCCACTGGCTTTCAACACCTGCCTCATCTGCTTCAGAAACTTGTGTCCCCCCACATGTTCCTTGAGGCCCAAAGAAGGAAATCGTTCTATCCACAGGTGAAGTAAGCATAGTACTGGAATGCTTCTTTGCCTTGGCTTTCTTGTTGAAACAATGCTGCAACTGTTGTTGAGATGGAATGTAACAAAAAGCCACAGGCAGAGGCTGTGACATGTATAAGCATTCTGTAAAAGAAAATAATACCCAAGAGATTATGTGTATTAAACTGTCATTACTCTAAAAACTTAAGGACCTCCAAAAGGTCAATTTTCATGACCTTCCACCCACTGTTGAAAGGGTCAAAATTTTCTGGTCCAGTGGCATGCTGGGCAAATGGTTGTTACAGTTAATATTATGAGGAAATGCCACTGTCACCTCCACCCTACCCCCCCCCCCAATCCCCAACCACCAACACCACCCCCATCCACAATCCTAGTTTGGTCATTAGTATTCAGCAGCAACTGCTTACAGCCCTCCATGTACAATAACAGTAAAATAACAACAGGAATGGTAGACTTTCCTACTTTACTTTACAACAGCTTTCTTTCCTCACTATTTTATAGTCTCCTCGCATGATTAAAAATTACTGGCTGCCTTTTCTTCCCATCATCACACAAAGCAAGGAAGCAAGTGGAAACAGAAACCCATACAACACGCGTTATGAAAAACAAAAACAGTTTTGAGTTAACATCTCAAGCAAGAAAGGATTCATACCACTTGCTTCTTGCAGAGCTCGCAGTCTTGCTAATAGTGTCCTTGCTTGCCCACGACTCACCAGGATGTTGGCTGGAGGATAAACCTGAATAGTCTTGCAGAAGAAAGAAAATTTCATGAAAATAGGATTAATGATAACACCACTAAACAAACAACTGCCGCCCAACTGGCTCAGTTGGTAGAGCACTGGACTGCTGAGTGGAAAGACGTGGGTTTAAACCCCAGACCGGACCAATAAACAGGGTCTTATTCTTATAACTTATAAATAACTGGTGAGATCATGCTGGTTGTGTGCTCAACATCTGCTTCAGTTCACATGATCACATCATTGGGCAGTGACGTTAAGCTGATGGCCTTGTCTCCTTCATCTCCACACGTAAAACTGGAAGGTGACGTAAAAGAACCCACACTCTGATTGAAAAGAGTAGGGAACATGGTTCCCGGTGCTGTGGTCTGACCTCACACATCACAGTGTTGGGTGGTGGCTGGGTGATGGGCTGATCACCTGTCCTCAAGAGCCTCTGTTGGTCACAGAAACCTCTTAGTAGGCCCTGTGCACCACTCAGCACAGATAAGATTTCTCAAACACCTGATAATTCAACTAGTGCTAACAAAGAAAATAGTAAGTAAGAGATTGACATATACTTGAATGCCAAGTTTTTACACATACTATTTTAATAATAATTAATAATAATAATAATAATAATAATAATAATATAGGTTCTTATTAAGCCTTTTCTGTACATGTATATCTCAAGAACTTGACATTTTCTTTTTGAATTTAGCAATTTACTGTTTGCTAGCCACTAAGAGATGGGATCTAGCTGAAGAAGCTACAAGAACCAGAAGGTTCCCATCCCCTTTCCCCATTATTGTACATACCTTTTCTTTTCTTCTTGGACTTTCCTTAGGAAAGCAGAGTTTTGGAAGACTTGACTCAGAGTCAGGCAGTGCTACTAACGATGCAAAACACACATCACTGATACAGGTTTGTTTGACGCCTGATGCTGAGATGCGTTCAATCTTTAGCAGCTACATAAAGAAAGCAAAGATGCAGTGCATAAGCAATAAAGAATAGAATGGTATTTAAGAAGTCCTCATCTAGTCCAAAAGATAGGAAGATGATGCACTGAAAACACATAATTCTTGAACACAGAATGAAGTATTCTCTCCACAAAGTAGGTCGACGAAAGCCCTTACCTGCCCATTGCTACAACCTACTCATTAGTGTAGGGATTCTATTGTTAAGGCTTCAGTTTTCCCATCTCCCCAAAAACCAGCATTTGATTAATTTAGAGTTGATTTGATTTAGTCTCCCCAATTAGTAAAGCATATGTGCTCAGCTAGATAGATTTGAGACTTAAATAAAGTGATTATTATTATTATTACTATTATTATTATTATTATTATTATTATTATTATTATTATTATTATTTCATTGCCCCAACTGATCAAATTATCCCTAATTATGCTGTTAGTATTATTTTGTATCTGCAATCAAGGAAATTTACACTCAGTCACCATTCAAAATTGCTGACCACAACAGATCCAGTACTGGGTAAAATTCAACTTCAAAGTTGAAAGCTTTGATTTATAAAATTTGAAATAATTATTTCCACCTCATTGACCTGGAAAATGAAAGATCTCATGCTCTGCTGACTCGACATGAGTATCTGCGATGTTTAATTCATGCCAATGTGAAAATGAGGCAAGCCTGAGTTAGGAACCTGGGAACAAAATAAGGGTTCACTATGATTCACCAGTTTGCTTTCACTCGCTTGTAATTTCTCTGATAGCAGGGAGATAGACATGAAACATATCTTTTAGCATAATTTGACAGTTGCTAATTTACATTTTGGAATAATTTCTAAGATTAATATTAATAACAAGATGATCAAGTGTGAATGAAATCCATTTAAACCAATAAAGAGATTATTAAGTGCAGTGTTTTCAACACAACAAAAGCATACAAATGTTTACATTACCAGGTTTATCCAAAGCATCTTAAGGATTTATTAACTTTGTGTTCTACGACACTTACTTTCTTAGAGGAACTGAATTTTGTGTAAACCTGCTTCCACTTCTTATGATCTTCATTTTTTTAAGTACTTTGCATGCAAAAATTTGGAACTCTCTACCACTTTTTTGCCTAATGAATTGACAATTATTATACTTTTTATTTGCATTGATGGGCAAAGGTCAGTGACAAAATTGAGAGACATCAGAAAATATGAAGCAAAGAAACAAAGCCATGACAAAGTATCCCCAGTTATCACCCTCCCTTACCTTTGGAAAGGTTTACCCTTTAACAAATAAAATTAGCATTATTACAGAATAAAAGGGGAGTGGGGGGATTCCCTTTTTTTGATTAAAAATGTTTCACATCATAAAAATCATGCTTTCTGTCAACAATAATTTACTAGCAACAGTGTTATTCTAGATTAAATCAAGCTACACATATTTTCACTTACCCTGTTTTCTACAAGGAATGATGGCAAAGCCTCCAATCTTGGTTAAAGCAGAATGAAAGAAACTTTACGGACTGGACATGCAGCACCACAGTAAACTCTGTCATAGCTACAACTTGACGGATCCAATCGAAAACAGTTTCCAGCCAGAAACTTAGGTGGGCAAATGTCATGAGCAACTGCTGGACAATACTGTAGGTATTCTTTGACTCGTTCATTAGCGAACTGCACTAAATCTTCATGAAGTTCAATGCCATGATTGAGGCCTTGAGTCTGGAGAATATAACCAGCCAAGCAAGAGAAATAACCAGTGCCACTACCAATGTTAAGGAACGACAAACCTGGTAACAGTTAAAAGACAGTATTGTGTAAGTGCCTGCCAGTAAACAGTTGGTGCTTTATAATGTGTATCAACTGACAACACTGTGTGGAGTGATGATGATTAATTGCAATCATTTCATGTTAAGTGTGGGATTGCATTCAGTAATAATTACTGAATGCAATCCCACACTTAACATGAAATGATTGCAATTAATCATCATCACTCCACACAGTGTTGTCAGTTGATACACATTATAAAGCACCAACTGTTTAATTGATTGCAGTCCATGGTTAAATGATGTCTGTGCTGAAAATCCCTATTACAACCCATGGAAATATTACAATTATTGTAATATTTCCATGGGTTGTAATAGGGATTTTCAGCACAGACATCATTTAACCATGGACTGCAATCAGAAAATTAATATTCCCTTGCTGTTCCACTTCTGCTTCTCACTTAAGACTGAAAAACATTTCTTGTGGTATGTCGTGACCTGTATTTACAGTTAGTATAAATCTACTAGCATTCCATCACAAATGCCATTCTCTGATTGGCTACGCTACTTGCTATCTATAACCTTTTCTGTGATAGATAGTGAGTAGCAGTTGACAACAAAATGGCGGCCACTTCTTCGTATTTCAGAAGTGTCTGCAAGGAGGACTTAGATAATTTACTTGTTTAGTTTTGCACGACTAGTAGATTTATACTAAAACAATTAGATTATTCACTCTCGATTTCTATGCTTGATAGCTGATGCATCAGCTGTCACGTGATAGAAAACTTGAGCTTATAATCTAATTATTGTTAGACAAGTATAAATCTACTAGCGTTCTATCACAAATGCCGTTCTCTGATTCGCTACGCTACTCGCTATCTATTCTGTGATAGATAGTGAGTAGCAGTTGTCAACAAAATGGCGCCCGCTTTTTTCGAAGTTTTCAAAGTGTCTGTGAGGAGGATTTAGATAATTTACTTTTTAGTTTTGAGTAACTAGTGGATTTATACTTAAACAATTAGATTATTCGCTCTCGATTTCTATGCGTGATAGAAATCTCCAGCTCATAATCTAATTGTTAATATATGTTTACTCTTACAAACCAAATACACTCTTATAACACTAGAAATTCTAATTGCTTTTATATTTTCCCTTGTCAAACAAACATTCGTAGATTTTCCATTCCTTTTCGAGGACCTCAGTTTTACAATTCACTTAATCAAGAAATTCAGAATTGTGAGTGTTGGTTTGTTTAGTAAATTGCTTAAAAAATTCTTCTTGCAAAATTAGGTTAACTTTGAGCTGCTACTTGTTTCGCTTTACATTGTGTCTGTCTTTTGTCTGTCGCTGCTTTTTATATATAAATATGCTTCAAATATGATTTACAGTGTTTTTGTGTAGGCAATACTCAAGATGATTCTAACTGTTGTAATCTGTATAATCTCATAATTTTTTTTTTTTTTCTGCATTCGACATTGCCTATCTACATGTATTCTGTTTCATTTTGAGGGAGCTCATAGCTTATAAGCCCAGTGGTTTCTTTATGAGCTTCCTCGCCATTTTATTTCAAATTTCATAATTTGTATATATATATAATAATGTCAAAAACATCCACTGTCGTGGCAAAGTCGTATTTTCCAGTTCTTGGCTATTATATATATATATATATATATATATAGACGGTTGAAAGCGCTTCCTGGGCCAACGAAAGATGCAGAACCAAAAGGATCACTAATGATTCACAGTCCTTATTCGGCGGATGATAAAAAACAGTTAAAAAGACCGAAAATGGACAACTTTTGGTTCAAAAAACGATAAAAATTTAAAAATTTATGATTAAAAAACGTTTCGGTCTCTCGACCTTCGTCAGTTACAAACAGAATGTTAAAAACCTACAATTTAAATATGATTTTACAACAATGGTTACAAATTACATACGGGTTACGTAACTCAGACAATGAAACGAAAAACAATAGGTGTACAAAAAGTATGAAACGACTACGGTAAATTAACAGGATGCGGAATAACAACAATAATAGAACTAGTGATAAATGTTACGTAATTGTCGCAGCGCAACAGGTTCCCCATCAAGGGCCTCTGAATCATCATACCTGTCAGTATCATAACAAAATCCCTAAAGAGGGCCCTTAAACAATAAGTAATAATTTCCCAACAAAGAGCCTTTGAATGACCTAGCTAGCACAAAAATAACAGAATCCCCAAAAGAGGGCCCCTGAGCGCTGAAGCAACTACAAGTGCTAAAGATTACAATTAATGAGTCGGTACACACTGACTTGTTAAAATATATAAAAATAAATTCACTGCCAATACGCACCTTAAGAAAATCGCAACCTACTGTCCAAACTCTGCTGAAATTAAGTATAATGGATGCGGTTTTTTGAATGAAATTCTTGTCTTTTATTAAGTCCATAAGGTGAAAGGGAAAACAACTGCGCACTCCAGTATGCTTCTTTCGTAATTAATAGCTGTTCAGTGTTTTCGGACGTGTTAGTTTGGATTTGATCGATACATTGAAATGTAAAGTCCGATAGCACGTGCGGAGTTCGGTTGAAGTGTGTGGCGACCTCGCAAGTCTTCTTATTGGTTCTCATGGACGATTTGTGATTTCTAAATCTAACTTTAAATTCCGTGGTGGTCGATCCAACATACTGGAGATTGCATTTCTTACAATGAACCAAATAAATCACATTTGAGGAATTACACGAAAGTTTCTGCCGAACAAAATAGGTTTTACCAGTTTGTGCGCTGGAAAAAGTTTGAGAGTTGACAAAGAAATTCTTGCAAAGATCGCATCTAGATTTATCACATGTGAAACAGCCGGCTGTGGATGCTGTATTTGATTGAAGCGAGCTCTTACCGCACTTAGAAGGTGCCAAAATTTCTTTGAGGTTCTTAGGTCTGCGAAAAGATGAAATAATAGAATTCGGTGGGAAAAGCTTCCTAAGTTTTGGAGATGAAAGCAAAAGATGAATATGCTTTTTGATTAACCTATTAATAGACGGTAAATTGGGATTATATGTGAGAACAAAAGGAAAAATCTTTTTAGACTCCTTGACTTTGGCTTTAAGTAAGTCATTTCTCGGAATATTCGCTGCCCTAGAAAATTCACGTGAAACCAATTCTGCCGAATATCCCTGTTCGATTAGATAGCCCTTGTACTCCTCCAGTCTTTTGGCGAGAAAATCGTCCTCAGAACAATTCCTACGTAGTCTCGAAGCGACCCCAAAGGGGATCGCTTTGAAAACATGTTTAGGATGGGCACTCGACGGGGGAAGGTACAAGTGGCTATCAGTAGGCTTAGAATAAACATCAGTTTGGATATAATCCTCTACCAAATGGAGTGTGACATCTAAAACATTGAGTTTGCTTGCGGAATAAACCAATTCAAATTTAATGGTGGGGTACAGCGAATTAATGTACCCAGTGAAAGAATTCAGCGCAGCAAGACCCTGTTGCCAGAGATCAAAGATATCATCACGATATCTCCACCATTGTGAGGGCTTAATAGGGCCACAATGCTTAGCTTTGTGGTCTATTTCGCCCATAGCTATATCGGCATAGCTACAGGCATTTTTGGGTCCCATAGCTGTGCCGTGAACCTGAAGGTAAAATTTCTCATTGAAAACTGAGTGATTGCTTTTGAGGCAGATCTCTACAGCTTCCAAAATACAATTGGTGGATGGAAGTAGTTGATCTCTGGCATCAAGTGCTCTCCTGACCGCTCCTAATCCTAGTTCATTATCGATGTTTGGGAACATAGAAACCACATCCCAAGAGACCAGAAGGGTACCCTCGGGAAACGGACCCTGCTCATTAAGTTTATGTATCCTGTTTAGCAGGTCAGTGGTGTCCTTAATAAAAGATGGTTGCTTTCTAGCTATCGGTTGTAAATAGAATTCCGTGAAAGCTGATAGGTTTTCAATAGCCGTCCCACAGCACGAAGTAATAAGTCTAAGAGGGTTGTCTTTCTTATGCGTTTTAATATTTCCAAACGCAACTCCGGGCTTAGCCTTTCTGTTGACAATCCAAGAAGCAATTTCGGGTGAAATTTCGCTCTTCTGCAACCATTTGGAACACCACTGCTCCACTAAGCCTAAATGCTTGATAGTAGGATCTGATTGTAAGACTTTGTAATGTAGGGGGTTATTGAGTTGACCAAGCATCTTATCACTATATTCCGTGGAATTTATCAAAACAAAGCGAGAGCCCTTATCCTGTATTCTAATGGTGACATCCGAATTCTTCAACTCCCTGAGCGCGGAACGCTCACCTTTGGATAAATTGTCCTCTAAATTACTAACGTTGCGAGGATTAAGAATGTCTTTTCTAAGACTGGATAAAAAAAGTTCGAGTTCCGGGAATTTAGAGATAGGAGGTTTCCAGCCTTTTTTACCTGGTATCGGTGGTAGGTGGGTTTGACATTGTTCAGCGAATGATGGTTCTTCGGGATCTTTTTCCATAAAGAAGACAGCGGTTCTAAGTCTGGCTTCAAAGGCTTCTAAGTCGTCGTGAACTTCCTGCCAATTGATATCTCGTGGTGCTGGACAAAAGGAAGGCCCTTTCCGCAGCAGCTTGGTCTGGTCCTCATTTAAAACATGTTCAGAGAGGTTAACCGGATTCAAGTGTTGAAGCTTGCTATCGTCGACAGCGGGAGGCGCGGATCTATGTTTCAAATGAAATACTTCTCTCTTCCGTTGAATTCTACGAAGCTTGTCGTAGCGCCTGGTCTGCTTATATCGGGTTGTAATGTTGGTGTTTCCATAATCAGGTAATGCTGGCGGTGAAATTGTTTTCCTCATTTTCTTCTTTTCTTCTTTTCAGTCAATTCAATTATTTTTTTGCCCATCGAATTTGGAAATCACTGGAATATGAAAACTTTACCCTGCATAACCACTTGAAAGAAATTGAAAAGAAGAAAATGAGGAAAACAATTTCACCGCCAGCATTACCTGATTATGGAAACACCAACATTACAACCCGATATAAGCAGACCAGGCGCTACGACAAGCTTCGTAGAATTCAACGGAAGAGAGAAGTATTTCATTTGAAACATAGATCCGCGCCTCCCGCTGTCGACGATAGCAAGCTTCAACACTTGAATCCGGTTAACCTCTCTGAACATGTTTTAAATGAGGACCAGACCAAGCTGCTGCGGAAAGGGCCTTCCTTTTGTCCAGCACCACGAGATATCAATTGGCAGGAAGTTCACGACGACTTAGAAGCCTTTGAAGCCAGACTTAGAACCGCTGTCTTCTTTATGGAAAAAGATCCCGAAGAACCATCATTCGCTGAACAATGTCAAACCCACCTACCACCGATACCAGGTAAAAAAGGCTGGAAACCTCCTATCTCTAAATTCCCGGAACTCGAACTTTTTTTATCCAATCTTAGAAAAGACATTCTTAATCCTCGCAACGTTAGTAATTTAGAGGACAATTTATCCAAAGGTGAGCGTTCCGCGCTCAGGGAGTTGAAGAATTCGGATGTCACCATTAGAATACAGGATAAGGGCTCTCGCTTTGTTTTGATAAATTCCACGGAATATAGTGATAAGATGCTTGGTCAACTCAATAACCCCCTACATTACAAAGTCTTACAATCAGATCCTACTATCAAGCATTTAGGCTTAGTGGAGCAGTGGTGTTCCAAATGGTTGCAGAAGAGCGAAATTTCACCCGAAATTGCTTCTTGGATTGTCAACAGAAAGGCTAAGCCCGGAGTTGCGTTTGGAAATATTAAAACGCATAAGAAAGACAACCCTCTTAGACTTATTACTTCGTGCTGTGGGACGGCTATTGAAAACCTATCAGCTTTCACGGAATTCTATTTACAACCGATAGCTAGAAAGCAACCATCTTTTATTAAGGACACCACTGACCTGCTAAACAGGATACATAAACTTAATGAGCAGGGTCCGTTTCCCGAGGGTACCCTTCTGGTCTCTTGGGATGTGGTTTCTATGTTCCCAAACATCGATAATGAACTAGGATTAGGAGCGGTCAGGAGAGCACTTGATGCCAGAGATCAACTACTTCCATCCACCAATTGTATTTTGGAAGCTGTAGAGATCTGCCTCAAAAGCAATCACTCAGTTTTCAATGAGAAATTTTACCTTCAGGTTCACGGCACAGCTATGGGACCCAAAAATGCCTGTAGCTATGCCGATATAGCTATGGGCGAAATAGACCACAAAGCTAAGCATTGTGGCCCTATTAAGCCCTCACAATGGTGGAGATATCGTGATGATATCTTTGATCTCTGGCAACAGGGTCTTGCTGCGCTGAATTCTTTCACTGGGTACATTAATTCGCTGTACCCCACCATTAAATTTGAATTGGTTTATTCCGCAAGCAAACTCAATGTTTTAGATGTCACACTCCATTTGGTAGAGGGTTATATCCAAACTGATGTTTATTCTAAGCCTACTGATAGCCACTTGTACCTTCCCCCGTCGAGTGCCCATCCTAAACATGTTTTCAAAGCGATCCCCTTTGGGGTCGCTTCGAGACTACGTAGGAATTGTTCTGAGGATGATTTTCTCGCCAAAAGACTGGAGGAGTACAAGGGCTATCTAATCGAACAGGGATATTCGGCAGAATTGGTTTCACGTGAATTTTCTAGGGCAGCGAATATTCCGAGAAATGACTTACTTAAAGCCAAAGTCAAGGAGTCTAAAAAGATTTTTTCCTTTTGTTCTCACATATAATCCCAATTTACCGTCTATTACAGCGGTGATTATATTGCCGTGAACACCTAAAATATGTCTGGAATGTTGTGCTGTAACCAATCACAGGCGAGATCTTCAAACCACAGAAACCACAGGCAACGAACGGTCACGGAACAAATTAAGGATACATGTTTAAGGATACAAGCTGTCTTATTAGGAATTTAAAACACCACTGCTCCCAAGATCAGTGCTGAGGACCGCATTCAGCACATCGTTCGATTTTAGAAAGAAAAATTTAGAAGCCAACGCGACGTGACGACGACCGGCTTTCCATGTAACGACATAATGAACAATCGTGTATTCTTAGAAAAATAAATTTTCAGATATGCATTCAACAATATAAAGCCGTTGGGTTGTAACATGCGAGTTTACGGACATTTACGGAGATCCTTTTTGTAAGAAGAACTGCGATCGGAGATAATCATGTTTTTTTTTTCTTTTGCGCGCAAAATGTGCTAATAATCGCATCCAAAGGGGACTTAAAATCTTCTTGGCTAAATCCCCTCATAACTAGTTTCCTACAGCATGTAATCCCCCAGATATCAAATGCATAACTGCCTTCAGAGAAAAAGCAAA
Organism: Pachyseris speciosa; assembly: GCA_016490735.1. NCBI lineage: Eukaryota > Metazoa > Cnidaria > Anthozoa > Scleractinia > Pachyseridae > Pachyseris > Pachyseris speciosa. The sequence goes on from JAEMWC010000294.1 coordinate 552,184, forward strand.
ATTATATTTTGGAAGGAATACAGAAAATTGGGCTGTTTACTTTGCGCGATGTGTCAATCATTCCATAGATGTTGAATTTGGTCGGTGGTTTTCCAGTTTGCGATCTTGCGATCAAGGAGCTTCTGCCGGCACAGTAGTTCGAAGGTTTAATCGTTACCGCACGTAAATCCAATCCCCTTGTTCTACAAAAAAAATATTAGCGAGGATTATGTTATCAGAAACGAAAACATCGGCAAGAACAACTCTCGAATTTCAACTTTATTATTAGCTACCAAAAAAAAAGAATACCGGTAATAAATTACCAATTTAGTAAATCTCCCTGACCTAACAAAAAAGTGTTAACGCTTGCTGCAATAGCCGCGAAGCGATGGGAATCAGAAAATTCTAGCGGCTTACCTTGCAACATTGTAACTTGCGATCAGGCGTAACTACCGATTTCGATCGTTACAAAAAGTTTGAAAATTCCCACGCCAAACCGTCGCGTGCGTCGGCCCGGCACTTCGGCTTTGTAATTTATTTCAAAATCGTTCAAACCTGTATTCTTCGCTATCATAGCACACACTGTAAACAAATAGGAAGGAAAAGCAATTGTTTACTTGTAAAGAGACTGAATGTTAAAACAAAACGAAAATAATTTGTTCCGTGACAGATAGGAAACCGTTCGTTGCCTGTGGTTTCTGTGGTTTGAAGATCTCGCCTGTGATTGGTTACAACACAATTAACATTCCAGACATATTTTAGGTGTTCACGGCAATACAATCACCGCTGTAATAGGTTAATCAAAAAGCATATTCATCTTTTGCTTTCATCTCCAAAACTTAGGAAGCTTTTCCACCGAATTCTATTATTTCATCTTTTCACAGACCTAAGAACCTCAAAGAAATTTTGGCACCTTCTAAGTGCGGTAAGAGCTCGCTTCAATCAAATACAGCATCCACAGCCGGCTGTTTCACATGTGATAAATCTAGATGCGATCTTTGCAAGAATTTCTTTGTCAACTCTCAAACTTTTTCCAGCGCACAAACTGGTAAAACCTATTTTGTTCGGCAGAAACTTTCGTGTAATTCCTCAAATGTGATTTATTTGGTTCATTGTAAGAAATGCAATCTCCAGTATGTTGGATCGACCACCACGGAATTTAAAGTTAGATTTAGAAATCACAAATCGTCCATGAGAACCAATAAGAAGACTTGCGAGGTCGCCACACACTTCAACCGAACTCCGCACGTGCTATCGGACTTTACATTTCAATGTATCGATCAAATCCAAACTAACACGTCCGAAAACACTGAACAGCTATTAATTACGAAAGAAGCATACTGGAGTGCGCAGTTGTTTTCCCTTTCACCTTATGGACTTAATAAAAGACAAGAATTTCATTCAAAAAACCGCATCCATTATACTTAATTTCAGCAGAGTTTGGACAGTAGGTTGCGATTTTCTTAAGGTGCGTATTGGCAGTGAATTTATTTTTATATATTTTAACAAGTCAGTGTGTACCGACTCATTAATTGTAATCTTTAGCACTTGTAGTTGCTTCAGCGCTCAGGGGCCCTCTTTTGGGGATTCTGTTATTTTTGTGCTAGCTAGGTCATTCAAAGGCTCTTTGTTGGGAAATTATTACTTATTGTTTAAGGGCCCTCTTTAGGGATTTTGTTATGATACTGACAGGTATGATGATTCAGAGGCCCTTGATGGGGAACCTGTTGCGCTGCGACAATTACGTAACATTTATCACTAGTTCTATTATTGTTGTTATTCCGCATCCTGTTAATTTACCGTAGTCGTTTCATACTTTTTGTACACCTATTGTTTTTCGTTTCATTGTCTGAGTTACGTAACCCGTATGTAATTTGTAACCATTGTTGTAAAATCATATTTAAATTGTAGGTTTTTAACATTCTGTTTGTAACTGACGAAGGTCGAGAGACCGAAACGTTTTTTAATCATAAATTTTTAAATTTTTATCGTTTTTTGAACCAAAAGTTGTCCATTTTCGGTCTTTTTAACTGTTTTTTATATATTATATATATATATATATATATATACAGAAACAAATAATTCAAATAAACATGATAAGCATCCCAACTGGCTGGAGGCCAACCAGTTGGTTATTTACAAGGATGACCAAGGATTTGAATCTTAATTAAGGACGGTGCGTCCTAATACGAAGATATTTTTTCGTGGACTATCACTATGCTAAAATGTAGATGTTGGTAAGGGCTAACGAAAATTGAAAAGAAAATTGGGGGTAACCATGCATTTTCCAGGGATAATTAAGTCCAAAGCTGCAAAAAATAGAGACTAAGCATTTTTTTCAAAAAAAAGAAAAGAAGAAACATTTCTCTGAACATTTCCTTAGAATTCCCGTTTACATATACCAAGGCAACAACAAACCACAAGCTTTGAAACACATAACAACTGGTGATATAAATGCTACTTTTTATGTGGTATTTATTACAAAATCATTGCATTGGAGGCATTTTTGGCCCTGACTGCTCCCTTTTAGTTGAGCAAAAACACAGGCTAAACATATTTCGCGAACTATGAAAAAATCACCACGAGTTCAGTAGGCTTACCACTTTCGTTTTGTGAGGTAAAAAGTGGGGGCCACCACGCGTTTTTTAGAGCTATATTGGTTATTTTCTACTTTTAAGGCACTGTTTTGGGGGCTCAAGACAATTTTTTTCTCTACCCCCTCCCTAGTAAGTTAAATATTTGCATGTATTTTCCTTGGGCATGCTGGGATATCCAGTATAGTGACACATGCTTGAACAAAAAATTTTCTTGATACATGTACTTCGGGAATTAGAGGACATTTTTTTCAATGAAGATGGCTTTGATTGCTCAGAACAAATTCGAAGAAGTTTTGAGATGTGCATTTTGCGTAAATTTAAAAGTTTCTTTCCAGTATAACTTGCCCTTTTAAGCTCTGACGAAGTAGAAGACAAACACATACATAAGATCACCTTTTGTAGTTTTTCGCAGTTCTTTCTTGTGGTTGTATTATCTGTCTGGAAGGAGTTTTGAAATGCATGAAAACTCGGCAGTTTGAGAGCCAGTATTCGTGATTCTTGTTTCTGATTTTCGCAGTCCGTTATTCAGGCAAATTAAGTTCAAGCTTTTCATCAGTTACGAAGGTGAGACATCGTGTTATGTTATATCTTACGTTCGATGAAAACATCTTTCTTTTTGTTATTGTTGAAACAGCAATGAAAGAATAAAACCGAAACAGATTTGTTGCGTATTAAACCGTACTTGTGTAGCACAACTTTTTTAAGCGATTCCTTTAAATCACTTTATACAGCGATATGTTTTGATTAAGCTTAAGTCTTATATTATTTGCCCCTTCCCTTCACTTGCTTTTCCGTGATTCAGCGTAATTTCATAAAACACACCACAATAACGCTTTCTTTTACGGGTTTTTGGTGTAGGCAGCCTGTTGCCAATTCTGTAAAACCACTAAATCAAGAGCTTACAAAAAAGATACGGTAACTATATCAAAACAAACAATCTTCTGAGGAAATCGCGCGAGTAATCGCGCGAGACAAGATGGTTGCGTGGTGCGCATAATGAATGCGCACTAGCAATAGGAGGTACCGTCCTTAACAGTTTACCGATCAAAGCAATATTTTGAGGCCTTAAACCAACTAACCAACCCTTCATACCTGGAGAAAGCTTCAAAGCTTCAAGCACAGTAGCGTACATGTGCGGAGCTGACATGTGAACGTGTGGTTCGCCTCTGAGAGGGGAATCAACATAAGCTTCAAGCTGTAAATCATGAGGGACAAAGGCCCCTCTTGGAACAGCTCGGAAAGCGTCTTCTACCTCCTTTGTTGTTATCACTCCCATGTGAACAAACTTATCCACCATTTCTTCGTTATTTCTCCCTGTACATCTCCAGGCCCGTGGTAAGCCAGACGAACTCCTACCAACAGCCAAAGTTGGCAGCGAAGACATATTTAGTACAAATTTGTCCAATGTTCGAAATTAAACGCTTCAAAGCTCAACTTGCTTCGTCATCACTTTCGATCTACATTTTTCATTCCTCAAAAGGAGGCACCAGTGGCGCTTCACAGCAAGCTCATCCCGTCACAATACGAAAGGTAAAGCCCAAACTTGTCAATCTATAGAAGAAATAACAAGGAATTTGCAAATTTCTTCATCTTCAGTGGAAAACTACTATCTCGAATTTACCTTTTCCAGTCTCTCTCTTTTTAGAAAGAGCGCAAGAGATCATGGGAAGATAGGTCCTCGCGCGACCTCTCGCGTGTCGATTTTTGTGCTTCTCGTCACGTCCGAAGGTTGCAAGGGGTGAGGGATAAAAGCGGGGAGGTGTGTTCGCTGGGTTGGGGCGGCGGCACTCCTCCATTCGCTGTACCTTCGGGTGGAAAAGAACAATAATAAATAATCTGAGAGAAATCCTAGGGAAATTCACAATCTTAGAGGCATTGCTCTCAGCAGGACGTTTATAAACGAACACGTTCGATCAGACATTCTATTTTTATTTTTCTCGAGCGCGAAAGGTGCAAGAATGCCTGATGACGGGTTAATCGCATTTAAACTTCTTTGATGGGCACAATGAGATAAAAAGCAATGGAGACTTAACCAGTTACAACTTTATTAATAATGATAACAAAACTTCAGCCTTAATGTCATTGAATACAGTCCTCATGTTAACATTTTTATGATTTGTATATTTCAGCTTTGTATATTGAATTCTTTTTCTTTTATTATAACAGAACTATGAAACAAATCATAAACATGTACATGTAAAATTCATGAAATACTTTATTAACTGTTGCTTCAATAGGCCACCAAAGAAAAGAGTCAATAGCAATCAAAATATTTAAAGTCATTCTCATCATAAATTTAAAAAAAATAATTCCAACTCTACAATTATATGATCAGTAATTTTTGGAAAAAGATAAATGAATGCTTAATTTGAACACATAAAAATAATGAGTCAATCCATTCTCACAAAATAGATTTGTAATGTATTGAATAATAACTTTTTTTATCCAAACAGTAACTTTCTCTCACAACCATAATACTGGTATACACTGGTAGACAGCTTCCAAATTCATCAATAAAAATCTCTTTAGGTATACAACTAGTCAGTGACAAATATCACAAGGAACAGAAAGATAATTTGTCTTATAACCCAACTTTCATGTACATTTTTATTCAACCTAAACCAAAAAACAAAAACAACTACAAATTTCTTCCAAGAAATTGTTAACATGCAGCAAGAAGTACACTGTATGACAATATCAAAAATCATAACCCAAATTATTCTGTTCTGTAAGAGGCAAACAGTGATAGCTGAAATGATTGTAAGATATCACCACCATGTTGGTTAGTACCTATGTAAATTTAATCTAAAGAGCCTCCTTTTCCATCACTGTAGCCAGTCAACCACGCAAAATGTGCAATAGAAAAGATAATAAGAACAGAAATGTATAAACATCATACAAATATTTTTTAATTTCACAATTATTACTTAACTGTTTAGAAGAATATCCCTCAAGATATTTTAATTATCAAAGAATCTTAATAACATTCTCTAAATTCTAAGGTTCCAAAAAGAACCAGCGTTGAATATTTAAAAGTGTTTCAGAGCTTAAGCTGTGTTTCTATTGGAAAAACTGCTCTGAAAAACATATCAACAATTTCTGTAGTCACATTCTGGAGGACGGGTGGGGGATCAGGGTTACTTTGATAAGCTGTACATAAATGCACCACTGAAAAAGATGCACTTTTCATACAAGAAGTTTAGTCCTGGATAGGGTGAAAAATGGAGTACCATGCATTTCCTGGGAAACTGATCAATACTATGAAGAATTTACCCTACGGGTAGAGGCCCTTTGATCTTCCCAGATAAGTCCCTTCTCATTCCCAACTTATCTAGGAAGATCAAAGAGCCTTTGTTTGCAGTGTACGAAGAATTAAGTCTTGCAAAGGAAATAACACTTAGGATTGAAAAAGCCTGAAACAGGATGAAGTAGGGATAATCGGTGAGTAGTCTAGAATTGGGTTGCAAAATGTAGCTGAACATACATGTAGTCTGGTATAAGGTCAGGGATTCAGAGTTAAAGATCACTCAAGCAGAGGAAACTGTTTCTGGTTCAAGATAGTGGAAGGCTGTTGCTATGTTCTGAGTCAATGATTTCAACAGAATCAAAGTTTTAGTTGCCTCCTTTTTCTTGCATTAAAGAAAAACAATAGAGCTACTATCCCCTTCAAACATTTCTGAAACTCATAGTTACACTGAGCTTGAGTATTGAGATCATTCTGTGATTGAATCAACACATACATATCTAAGTTATGCAAAGTATATCAAATAAACTACTAATATTATTATTATTATTATTATATGGACTTCTTGGATTTTCTCCTCTTGGCAGGACGTCCAGCTGTATCCAGCTGAGTTGCTGCTGAAAAGTAACAGGAAAATATTAAACCTTGATAAATGTATCACAATACACCGATTGCAAATATGGCGGCTCTTGCGCGAAAGCGAGGCTTTTCGGTGGTAACGGTTGCTAAGGGCCGATTCACTCTCATTTCCTTTGTCCAAAAGAGGGATTTCTATGCCACCTTCACTTGAATTGTAAGTCCTCCGAGTTCTTTTCAGGAAAACTGAAGTTTTAATTAAAAGGTAATGGCTAGGCCACTAGACAAAATGCATGTTAACGAGTTCAGACAGTTTCTTCGAGACCACAATGCGAGCCTGAAAGGTTTGACAGTAAAAGCGCAGCTCGTCGCGAGGTAAAGGAAATTGTCTTAACTGTGAAGCCTTGGAACTTTAATTGTGCTATTTATATGGATTTATATTGATGGTGACAGCATTAAAATGCCTGTTTTTCATTGTCTACTCTAGTGCAAAGGAAGGAAATTACAGCAGACAAAACCACTGCACAAGTGCAGGCATGTTCTCGAACGCAAAAGGGCGACGCCGAACTTATCAGAGAAAACTAAGAAAAATTTAAATTTTGCCCTTCTGAGAGACATGAATAAATGCTTGGACGGCCTTCCACCATTCGCATACACTTCAATAGTAAATACATCCGCACATCGGGTAAAAATAGTCCGCAGCAATCACCGGACTACATGGTTATGAAACCGTTTGAACAAGGCGTGAATTTGACCGCATCTCAATTTGGTGATATTTTGGTTCGAAAGTCAGTAACAAACGCTTTTCTAGAAAGACTTGTGAGTGGCCACAACACAAACAGTTCTGGTAATTTAACAGAGCCATTAAAGCATGGTATTCAACACGAAAGCGTAGCTCTGCAACAGTATACTAATTATATGAAAAACAGTGGCCACCCCATCAAGGTTTTCCCCTCAGGTTTTATTGTAAACCCTTCCTTTCCATTCATTGGTTGCTCTCCAGATGGCAAGGTGATTGATGAGACTGAGGACAGTCCTTATGGGATCCTCGAAATTAAATGCCCCTACAAACACAGAAATGTTACCCCTCAAACAGCATGCTCTGGTGATAGTCAGTTCCACATTGAAATGATAGATGGCTTTCCAATGCTCAAGAAAAAAGCCACAAATACTACCAGCAGGTTCAAGGTCAAATGGGTATATCTGGGGAAAAATGGTGTGACTTTATAACACACACGTTTAAAGGGATGATAACTGAGCGTATTTAGTTTGACACAGACTTTTTTGCAAACATGCTCCTAAAATAGGAACAGTTTTTCTTCAAGCATTTTGCAAAATACTTCAAGGCTAAAGCAGCCCCTCCATGTAATGTGATGTCAACCTGTACAGCAACTACTGGCACATCAGCTGTTACTGTCTTGGTTAGTGACATAACCAGAAGATGAACTTCAAATAATTCTGTAATAGTACCTATTCACAGTGGTGGAGTTCAGTAAGGAACAAATCTTATGTTACATTCAGAACATGAAACAATAAGCCAACAATCAGGACTGGTGTAATATGCTTATATTCTGACAGCTTCCCCATGATCAGTAAATTTGCATACACAATGAAAACTTCTTGGCTTAAAAAGCAATGGTATGTTCTATAACAGTTAAGTAACCCAACTTGCTAAAATAATGGAATCTGCAGGGGCCATATTCACAAAGCCCTCCTATCCTAAGTATTGTTTTCTAACAATAGTCTATTGATATCAAAACAATGGGCAATTGTGAGAAAACAACACTTAAGATCCATCTTAACTTAGGAGGGCTTCATGAATCTGGCCCCTGCCTCCCAAGTCATATAACTATGCAATTGTAACATGATTTTATGATTTTGTATCTATTTCACTTAGTAGGAATGGTAATTTTGGTATTTAGAAATTAATATTGGCAGTTCAGATGTAATTGGATTTTGCAGGTTTGTCAGAAGAACCCAAACTGTCCACATTTAATTGAGACTTCCAGCTAAGGACAATGGAATTACTTGATTAAAAATCTGGAAGTTTTTAATTTTGTTTATAGCTCTTTCAACATGAGTTCTTTCAGAAGCAGTTTCTTGTGTAGCAATAACTTCAGAGGGGTTCTGTTGACTTCTTGAACCAACAAATGGGGGAATATTGAGGTCAAGGCCCATGGGCTCAAGAAGATCAGAAATAGTGAACCCCTTGTCAGCCATAACAATGTCTCCAGCTGCAAAAGGGTAGTTTGAGGAACCCGGCCCTAACTGTGATTTCCCTGTTCGAAATGCTGCCAGCATACAGTTGTGAGATAAATGTTTTGTGAGACTGGGGGAAATTCCAATTAGACCCTTGAAAGTTGTGTGGCTTTTGTAGGAGGAGAAAGGTTTCACTGTGCAGAACCAGTGAAGATGGAGTTTGGCACTTGATTTCAGTTCCATCAATAATCACCCTTGTTTTGGGAAACTTATCCTTAAATGATTGGGGCATTGCTTTATCTATTGCCTCTCTATCTGGCCATATGTTGAGGTACCCAAATTTCAGGTACATAAAATTTATGAAGTCTACTTCATCCGTTATGCTGGAAACGTAAGTGATGTTTTCTCCGTTGCTACCCAGATTGAGAAAATTACAACAGGCTAGGAGGGTCTGATAAGGAATCCAGGAATCCAGTAAAAAAGTTTATGTTTGAGGCTGATTCTTTAAATTTAAGAATACCGAACTGGTTTCTGAGTCGCTCATCGAGAGATTTCATAACATCTTTGTTGATTTCTCAGAGACGTAAATTTTCCTCCTGTAGTAGGTTAATTTGTGCTCTCAAATTGGCGATTTCGTCGTCTTCACTCTTTACCCTCGTCGTTGTTAGTAGTTGTTAGTAGTTGTCAAATTTTCCATTGTAGTAGTCGTCAAATTATCCATCGTTGGACAGGAAGAGGGCATCTCAACAATATTTTGCCTTTTTCGAGGCGATTTTCTTGAAGACACTGCCGACAACCATGCAAATATGGTAGGAACAGCGTTGTCTTTAAGGCGGCGGCCCGGGGAAGGGGGTACTCCCCTATATGGGCTATATAGGTAGGTGCCGCGGAATAGGGTATGGTTTTTGGAGGTTCTCGATCCTTAAATAGGGTATCCTTTTCGGCTATGTTGGCATAGTGTCCCGGTGTGATCCTTAGATAGGGTGCCTAAATTTGTATCAGAAAAAATAGCAGGGTGTAAACACCCAGTTAGTTAAGCGGAAAACAAATGATCTGTCAAAGTTAAAGTATTGCCAAAGCGATTTTAAAAAGATTGTGTTTTTGAGTTGACCTGTTCAAGCTATTTTGAGTTTTTGTTCTTCCCTTGCATAGGGTGTTATTTTTCGGATTTGGGCCTTAAATAGGGTATCAATTTTCGTTGGATTGTTCCTTAAATAGGGTCAGGGATTAAGACCCTTCGCGGCACACACCTATCCGGACTTTATGGGAGTACCCCCCCCCCCCCCCCCCCCCGGGGGCGGCGGCAGCCGTTTAAAGTGCGACGAAAATCTGAAGCTTTGAAGTGCAGTGAGCATATTTTTGTTCCCTTGGTCAGCTTGAAATACTTGGAGGGAACTCTGCGGGTTTTTGCCAGCCAAGTCTAAAAAAGTAATGATTTAATGGCAAAGAAAGTTCAACGTCAACCTGACCTTACTGAGAAAGATCCATTAAGAATGGTTTTTAGTTCAGTCACCTTCAGCCTTTTGCGATCTTTTAGGGGAAGATCGTGGTAAGTGACCTTTCCGCCATCTGACCCAATTCTGTATCCTGTCTCGCAACACAAAGGTACGCAACAATCACCCGGCATTGTTTGTAATTAAACAAACAACTTCCTTGACTTATTCTTCGTTTGCAAACTACTTTTCCAATCGAGTTAATGTCGCATTTTAGGGCGAACACTCTCCTTCGACAAAGGAAAGCCCTTAGCAACCGTTACCACCGAAAAGCCTCGCTTTCGTGAAGGGGCCGCCATATTTGCAATCGGTGTATCCAAAATAATTCCAGCCTCCTCTAAATTTGACCCACAAAATATGGTCATACATGCACACATGTATTCAAGAACATTAAAAAACTGATTGGTGCTAAATATAAATTACTGCCAACTTTTGCCAACACACAGCTTCAGAGATACACTTCATCCTCTGGTGCTCCAAATTCCTGCTTGAGGGATTAGGAAATTGGGATCAGTATGTGCCTTCCAATGTAACTCTAGAATAAAGCCAACAGAAACTAAGGAGTATTTGCCAAAGTTCCAGCTGTCACTGATTATGATCACCAGCTCAGAATTGAAGACCCTTGGTACAACCAAAATACAAACATGTTTCATGGAATTTCCAGTATACAGTGTGACCTCTATTAAGCAGCCACCCTCGGGACTTTGAAAACTGGCCACTTAATAGAAGTTGGCCGTTTAATAGAGGTACAATATAAATTGGGTAGAAATGGCAGTCAATGTGATTTATTGACTCTATATAGCAAACTGCTAGTTGAAAACTGTACATAATGTGAAGTTAAATTAAAAAATTAAACAGTTCTTGGACATGTTCCCAAGTTTATAGGCGCTGTTACACTGTGCAATGTTTCGTCTGGTTTTGTGCAAATTGTGTTGCAACGCCATTGCGAGACAAGTTGCATGAAACATTGTACCAAGTGTAACATACCCTGCAACAGCCAAATTCGTTGCGAGACAAGTTACACAAAGCATTGCAGAGAGTAGAATTGAGTTCTACTTTCTGCAATGGTTCGTGCAACTTGTCTCGCAATGATTTTGGCCGTTGCAGGGTATGTTACACTTGGTAAAATGTTTCGGGCAAATTGTCTCGCAATGGCGTTGTGACACAAGTTGCACGAAACATTGCACAGTGTAACAGCGCCTTATGGCCTTATGGCTTGCAAAATTTCTCAAGAGAGCAACAAACAAGGAAAGAGCAGTTGTGAAAGGCAAGTGTGTAAACACAGGGGCCAGCTACGGTGTAGAAATCCCATGCAAGCATTGTTTCACAGTAGGAGAGTTCTCTGTTCGATGGCTAAAAACAAAACTTGAGTAGACAAGGATTTTTTTAGACTTGCAATACAGGCCTTGTTATTATCATTTATCACCTATTCTTATTGCCATCTTCCTGTCACCATTTTGCTTGAAAAGATAATTTGCTGGCCACTTACATGTAATAACCTTAATTACCTTGCAACAACAAAAAGGTGGCCGTGGCCACTTTATAGAGGTGGCCAATGAATAGAGGTATCGAATACAGCATTTTAGTGACAAATATTTCAGGACTTAAGAAAGTGGCTGTTTAATGGAGGGTGGTCACTTAATAGGTGGCCGCTTAATAGACGTCGCACTGTACTATCAAAACATTGCGAACTATATCTATGTGACTCAATCATGAGACAAACAATTAACTCAACTATCATATACTAACCCACCAGCGACATTTATTGCTCAGCTGATTCTACTAAAACCAGATGATTAACCAGAAGATTGAAATTAATGTGATCTGCACATTTACTCATATTGCAACACAATCAGGGAATTGTAACATCTGAGGAGAACAGATTGCACACAAGTGACAATCCAAGGAACATCAGAATGCCACACACACACTGTCAGACACTCGATGTTTGCCCTTGGAACATACCTGTTTTTCTTGCCCCTGGATAATTTCCACAGCTGCCACCAAACCCACTGCTGTTTCCAACATTCACACATGCTATAGCACTGTCATGGATAAAGCTCAGCTTTGGGGGTGAACCATAAAAACTTCTTTTGAGTACTGCTTGCATGGATTTTTCGGACACATCATTATCACCATCATCGTTATCAAAGTGTCTCAGTCGATTATGTTGGAAACTGGCTGAACACACTTCATTCTCTGAACTTGTTCTGTACAGAACTGGTTCTGAACTCTTTGTTCTGTTGTCATCAATGTCCTGATTGTACTGAAGTTTTGCTGGGTTTCTCTGTGTTTCACTCGCATAATCCCAGTTCCCTTTACAAGAAGCTGCTACAATGACAGATGGTCTGTCAGTGGAATCTGTGTATCTCAAACTATTATCTTTCTCCAAGTTGATTTCTTTATGAGGCTTTATGAGGTGTGAAAGTTTAGGATTGGAATTGTCCTGGGAAAAGTCACAGGTCAAATCCTGAGAAGATGAACTTGCTTGAGAGGATTCTGGTTTGAGAAATGACAGTTCACCTGAACTTGATTTCACTGCAGTCTCACTACCAACAACTGTTGCTGTGCTTTCAGAAGATTTGAGAGTGTCTGTTGATGTTGCAGTACCAGCTATACTGGAACCTGTAGTACTGATATTTGAAGCTAATGCCTGCAACCTACTCCGGTACAACAAACTGAGTTGTTGCCAGTACCTCATGGAGCTAGTAAGATCAATAAACTGTGTTTGTGTAGGGACTGTATTGCTGCTCATTGCTTGTGAAGTAACTGTGGTTTCACTTGATTCCTTGGCATCAACAGAAGGCTCGACTTTTGCTATTTTACTTGTCTCAGCAGATGTGGTGGGCTGTGTCACTTCTGTATCTCTTTTCTGTTGCTCACCTTTTTCACTTTGTACACTTTTCATGCTGTTAGCCTGTGCCATTGCAAGATATGGGTAAACAAAGCTAATGGGGTAGACATAATTCAATGGGTAAGCTGCTGCAAGTGCTTGTTGTCCTAGTTGTTTGTTGCTGACATCTGGACTGTACAGTGCTGAATAAATTCCATATTGACCCTGAGCTCCAACAAAATATGTCGGAGAAACTTGTTGATTGGACCATGTTGTTTGAGTGTTTGTTCCAGCAACAACCACAGGAGCTGGTACAGTAGGTCGTACCATAGCAAGATCTTGGACTACTTTACTACTTGAATCATTGCTTGTTACTTCAGGGATGCAAGTTGAGCTTGCAGATGCTATGGTACAAGGACTGGTATTTTGCATAGAAACAGACACATGAGAATTTAAAACCAGTGAAGGAGCTCTGACTGAGACTGTTTTAGAACTATCTGGTGCTGTAGTGATTTCTTTTGAAAACTCTTGTCCTCTGCAGGGAGTGGCAGAAGCTGTTGGCTTGATTGTGTCACTGGGAGTGGCAGAAGCTGTTGGCTTGACTGTGTCACTGCGAGTGGCAGAAGCTGTTGGCTTGACTGTGTCACTGCGAGTGGCAGAAGCTGTTGGCTTGATTGTGTCACTGCGAGTGGCAGAAGCTGTTAGCTTGACTGTGTCACTGTGTGTAGTTTCAGTATTTTTCACATGACTGCTTATTGCTGTAGTTTCCCCTACTTGTGAAAGTAATGCAACATTTCTACTGCTGGAAGAATCCAACTTAGGAAAGGAATCATTCGGCTTATTGACTGGAAAATGAGGTGAGGAAATTGCACTTCTTGGAAAAGCATTTGAACTTGACCACAAGACTTTACGACCGCCGTGGTATGTGGGTGTCTTAATGGTATTTGTTTTCAAGCTTTTTGTCTGAGAAGCAGTACTTGGTTTTGAAAGAGCAGTGTGGTGTGAAAAGTGCTGAGTCAGTCCACTATGAATTCCTACTCCAAAATCTGAAGGTTCCTCAGTACCCCTACCAAGAGTCTGATCAACATCTGCAGATGGTAATTTCAAGGTGGAGTTCACTGTTGATGTACTAGTCATGACAGATGTAAGGGAACTGCAGCGTATGTTCTTAACATGCTCGCGATAACTTCCAGGAATTTTTGACCTTCTTTTATCACCTAAAACCCCAGATGAATGAGACAGAGCATTGCCACTTGGGTTGGAATTTGAACTGACAGAAGAACTTGTGTCCACTGTAAGTGGTACTGTGTTCCCCATGGGGCTATCATTTGTGACTTTTTTACCTGCATGACCTTTGGCGAGTTTCTTCAACATATCTGCAGCAGAGTACCTACTTCTGTCCACAAAACAGCTGTAAATCAGCTGATCGTGTTGAATATCAAAATGTTCCTCAAGGCTTGTACTGCTTGAGTCTGAACTCGGACTTGAACTGTAAGCTCTTTGGCTGGAAGGAGAAGATAGAGTTTGAGCTGAAGATAAGTAGCTCTCATCACTGGCCGTTCTCGATGTGATCATAGCAGGACTGGTAGAAGATATTTGTGTGGTATGCTGCCCCGTTGATCCCTGACTGACATTACTCTCATCACGTGTAAAATCGTTACAGTTTTGCGGTTTGTCGGTCTGATGCGCTGATAATTTTGCCGGGCAAGATTCTCCATTCAATGCCACACCACTTGCCAAAGAGGTTGTGAAATTTGAGACGCGAAATTCACTACTGTTATTCGAAGGCTTGCCCACAGTTTTACTGGAGTAATTGAATAAATTACACCCCAAAAGTTCTCGATCTAGCTGAGATACGTCTTTCCTTTCCTCCTCGCCACTTTCAGAGCTGAATTTTTCAGTCTGCGTGGATTTTAGATTGTGCGCCAATTTCGAGCTGGAGCTATTCGGCATGTGGTGAATGGTTGCCACATTCCTACACGATAAGGGCTTCTTGACTCGTCCCCTCCTCGCATTTCCCCGCACTTTCTCCGAACTCACTTCAGTCTTCTTAATTCTTTGCTTGCCAAGTTTTATTCCCAACACAATACTCTCACCTTCGTTGATCTGTACAGCTAAAACACCGAGGTCTAACAGCCGCCGATCTCTGGAAACTGCCAGGGTGCGGAGCTTACTCGCCGCTCTCCTAGGAATTGGAAAAGTAACGCTAACTGGGGCATCTCTCGAGCTTCCATTCGGATTTCTCATTCTTCAGTGCTGAGAAGTTTCTTCTTTCTGTGCAACACAATTGTTCATTCACCGTCCGTCTGTAATTTCCCACAAGCGGAGGATTACCCGTCCCGCACGCACGACAGCAAGTGAGTAGTGAAACAAAACACCCTTTATCGCATTCCTTCAGTTGACCACCGGCCGTGGGACATTTGATGAGATTTGTACCTGCGGGGGAAGGTACTTCTATTGCTGAAAAAACATTCAACAGATGTCCCAAAACCCAGCGCAGTGAGCCGAGACAAACAAAAAAGCAATCATGCATACAAAATTTCATGTTCTTTGTAATATATGAAAAGTTTGTTCTGTCACCCGGAGACTGTATTTTGAATATAAATTAGCCAAACATTTGAATACACTCCACTCCCCTCCCCTGGGTAGTATTCCTTCCACGCAGGAGAATTTTTCTGAGGGGGCGGGGTGTACACAGTACAAGGGGTCGGTCTTTATCAAGAGCAAGTGGGACCCGACCCGGGGGACCCGATAAAATGTGATTTGGCAGACTTGCGTGCTATCTATTTCTTCTCTCCTAATTATAAGCTCTATAACAGGCACTGGTTCTCTTCTCCGATTTGCATAAATTTACCACCCATCCACGCAAGTGATATGATCTGGAGTGAAAAATACGACCGCCGTCAGTCCAGAAAAATCAAGGTTGAATTATTATTTAAGAACGCTGTGCTCACAGGGCCCGTAAGTTTTGAAGATAACCCAGATTACAAAGACCGCATGTAATAATTCACTGGTTTGTTTAGGGGCACCCAATGACAAGTTTCGGTAGATATCTGTTCGGTGGAGGGTAATTCGCCTTGGGGTTTCGGCGTCGATTAAAGAGTGCACTCGGATTTTCGTAACTAAAACGTCGCAATTGGGAAATCATAACCCCTGAGGTTTTCGGAAAGCTCATAATTGCTATTTTTCTGCAGTCAAAAAGTCAGCTAGCATTTTCGGAAAGAAAATAGTTCCCTAGAAAGCTCGTGGAAGGTTCATTTCAGCTTGCATTTTCTCAAAGGAAGATTTTGTTCCCTAACATTTTCGGGCAATTAAAATTTCAGCTAGGGAGTCCGAACAGAAGAACTTCTTCTAGCTTATGAAAACATCACTTTAAACCCAGGGGCACCCAACGAGCCAAACCAGCCAAAAGTTGTAGAAAGGCATTTTTAAGTACGTTATGGTGTTTGAAGTCTGTTTAAAGTGATGTTTTGGTTAGCTATAAAACTTTGATCTGTTCGGATTCCCTAGCTGAAATGTTAATTGCCCGAAAATTTTAGGCAACAAAATCTTTCTTTGAGAAAATACTAGCTGAAATGAACTTTCTAGGGGACCTTTTTTTCTTTCCGAAAATGCTAGCTGACGTTTTTTACTGCCAAAAACAGCAATAACGACCTTTCCGAAAACCTCAGGGGTTATGATTGCCACATTACGAATCTTTTAGGCCACGTTTTAGTTACGAAAATCGAGTGCACTCTTTAATCGACGCCGAAAGCCTTAGGCGAACTACCCTCCACCGAACAGATATCTACCGAAACTTGTCGTCGGGTGCCCCTGTTAGTAATTGTGTCGTTCCTAAATTGGAATATTCGTCTACTGCCCGTTGGGGGGGGGGGGGGGGGGTATGTGCCGTCGACCTCTCAGAACCCCTACGCCATTATATTCTATTCCGTGGCCAATTAGTCACTTTTGGGCAAACGTACTTTTCGTGATCCCAACTTAGTCACTTTCTGTTTATGCATCTACCTTATAACGCCTTTTAAGTAGATCATCCCAAAATGAATTGACACATTTGTTAAAGCGAATGTAGGATACTTTACTGTTCACCTACAGTACAAATATCCCGGTTCATTTACCCCCAAAATCCCTAAAATGTACGACCCCATTCTAGTCACTCCAGTCGAGAAAATGAGACCCCGTCCAGCGGTACATCCCCGTTAGCCTATTACTAGGAAGTACCCCCCGGGGCTCTACTGTATGAATTTCTCGAACAGAGATCGAAATGCGAGATCCCAAGGCCCGGGTCCCAAGAGTACTGAAGAGAAAGTGGTGCGTCGATAAGAAGGCTATACAGGGAGTCTCCGCCTGATCGCGGTATCTCTTTCTCCTTTGTAGTTGTAGTATTAAGCCACGAACGAATCTCAAAAAAACCTTTAATTTCTCTTTGACGTTAAACTTGCTTTTTCAAGTTTTCAGGCCAAATAATTCTGTCTTATGGCTTACTGACTGGATTTTTATGAACCTGTTGTTATAAAAGTAGCAATTTATGACTGTTAGATTTGCTCTTGGAACCAATATATTTCCTACTTAAAATATCAGTCTTCTTAAACGCATAAAAAGTGAACTTAGAAATTCGAAAACAAATAGATTTGTAGAGCGTTTTTTAAAGCTTAAGTACCTTGATTAGATGTTTCAACTGAAAATGGTTGAATCAATTTCTACTGATTTTATGCTTGTCTCTTTTACATCATTACATGTTCACTGCGCATGAACGAATCACAGACTGATGTTGAAACATACGACTGCTGACATTTTGCTAACACTGGGCGGGGCGAACGCTTCTCCTGTCGGCGTCATCCTACGTCAAGTTCTCTTTTACACTGGTTAATCGTTCAGTATTAAAAGTTGTTTGGTTTTTGAAAATGGCCTTATTGCTTCAGATATTGCGGTCTTGAAGTCCTGCAGTGAATGTCTTGTGCATGGTGGCGGCTTCAGTTGTCCATCTTGCAGCATTTTACAAACCTCTTCCAGCATCCCTAACCGCAAAGCATCTAGAAAGAACAAACCAGGGAGTCGATCTCACAAAACACAATACAGGCTGAAAAGACAATCTGTACGTTTTCTCCAAGTCGAGTAGCATTGAAGAGGAACATAAGCGCGTACAAATAAAGAAACAGGTATTCTAGCATGGGAGGAGACTGGGGAAAAGAGCGCCTTAAACTGACTGCGGCCGATGGTTGACCGACGTTTAAGCAACAGTTGCAGGTTAATGTGACTGAAAACCTAACTTAGCTTTTTACACTACACAATACGGGGTCTGTTTTGTAGTCTGAAGTTTCTCCAGTCGCTAGTGAACTTGTAATCATACCTTTCTGATGATCAAGATTCCACTTGGACATCCAGAATCCTCGTATTTTAACATCACTGAAT
This sequence comes from Pachyseris speciosa, assembly GCA_016490735.1. Lineage (NCBI taxonomy): Eukaryota > Metazoa > Cnidaria > Anthozoa > Scleractinia > Pachyseridae > Pachyseris > Pachyseris speciosa. The sequence continues at coordinate 570,514 of JAEMWC010000294.1, forward strand.
ATCAGGGAACCCTACGTAGAAGGGTGAAGAGAAGGAAATGATGTCAGACGTCCAACGTTATCATTTCTTAGAAACAGTAAACCTGTGGTGTAACAACAACCTTCCTACTCGGTCCTAAACATGCAGCCGTCAATGTTGATCATAGTACTATGCAGGATGTGAATCATATAATTATGCAAAATATCCCGCGTCTCAGATCGATCAAAACTGTCATGACACAACAAAGTAGGTCGTTACTGTCCACATACCGTTGGTACCGTCACAGGTTGTTTGGACATTCCGCCATAAGTCACCACTGTTCCTTTATGCCTGGAAACAGAAGCACTTATCACGAGGTGTTTCTAACACAGATAAAGAATACTTCCACTCGAACTAATTTATATTTCTTGCAAATTCACAACGGACCAAACACATACTATAGTGACATCAAATTCAGTTTAAACAAGTAAAATATAATATTGTCCTTACCCCAAGTAGCGAAAAAGGACCATGGAGCTTTTTCCTCCAACACAATTCAGTGCGAGTTTAGGGGGCTTGACGGTCTACAGTGGAGGAAATTCAGAATGATAGATGCGCATTCGCAATTTGTCGGCATAAGATCTTTACATAACGTACTTTCTTTTCTCTTTCCCTAAACAACATCTCCAAAGAAAAAGTACAAACACTGCGAAAACAGGATTTTCTAAAAGGAAAAATGCACAAAATTTATCTTTCCACAATGCCTTTCTGTTGATGCGTTTTAAAATACTTGCGTTTTCAAACATCGTCATTTTTAACAGATGCCGTTTTCAAATTCGGCTTCACCATTTGTCTATGCTACCAATCTTACTTCATTTTATTTTATTTTCCAATACAACCTGCCCCTCATACTTGATAATTACTGATCGGGGTTAACTGGATGTTGATACAAGTATTGAAGTAAGTTAAACAGGTTTATGGTACACTGAGGATATTAACTGTTTCAAGTTTTCCAGAGTAGAAGAATCGGTAAAAAAGGAGAGAGGAAGATTGTTCCATTGAGATATCGCTGACTATAAATATGTGAAAATCATATATTTGAGCTGTGGACCAACGAATGAATACGTGAATGATCATCGCAGTTATGTACACTATACTTAAGCAGCAGTGAAAATAACGCCTAAAAAAATTCAGGCTTGCACGGGTATCGAACCCAGGACCTCTGCGATACAGGTGCAGTGCTCTACCGACTGAGCTAACGAGCCAGCTGGGAACTGATCACATCATGCGGCCCATTTGGTTTGTTTTCAAACAAATTTTCACTCAAACACATAATAATGTTTGCTGCCCTGCCTGTATTAAATAACAAAGTTTCACTTCAGTTGTTTGAGTTTTGCACAAAAGCTATTTTAAGATGAGCCCCCACCCACCCCCAACCCCCCCCCCACACACACACACACACCCTCTGTCGTTAATGAGGCCTGAAATTAAATAAGCCCCAACTTGCAACGTACCTTCATCATTTCTTTCATCTCAGAACTTTTCAAATCTTCTTCAGTAACAACATGATTGGCTCCCAGATCTGTAAGGTGACTTTTCAACTCATCCAAGTTTGGTCTGATGAAACAGAGGAATTCAAATTAGAGCAGACAAACTGCGAAACTGCTTACATTGTCCGTGAGAGTTAACGCACTCATTGTATTATCTTGTATCTCAGAATGTACACTGAATCTGCCTACAGACAAGTACTGTTCTTAATGACCGGGAAGCCTTGGAGTGGAATTCAGCCTCTGAAGACCTGGTAAAGGCCCAGATGAGGAGCAAAAGTAGCGGTCACCCTCATGGAATGGCTAAGTGACCACCTAATACAGGTTGCACAGAATACATGTTACTACCAAAACCGGTAGACTGTTTTTTGAGAGACTGCCATCGCAGTTGCCTTTGGCGACAAACGGGAATGTTTTGGGTCATGTGGGTTTACACTGTTTCATAAAAAGTGATACAAGTTGTAACATTCCTTCACTTGCCACGCTTCAACCCTTTGATCTTTCAAAACATGTTACAACTGAAATTTTTTTTTTAATATTTCTTTTCCCAAACGAGATCGGTGTGAAGTTATAATGACCGATAAAAATGATGGGGCCAGCTTCAAGGAACCGATACAAGTCTTGAGGAGGAACTGATTGACTGTTTACACTTAATTGCTGATGAAGAATTATGAAGTCGGTACAAGGACGACAAGGATACTTTTCTCAACTTGCTCGTTGGAGATTCGCTTCATGATGCCTTCAGATGTGCACAAACAGTTTCAGGTACAACATTATAATTCACTTGGCAGGTAGTTAAACTCAAAGACAATGTCATCAATTATGCTGGCTTGGACGCTTTTTCCTATACTTTTTCCACAAATAAAAGTTTTTCCATTGTTATTCATGGAATAGCACGCCATTATTCCAACGGGCTTCAGACGCTTAGGAATGTGATCACATGCGCTTACCGGTACTTATGTGGTGTTATTTATTGATCATGTGAACATAATTCAAAGACATTTGACAACAACAGAAAGTGTTACCCACGTCTCCAAGAAAACAGTCTACCTGTTTTGGTAGTAAAAAACGCTATTTGATATCACTTTTGATCAGTTAATGTACATTTTATGCACAAAGGCACGAACAAAAATCTCAGTTAAGAACTCTTATTATAATAAAATGGTTTGATAAAGGAGAACATAGTATGAAAACAGACCAACAAAACAGTCAGAAGTTCCTACAGTCAATATTGTAGGTCATTAGAAAAAGATTACGTATAGAAGACTTTTGACCACAAAGTGCAAACATTAATTTCAGCCGATTCCGATGATTTAATACAGTGCCACTTAATACAGCTTTGACTGTATCAGCTGTTTTCATAGTGAAGAAAACATTGCTTTAACATGAAGACAACGTATCTGTTAACAACCTGTATGTTTTATAAAGTTGTGGTATTGAAAGGAGAAATTGGAAGCTGGTCACAATGAGACTTAAAGTAAAAGAGTTGAGTATCATCTGGAGCAAAGCCAAATTCAGCTGCAACTAGAGTTAGTTGGTACAGAATTGACAACTTCATTTGTTCCAATCCGCAGAGCCTTGTGGCTCCACTTATGTTCAGAAATGCACACCATGATGAAAATGGTAAATTTGACTAAATTTGGCCATTGTTGCATGCATTTCTGGACATATCCCTGTGGCTCAAGTTAGTCCCTTAGTTTTACCTGTCACGAACAATATTAATGGTGTTTATTCCCCAAGCTGCAGCTATTTGGATGAGAGATTGTCCGACTCCACTGTTTGCACCATTCTGGATCACCGTGTCACCTTCATGAAACATGCATCAAATAAAATCAAGGCAAGGTGTATTTATTAATAAACGGTCTTACTACTACTACTACTAAATTCCCCTCCTCTTCAACTGCAGATGAGAACTATAAAAATAGCTCTTGACTTTGTACATTTAAGTAAGCAACTATCTCCACGGAACAGTCATCAACGGAAAAGAAACAAGCTGACAATAGCAGGAGATAAAGTCAGTACTGCTCTAAGAGGTCAATAAACTAAAACCTATAACAGAAGGAGGCAAAAAGGTGTGTGGCTGGGCTGACTGTGCAGGACTGTGCAAAAACATCTTAGTTTATAAACACCTGCAGTTTTACTGCACAAACATATATCTCCAAAAAGGAGCCTGTGTATATGTTACAGGTAAATTTGATTTCAGGTTACGCTGTATGTTTGAGTTAACCTAGGTAAAAATAAAATTCCTTTGTCTAATAATGAATAATAATTATTCATTAGGGTTAGAAGACAAGGGAATTTCATTTTGACCTAGGTTAAATAAAAAATAACCTGAAATGAAATTTAACCTGTAACATATACAACAAATCACATCTCTCAGTTACTAAGTTGTAAGAGTGCACTACCTGGCTCCAGCTGTTCAAAGTCCTTCAACATTCTGTATGCAGTACAAGGGTTTACACTGACAGTGGCAGCAGCATCCACAGGAATACCAGCTGGAATTTTCAAAACTTGGTCCTCTGTTACAACAAGGTGCCTTCTCCAGGAGCCTGGATATTAAAATGATGTTAAATGGAGCTAAAAGTTTAACTATTAGATTGCTTTGATGGAAAAATACATAAATTATACTGAACCATCACTAAACATAGCATTCCAAAACAACAGAGATGGTGTCATAACTCTTCCAGAAAATACCCATGCCACACTAGACATTCAAATTTAGCTTCACATTTTCCTTTCAAAGTTTTAACTTCTGTGAAAATTCCAATGGCCTTCCATGGGGTGGTACTAGCATCAACGATAAAAATGATCAGAAACTTTTACTGATGTGATTTAAGTATATGATGAGAATTGACGATCATTCAACTGGGTCAATCTACTCAATTCAAATGGTTAATTTAAAAACTTCAACCAAGTTCCAGTCATTACCATAACAGGTACATACCTAAACACAGGTCTGCCCTGAGCACCACCTGATCACCTTTAATGAGACCTTTTACTTCACTCCCCACCTCTGTAACCTCTCCTGTTCCCTCAGCACCACCAACAGCTGGTAACGATGGCTTCAATCCATACGTACCTACATCAAACAAATACCAATAATACAGCCTTCAACACTCTGCTAACAGAATGCCATTTCATATTTTGAGCTGCTTTCAATAACAGGGCTGTAGAGCTTTTTCTGGCCCCGCTCATAATGTGTTCAGACGTCATACAATCATTTTACAAATTTATGGAAGCTCACATGGGGCTGTACAGGTCACATGACAAACCTCAAAATTACAGAAAAGCAATTTATCATTTGAAATATGCTCACATGAATTTTTCATAAGCAACACCCTCTTATCCCTTTGGGGAAATCATTAGGCTGCAGAAAACATTATTGACTTTAACTAACCTTGTATCTGATTCATGTCAGCAGGATTTATTGGAGCTGCAAGCATGTGTAATAACACAGATCTTGGCCCAAAATTACTTGCCTCTATCTTCTGCAGGCTATTGAAGGCATAAAAAATAGATGAAAATATACTCAACAGATTTAGTACAACATAATCAACTTTGGCTTTTGAGGTAATACTGTCTGGGGAGGGGGGGTACTTCCTTATATGGGTTACATAGGTATGTTTTTTTAGCCGTTTTAGTCTGAAATAGGGTATCAATTTTGACCATTCTGGTCTGAAATAGGGCATGATTTGTGCACTCCAGTCTTGAATTTGATATGTTTTTTTTCGAAGAAGCTACTTCTTCATCCTTAGGCGATAAGACCATCAACAAAAGCCCTTCCTTTTTGTCTTTTAATTTTGTTTACGCCAACCATGTATGTGAAATAGGTCTGAAATAGGGTATCGCATTTTTTGGTCAGGTCTGAAATAGGGTAGGGAAAATCGCAGATTTTGGTCTGAAATAAGGTAAGGGTTTTAGGAGGCGGACCGCACACCCCCACCCATTTTTTCTGCGAGTACCCCCCCCCCTCCTCCAGGTAACACTGCCAACATTTCCATCCAACCTCCCCCCCCTACTTCCCCTTCCTCCCCCATCCCATAAACCTTGGAATTTTCAATTCCCTTTTTTTGCATGGGTATAGATTATTCATATAAACAAAAAAGAGGAACTGAAAACAGAGAGTCTCATTTAAGGGAAGGGATTTTGGTATCTAGTCCAGAATAAAGGCTGTATCTGCTGCAATGCACCAGTCAATTGAAACCCCTCCCCCCTCCCCATTCGGGCCTTAGCGGGGGATTGCAGGGACTTTCACTTCAGATAAACTCCATTTTGGTTCCCTGGTAGGTGGGGAATTCGCCAGAAGTCATGGTCCTCACATCCCCTACTGGGGAAATAAGTGGGGCAGTCACTCCTTGGTCAACGGTTTTCATTTTTGTGCCTCATAGTAATTTTCAGGAATTTTGCATACATTATTGTCGCTTTCTTGACATACTCCATCGTGGATTCCAGTCTGGAACATTGACAGGAATAATGCTTTGCAAAGTTTGTTATCGCCATGATGGACCAAAGAAGGCTGTTGTAGCCGAAGATCTAAAACGTTTGATCGACAAAGGTAGGCATATTTTCTACGATGTTGTATGCACTTGACTCATTGTTCTCAAATGAGAATATTGAAAGAATCGTTCTGGTACGCTTGCGCTTGATTCATGATTGTTCTCGAATGAAAATTGAAAGAATCATTCTGGTATGCATATGCTTTTAACCCAAAGTATTTTATTATTTTCCAGTAACGACCAGCAAAAGGTGTAGTCTGTTGAGTTTCATTGTCAATTTATCCAGAAGTATCAATGAAACTACTTTTACAATAAAGATATTTTGAATTATTCATTGTGTATTGAGGGGCCTTTGCAAGTAATGTGCTGGGTGCTCAAAAAATCATTGTTTATTTCATGGCTGGAAACAGTGTTTTTTAACCCGTGTTATGCTTGGTGATAACATCAAGTTGTTTTACAAAGAGAGTACAATGTGTGTGTGGAACAGTGGGGTGGGGGAATGCACCACTAACTTTTGTCCCTGGGGACCTGGGACTTCACTCGCTTTCACTTGCTCAAGCCCAAATGGGGGGTGGCGGGGGTTTCAAATGACTGGTGCATGAGGCTCCCCTGGCTCTGAGTAATAAAATTTTATCCACACTTATCTTATCTTATTCAAGGTTTTTCGTTGATTTGCTCCACTTTTGAAATGCAGATAAAGATACAAATTTGGCATGCAATAACAACTCACTGACATTTTGTTAGCATTGCTCATGCCTCTAGCTGTAGTCTGAGGCACTAGGGACCTTAAGATAGCCTGGATGCGGCCGAGGAGGATGTCAACCGGAAGTAAATTCGCAAGGTTTTGAATTTAATTTGCATAAATGTCACGCCACTTGACAGCTTCCACCTCAGTGGCGGCGGCGACAAAGTTCATTCTGGCGGCCTCTCAGAAAGGTGAGTTAGTTTGGCGACTTTTTCTCCTAAAAGAACATGATTTACACAAAATTTCTAAACCTTATTATAAGGAAATAGATTCCTAAATTGTTTGGCTGAATTATGTCTTCATAATTCAGGTTTTAGCGTGTTTATAGAGGGAAAGGTGAGCGTCAAGTCTTCAGAGCAGGTAAATTTCCTTGCACCAGAGTATTGCTTTATTTCTTACTTTCACCTTGAGTTTTGTCTTGTGAAACTAATCAGCGGCAGGTTAGGACCACTCTAGAAAGTGATTTTGCATTATTTGTGTAAAAAAACCCTGTGGATTTTATACTCATCATGTTTCTTTAACTTTCTTCAAATGGCGCCAAAGGTTTGATTGAAATTCTACTTTTTCTTCCTTTAGTGTGAAACCCAATGGAATGGACAAACAACCACGACATTGCAAACAATAGCGAACAACCTCAATTCGCACGCTACATTGATGTTTCTTTGAAAAGCTGCAGCACAAATTCTTCTTCAGAAATGATGTCGGCCAAATAACATCCTGCTAAAAGCTCTCGGGTTTTCTTAAACGAAGTCATAACGGCGAAACCCCCTGATTATCTGACTGAATCTGTTTGTTGTTACTCGTTTCGGCCACCGCTTACACATCGCAAATCTTAAGGTTTGTTTTTCCCTCGCTGAAGGTGGCGCTCACGACCCACGCCCTCTCGGACGTGACCGCGTTCTTCAAGGCCGCCGCGTCCAGTATCTTAAGGTCCCTACTGTTTACACGGACGCGGTTTCATTTGTAACCGCATCGGTTTCGATGCGGTTACGCCTTTCGTTTACATGGCGCCGGTCGAGTTCGTTATCAGAACCGGGTCGTTTTGAAAACGCTTTCAAAAGTTCAAGCTAACCGGCTAACCGCCAACCGGTTAGCTCAGTGGTAGAGCACCGGACTACCGTGCGGGAGGTCGCGGGTTCAAAACCTCGGCCGGACCAACACTCAGGGTCTTTAATAATTGAGGAGAAAGTGCTGCCTTTGTAATGACATCTACAAACGGTTAGACTTTCTAGTCTTCTCGGATAAGGACGATAAACCGTAGGCCCCGTCTCACAACTCTTCATAATTCTCTGATTCTGTGGAACGTAAAAGAACCACTAGGGACGTAACAAAACTCTGGCTGTGACCACCCCTAGTGCTGACCTGTTCCATTCAGCAAGTGGCCGGCTTGGGTGATATTCCAAAAAGGCTTATGGTGTATGAGGCCACACGCATAACAGCCATAAGTCAATGGGACTTTGCCGAGTGCTGAAATCATGTAGATGTCATGTAGATGTGTCGATTGGAAACCGCATCCGTGTAAACGATGCCTGAATGGATATGTTGGACGTACTTGAGCCCGGACCTCACCTCTCACCTCAGAACTTTCTCCGGATCACCATGCTCGGAATAAACTAACGACTCAGATTTAGTTTTGAAAAACCTAAAAAGACAGTTCAGATGAGCAGTTTTCCTTGCAAATTTCGGGCGCAATAAACTGCCATTTAGCAACACTCGAGAGGCCGCCATCTTGGTTTCAAGACTAGATCCCAGTCCTTTTCAAAAAAAATAGGCACCTGCATTCCGAAATAACGACGAACGACAAGTGGCGACAGCGACAAAAATATAAGTAAAATGGACAGCGACATTGGCGATTTTACATAAGACAGCGACTTGATGGCATTCGGGCAGAGGAGAATGTTGAGAATGAGATTGTATTTTCAAGTGAAGTTAACCGTCAGTGTCAGTCTTGTGTGGAAACTCTGTTACGACCCCTGATTACGACAACGCATTTTTTGTTGGAGAAATGACCTCAGAAACGTTCCGAACTTTCCAAAATTGCGACATCGACATCATTGTCACTGCATGAAAATCCGACAGCGACATGCCGCCGACATACAAAGGTTTGAAATTCAGACGGGCCTCAGGCCTCATTTTTGTTCATTCAATATAAGTTACTTACTTTATACTATGTTCAAGTTTATAGTGTTGGCACATTTTGAGTTTTTAAGGCACAATAGAGGAACAACTGATTGTATCATAAAGGACATCATCAGGGTAATAAAATTCGCGGGAAAAATACAGAAGTTAGCGGGTCTAAAAACAATAGGTGTATGGTGACAAGTTGCACGAACCGTTGCAGAGAGTAGAATCGAGTTCTACTTTCTGCAACGGTTCGTGCAAATTGTCTCGCAACGATTTTGGCCGTTGCAGGGTATGCTACACTTGGAACAATGTTTCGTGCAACTTGTCTCGCAATGGCGTTGCGACACAAGTTGCACGAAACATTGCACAGTGTAACAGCGCCTTAAACGAAATATGTTTCGTTCGCACGCCGGGTTTTCAGTGCAGTTCCCCCTTCTCCCTCAAAACTACTATAGATGTAGATGTAATAAAACGCACAAAGAAGAAAGTTTTCAGTTTAGGTGATCATGAACGATGGCAAGCGAATCCGCCGGCTAACTTCCGGTTGTTGTCGTCCGTGGCTAACTACAAAATCCGAAGATTGAGTATAAATTGACTCACAGCAATTTTTCATGTGTACTTGTGGGTTGAGTTTGTTGTTGGTTCTCTTCTCTGCTCCGAGAGGTTTTTCTCCGGGTTCTCCGGTTTTCCCCTCTCCACAAAAACCAACATTTCCAAATTCCAATTTCATCAGCTTGTAAAGCGCATTTGATCATATACACGTGGAAAATGCGCTATATAAGTTCTAAATTATTACTTTGACTCAAGCATTAAGGTGATTCCTCTCAATTGCATTGCGCATCCTTACTGCGCATAATTTATGGCGTCATTTAGCGCGCGCGTACACTTCCTTTTGTCGTCGTGTTGTAAAGAAACGGGCACGGTGATCCCCCTTTTTTATTGGTGTAATGTACTCGTAATAGACACACGAAAACCACATTTTAAGGAGAAAAAAAGTTTAATAGTAGAAGTTGCATTATTTATATATAAATGGGGTGAAACTCTGCGTTTGGAGCCAGGAAGGAGTTTGAGATGATGACGAAGTGGTCTAATTTCCTTATATTATTTGCAAGATCTTGCAATTTGAAATCACAATACTAAAAGAATATAGCCCAGAAAAATAATTAGGCTCTAGTTTTCACTACTATTCATAGTTTTTGCTACATAATAACAGCTTTCTTCAGTTGCTCATACTTCGAACATTTCTCGCACAACTCCGTAAAAACACTCAGAACAACGAGTATCCAGGGCGAAAACAAGCACGGTGACCCCATCTTTTTATTGCATTTTTTCAATGTCCTATGCATGACTATCAATTGTACCAAGTCTGAAAAAAATCTTAATAGTATATCCTTTTCAGGGGAATTACCTTAAGCAACACGCTCCTTTTTTTACTGTGCGTATTTATGTTAATGCGAGGAGAGAATCTAAAATCATTGTGCTTCAAAAATGTCTTTCTTTTCGGATAAAGTTGTCGATAAATTCATCGTAATCAACTGCATTTACAGATACACTTGAAATTTCAAATAAGGTGCAATTTACAATTTTTATTGAACGATCTAACTTTTGTTATGGAATAATCTGAGTTGGAACGATCTGACCATGGAATGAAGTGACCGTAAACCCTCTTATCTGTGAACCGTTTTCAGTCTTTTCATATGCTGCGAGCAAACCTCAGCTGCAACATTTCCATGACAACTCTCAAACAAAAATTTCCGCCAGTTGGTCCGACAAAAACCGCGTACGCTGATTGGTCGATTGGTCTTCGACTTCATGAAATCATTCGCTGAATGACTTCTTCAGCGAAATGTCGGAACAAAATGAGCTTTTCAGTTCTCTCGCTTTAGCAGTATATTCACGTTCATCCGTGAAAGAGAATGAAACTAATGTGGATTAAGAATGAAGTGAGGGTTTTGTTTAGTGAAAACCACGAAAGAGTGGGCACATTTTTCCGTATGATAATGGCTGTGAAATGGCAGTCTATCAAATGCAAGACTATTCATACTTCAAAGTTTTAAGTTTGAAGGTGTTAAAATGTCCACAACCTCCTCCAGCGAACATTCGGTAGAAATTACGGAGAAAAATCTGGTAAGTATACGATGATTCGATAGACGGTAACGTTGCATTGCTGTTTATATTGTAGATTTCATTTCAAAACAGTAAGCTAATTAATTATTTGTGATCACCATCAAGTCGTCAGCAGACGGGACAAGAACACGGATGACACATGCTTTTAGCGTTAATGTTTCTAACAGGCAACCATATTCCAGTGTTAAGATGCAGCAAATTATTTTGCTAATTAGCATGACACGAATCGCAATACTGCTGTCTTGTAGATATTTCACTAGTACTGAAAAGCCCCAAGAGGACATGGAATAAACATATGTATGTCCACTGATCTTCCCGAGGCAGAATGATGTCTCCAGGGCGTCCAATGAAAAATTGCCGTTTACCCCGGTAAAGGCAGTTACAGGTTTGAAGGGTTTGATCATGCATTAAATTTGGACACTGTCATTTCACCTTACAGCAAACTGTATTGCAAGAAGATGAAAGATTTGTGGACTTCTTTAATACTTTTTTAGCATTGCCAGTAAGTTCCTTAATAGTAATCAATATGTGTTTAAATATCAGTGGCTGCAGTGCTCCTGTGTACCCTCTCCACACAGATTTATGCAAGCCATGAAATAATAAACAAACCAAACAGCAAGGGGTAACCAGACAACCTCGGCACAGTCACTTGTGCATTTCCTGCCCATTTAGGACCATATTCTACCTTCACGTAATTGCATCACAAAGAAACATGTGCTAAGCTTCACATAGACAATATCCCATACCGTAAAATCCCACATTAAAGCCCCCCTGCTTATAATCCCCCAGGATATAAGCCCATCTATTTGCTAACAAAGATATTATTCCAGATATAAGCCCCCCCCCCCCCCCCTCCCCCATTTATTAGCCCATCTAATGTATAAGTGCATTCCTTTTGCATTTCTTTACAAACATCAAAATCTTTAATCAAAACTGAACTGAACTGAACTGAAAAGTTACCGGTATAGGCATAAACAAGTGGCTGTGGAG
>JAEMWC010000294.1:587500-597500 GCA_016490735.1 Pachyseris speciosa
AACAAGAGGTAACAAAAATAGGCAGCCTAGCTGAACCACAGATCGACCAGATAGATCCTGAAACACAGGATTCCCAGGTAGGAGTGGGAATCATCACCTCAGGAAAACCAGGAAAAGGCACAAGGTATACAGAGAGAATCCGGACCACAGGGATCCCAAGATGAATCTGAAGAGAGAAAACCATGAGGAAGATGATGACGATGAAGGTGGTTACACCACAGAGGCAAGTGCTACAACATTGCAAGGAATCCGCGGAGTTTTGGGACGAAGATTAACGCGATGCAGCACAGCAGCAACATCGGTTGGTATTGATCTTGAAGATGACTCTGCCTTGAGTGAAGATGGGCTCGACATGCAAGACAAACCGTATGACTTGGCAACAAAGGAGGGGCTTGATGCATTTAAAGAGTTTCTTTTGGAGACGAGCGGTGAGAAACTGTTGCAGTTTTGGTTGGAAGTTGAGAGTGGAAGATTCTTGGATGGCGACGAGGAAAGAACCAGGTGTGTGTACAGTTTAATGGGTAGCAGCGTGTTGGTATGACTGAAAAATGCAATTGCGCGCGTTAGATTACCCATGACAATAAGATTTTAAAATATAATGTACAAGAAAAATCATTTGAAGACAGGGAAGACATTATTCATTGTCAGGAAATGATCAATACAAACATATAATACATCGTGGACAGTTAGCGTCAATCATCCTGGTCTCAGACGTGTCGTTTCTTCTTTTTTTTTTCTCAGCAAAATAGAGCCGCGCACCAGTTAGATGCTTCACAGATCCATTTTATTTAAAGAGCTTCAAGAACGAAAACTTTTTGTTTCGGCTTAAGCTCACTTGGAAATTCATGCTTTTTCATGTGGCTGTAGATCACATCAAGACGATTAAAAAAACGCAGACCTCTGAATACACTGAAGCCATGTTTTGTTCAGTTAAAATAATTAGCGAAAACACATGAAAACGTTGATTATCTCACTCGTTTAAGCATACACTGGAACCAAACATGCATGGAAGTACAAGAAAGCCCTGTTTGTTCACATACAAATTCCATTACTTTAGTTTAGGAGTAGATCCGCTAGTTGGTGTTTAGCTCTCTGTCAATCACCATTGTTCTTTGCTGAGGCCTTAAGTTATATTTTTATAGTCATAGTAGTTAGTGTATGATCCGCTCTTGATTATCGTTTAGGTTGGTACAAAGTATTAGGGACAGGTTCTGCAAAAGTGGAGGAATCTACGAGTTTTCCACTGCAACTAAAACAAGATTGAACATTGTAGATGCTTCGAAGATAACATACAACAGCTTGTTTGGGATTCAGCCTGACGTCCTTGAACCTCTGTTAAGTTACTGGTAAGTTCTGAATCACTAAGGACAGTTGTGGAGAGTTTTGTAACAATGTTATTTGTGACTGGTCGGTTTGCCAAATTTTAACCCCTACGGCTGTATCTAAAAAATTCAGTGTTTTATACACAATCAAGTCATTCATCCTCGCAAATATTCAATTTTTCGGATTACCGTATATTGAAGAAGACAACCATTAGAGAGACTAGAAGTTTGGCAAAAGGTTGGTTAACTGTTCGACTTTATTTCATTTTACAGGTGTATCCGGTTTACTATGCATCAGCAACGCCGTTATCATTCCCGTGACTTGGAATACAACAGGCTTACAAAAGAAAGGCCGAAATCGTGCGTGAAACGAGAGAGCGCACTTTCAAATCTCCCTCAAGTCCCTAGCCTCAATGGCCTGCCCCAGGTTCTCCCAAGCAGGCCGGTTGCCAGGCCACTAAGTAGTACTGTGAAACCGCGCACTCAGCACCAGACCTCTCGGCCTCAGTTGCGCGCCAAATCTGCACACCCTCGGCTTCTTCAGCCTCATAAGTATGTGCACACTAATGCGAGTTCACAGCAACTGGAGGTATGTCAAAGTACAACAAACAGCAAACTCTTTGCGCTTGAGCAAAGGGTAGGCCAATGAAAAACAAATGTTCTTTATCCCACAATTAAAATATGAAAATCGTATTTGAACTGCAGGTTAAAAAATGAATATGTGAATGATCGCAGGTATGAACAACACCTAAGCAGTAGCGAAAATAAGACTTTATTTTCACCACTGCTTAAGTAGTGTTTATCACTGCGATGATCATTCACATATTCATTCCACCCTTTTCTTTCGGCTTCTTCCCATTTCAGAGTTCCGATAGCAGCACCGGTTTTTTTTCTCCAAATGCGCTTTTTATTGATTGGTCGGCTGGACAAATTTCTTACAATTTTCTTGTTATCTTTATTTTTGTTTTTTTTTTCAGTACATCATTGCACCAGTGAAGACAGGCTATGGATTCGAGCAGCCCCCAGGCCCCTCATTCCCTGTCGAGCCTGAACCAGACTACCTCCCCTCCGTCAGGCTTTTCATCAACCCTTTCCCCTCTCCTGACAGTAAGATACAGCGAATGATGAGGTAAGCGAAAACCTGAAAGATGTTTACATTTCAAACAGACATCATCTTTCTCTTCCGCTTACTCGATTATGTTATTTATTCCCATTTACGGTACGCTTGCGATGTGGCGCTGCTAAAATTCTGCTGAGTACACGTACTTTCACAAAAAGTAGAATAACATGAAATCTTTGCAACACCTAACTACTAAGAACAGAAACCTTCAGAAAGAGAATAGAAAGAGAAACCCACAAAAAAAAAGGAAAATTAGAACATACTCGCGATAAATTCACCGTTGAATCCCCATTTTTCTTTTCTGGTCTCTAGAGAAAAGCTTCCCTTTTTGTTTGCAGTTTCCGTGTGTTTTTTATGAACATAACAGCTGCTTTTGCTAGACATGACATTTTAACCTTCTCCTCCCCCCACCCCCCCCCCCCCCACTCCCCCTTGATTTTATGTTGTTAGGACTTTGCACCGCACGGCTGTCTTTACTGATGGTTCCGAGCCAGCTTCTGCACACGAGGAAACTGGATCCAAGTCCTGCGCCATGTTGGATTCACTGATCCAGGGTTTGATTTATGAGCGGCAGACTGGGAAATACTTCCAAATGTTTTTGCAAAAGTCAGGAAACAAGGTATTGTAGCCGGCCACCGGCCGCATGTTTTCTGCATCAACGTTGTGTAGAAAATGGACCTAAAATGGACCTGAAATTGGCATTGACGTTTTCTGACTCAACTTTGTTTGTCTCTGATTGCAGACATGGATGAACTGCCTTGCCTTCTGGAAATCTCTTCAAGAATATAATGCATATTTCTTCGCTGACTCGCTCAACCCGTCTTTGCTGTCAAGAAAGGCACGGGTGTGTGATGCGCTTTTTTTTTTCGCCATATTTTTATTTCTCTATTTTAATTTATGAATATGTGAATGATCATCGCAGTTACGAGCACTACTTAAGCAGTACTGAAAATGCCTGAAAAAATTCAGGCTTGTACGGGAATCGAACCCACGACCTCCGCGATACCGGTGCAGAGGTCGTGGGTTCGATTTCCGTACAAGCCTGAATTTTTTCAGGCATTTTCAGTACTGCTTAAGTAGTGCTCGTAACTGCGATGATCATTCACATATTCATTCTTAAATCCGCAGTTCAAATATATGATTTTCATATACTCATTTTCAGTTTAATTTATGTTGTCAAAAAAGCATAGTTTTTTTAATTTCATGGGCACATCAGCATTGGTAAGCCCTTTCCTTCCATTTTGCCTTTCTATTTTTCGGATTTTTCGTTTCTGATGATGTTGCTTCACCTTAACGTACAAATGTTATCTGTACATTAGAGGGTATTTACAACTGAAAAAATTGTCTAAAACAGTTCTAAGTTGTGTTGGTTGTCCTCGGACCGAAACATCGATTGTCCTGCAACATTGTTTTTGACCCCCTCTATTGCCATATCAATCAAACAAAGCAGCAAAGAACGTGTTATTGATATTTGCGGTTATTCCACAGTCAATGTTCGCAAATTTCGTGGTGTCGGGTAGTGATCAGGATATCCAGGTGGGCACGGACATTCAAATGAAGGTTCATAAAGAGCTGGAGCCGCCATATGAGGAGCTTTTTGATGCAGTCGAGGAGCATGTGCTTAACTCTCTATTGAAGCCCTGGAACATGCTTGTATCGCAGGAGAAGGATGAGTACTCAGCTAAGGTGTGATTGGATTAGCTATATTGTTCTTATACTAATTGTTTGGATTGTTGAAGATGTTAGCGTCAATTTTAACATCTCTCGTAGCTTTTTTGGAGTTTTTCTTCAGTCCATTGATGTTGTGAAGAAACTTATGGTCTGTTAGGAAACACGCAAATCGTTCTTTTGCTTTTGGATTCGTTTTTCATATTGTTTTGTTTCGTTGCTTGTTTGTTCCTTTTTTCCCAATGCAACCTCCAGGTTCAGGAAGTAAAAAAAATGTGAAATCTTCCTTCTTCCATTTGCAACAACTTGCCTTCATTTAATCTGCTTACACAATCATTTTAATCGCGAGTTCTTAAAATCCCGATCGACATGAGGTCATACTTGGAGCACAGAGGGTATCGACCTTTCTCATAGTGGCGCCTGACAAAATTATTCTTTTATTTTTATGATAATTAGCCTTACTAGCCTCGTTAGCGTGTGCAAAATCCAATAGAATTTTTACTTTAAAGTGAGGTTAGTATGGCTAATTAACATACATACAAAAGAATAATCAAGTCATCGGCCATTATGAAAACGGTCTATGGTACCTCAGGTTGAATTATTAAACTTTGGTTCTAGTGGGATGTCTGCTTACTAGGGTTGTCTGAATTACTTGTTATTAACTTTCATAACTGCAGGTAGCTACGGAGCAAACTCTAAGGCATATAGAAATCAAGATGACGGCTCGACGAAGGCAAAGCATCGTTCATACAAGCAACGGAGGGGTAGGAAAATAATAACAACAGTGATGACGATGACGACGACGACGACAACGACGAGGACGACGACAAACGACAATGACAACGACGACGACAACGACGATGACAACGACGACGACGACGACGACGACGACGACGACGACGATGATGAATGATGATTATTATTATTATTATAACAAGAATCGTACATGTCAAATTATTGGCATGACATTACCACTGATATAACAAAAACAGGTCAGTAAAGGAAGCTGAGAAACTCTCTAAGCATTCCAAGAGTTGGAAATTGCCAGAGTGTGGAGGGCGGAAGTAGAGACGGTTCCAGTTGTTATTGGAGCACTTGACATCATCAAACAGGGGCTGGCCAAATACTCTGACAGGATTCCTGGATCAATTAACGTTAACGAGCTTCAAAGGATAACACTTCTAGGAACAGCACATATTCTGAGGGAGGTTCTTTCAATTAAGTGAACTCTTCGGTACCTGAGGACCATTGTTTGGCCTCGGTATTCAGAACCTTGTCAAATAGAAGTCTTTAAGCTAAAAGTAGTTTGGAAAAGTTTGCGAGAATGGAGACTGCTTTCATGTCTGGCCGAACGTGTTGTGACGATGAACGTTTTGGCATTAATACCGTTCTGGCTTTTTTTCCTGTTCCATAGAAGAAGAGTAGTTAGAAAGTAGACGTCCCCTTGATTTGTAATATGAAGACACCTCAAGAGATCGTCACGTCGTTTCCATACTCTCTTTCAGTTTGGTGATGCTGAAGAGGAACAAGAAAGGGATCAAGTATCAGTGGAAGAGGCGAACAGACCGATGCCCGTACCAAAAGACGGCTTCACATTTGAAACACTGATTAGAGACAGGGAGGAAGTAGAACATTTCAAAGAATTCCTCAACAAGAAGCACGGAAGAGGTAGGACCGGATTACTCAATTCTTTTCTTGTGGGTCTTGCATTCGATCATTTCCTTGCGCTTTTGCTGTTAACTGGCGATACTTTGTACCAAGTCCTTTCCCGAAATTGCGTAGGTACATTGTATTTTTTTTTTAGAGAAATTAGAGAGGTCATTTTGTGTTCACAGGAATCAAGGACCTCATGGCCTGGACTGATATGGAGACATTTCGCCGCGTTCCTCACACCATGGAAGACAAACGCGACAGGAAAGCTAGGGAAATTCGTGACAATTGGCTTGGGAAAAAGTATTTCTTTGGCCCTGACAGCCCGGCTACTAGAGAGGGACGCAACCTGGTAAGTCAAATGTGAAAAGCTTTCTTTGATTGAGGCAAAGGCATACCTTAGAGAACTTTATTGAATGACGGCAAACACTTGCTTTTTATGGGGTTGCCAAGGTGCGTACTTACTTAGTCGATTTAAGTACCGAGGCCAGACCCATACCTGATCATTCCCTTTTGATCTTAACCTTATTTTCGTTTTCTATTCATAGATAATGAACTTAAATGGCGGGAGACCTATCAAGGAGCGACCCCAGTCCCCTGTTATATTCGAGAGCCAGAAGTTTGTGCGTGCACGCATAGAGCGTCGCTGGTTAATGTTGTTCAAACAGACAACAGAATTCTTAGAGAGACAGAAACCCCGCGTGGCGAGCGTGCCTGAAATGGTGGAGGACATCATGCTTAAAAGAAGACTACAGAGGAGCGAAGCTGCTTGGAAGGTGAGAATTGTTTGTGTTGTTGGATAGTCTGTCATGGTCCCTTTTATCAAACCTTACTTAATTCCCTATCATTGAAACACCTGATCCCAGCTGTAGGTAAACTTCCTTTGCTAAGCTTTACAGACAGCCTAAAGACAGTATACTTGTTTAGTTACCGTGTTAATTTGATTTGATGTGATGTGAAATTAGGTAAAGATATTGATGGTTTCCGTTTAAACTGGCCGCTCAAATTCCAGTAATTTGTTCATTCCGTGTATTTCTTTTTATTTCGCCTAATGCAGATTTTGAATAGCAGATGGGTTTCATCGTCACGTGACGTGGTAGCATTGCGTCAGACTCTACTCAATCCCGACAGCTGTAGCGAGTTCACTGCCTTTGTAGCGATCAAAGGAGACACGCTGGAAAGCAACGTTCAGTTCTGGCTTGAAGTGCAGAAGTTTAAGGTAAGACCCGCGAGTGACGTAGAGCGATTTACATTTTTTCGTTACAACTCTGTCACGCTTCTTTTTACAGGATTTGTGTCACGCCCACGCGCAGCCCGCTCTTATCCAGCGCAAAGTGCAGACCATTGTTGACTGTTTCTTGACCTCGGCGATTGCACCTGAGCTACAGATTGATATTCCATTGAGATGGCTGAGAAACTGACGGAGAAGCTGTCGGGACGGACACCATCACTGCATCCTTACGTGTTCAGGGAAGCACAGGTAAGTAGCGTAAGACAGTCACTCTTGAGTTTGGAAGCGCTGGGGAAGGGAATAGCCTGGCTTTACCCTCACACAGTCGAAAAAGAAGTACTATAATAAAGTACTGCTCACTAGAGTTTTGAGCTTTAACGTTTAAGAATTTTGTCCACTGTTTAAGAATGAGAACCACTTTTTGAACAGCGGTACTGGTGAATTTCATCTTCAACTTTGGCACAGTATGACAATAGTACCTCAAGAAGTATTGATCAGTAGCTTTTTGTAAATCGATCACTCTTTCGTATACAAAATCAAAAGTGGGTATCACCTTGTACAGCTTAAGGGTCTCTAAGTCATCTATTGGCAATCCTTCTTCCTTGTGTAAATGGCGAACACTTAAAAGGAACAGAGCCAGTGACGATATATTTCCTTCAATGAATTGTCTTCCCTTCGTTCTTCCACAGATGACCGTATTTCGAGTATTGTTTAACCACTGGAAGGAGTTTGTGACCCAGCGGAGCAAAATTCCCGAGGGTGTAAATCCACGGGAACATTTTGCTGAGTTACTCAGGAGACACCGAGCTGATACCAAGTCAAAGAAGGAGGCGAGCGAGAGGCGACGATTAGCGCGACTCAGCGAAGAAAGAAAGAAGAAAGAAAAAGAAGATAGAGAAAAGAGACGAATAGAAGATCTCGCAAGGTGAGTGGAGATTTCGACATAGCATATCCTACACTCCTGGCGACAAATCTTGGGACACTTACCCCTTCCCCTGCAATAAACTTTTTGACCATGAACACTGTTTCGGGAGGAGGGAGGCGGATCTCGGGTAAAGCAAAACAACACACTTAGCCTGTACGCTAATATGTCACCACCCGACCATTGTGGGCAAGTGACGGGATAGCCTGCGAGCAAGCTCTCTCAGGGATGGGGGAGGGGGGGGGAGGAGGAGGCGGATCTCGGGTAAAGCAAAACAACACACTTAGCCTGTACGCTAATATGTCACCACCCGACCATTGTGGGCAAGTGACGGGATAGCCTGCGAGCAAGCTCTCTCAGGGGATGGGGGGGGGGGGGGGGGGGGAGGAGGAGGGAGGCGGATCTCGGTAAAGTAAAACAACACACTTAGCCTGTACGCTAATATGTCACCACCCGACCATTGTGGGCAAGTGACGGGATAGCCTGCGAGCAAGCTCTCTCAGGGATGGGGGGAGGGGGGGGGAAGGAGGGAGGCGGATCTCGGGTAAAGCAAAACAACACACTTAGCCTGTACGCTAATATGTCACCACCCGACCATTGTGGGCAAGTGACGGGATAGCCTGCGAGCAAGCTCTCTCAGGGGATGGGGGGAGGGGGGGGGGGAGGAGGGAGGCGGATCTCGGGTAAAGCAAAACAACACACTTAGCCTGTACGCTAATATGTCACCACCCGACCATTGTGGGCAAGTGACGGGATAGCCTGCGAGCAAGCTCTCTCAGGAGATGGGGGGGGGGGGGGGAGGAGGGAGGCGGATCTCGGGTAAAGCAAACAACACACTTAGCCTGTACGCTAATATGTCAACACCCGACCATTGTGGGCAAGTGACGGGATAGCCTGCGAGCAAGCTCTCTCAGGGGATGGGGGGAGGGGGGGGGAGGAGGGAGGCGGATCTCGGGTAAAGCAAAACAACACACTTAGCCTGTACGCTAATATGTCACCACCCGACCATTGTGGGCAAGTGACGGGATAGCCTGCGAGCAAGCTCGCTCAGGGGATGGGGAGGGAGGAGGTCATCTGTTTTCGTTTCCTTGTCACCACACCTGATGTTAAAACATTGCTGATCGTAGCAGGAAGCGCATGCTCTCAGCTGCTAGCTCAGTGTTCAGTTGCTACAGTGTCATTATATATCGCTCGTCAATGCTGTTTTTTCACAGTTTGTTCAGCATGGAGACCGCGTCGTTTTTCTACGCAGAAGAGGACGATTTGCGTTCCTGGTTTTACTCCAAACATCTGGTTGAACTTGAAAGACAGGAACACATTAAGCGACTAAGAGAGCAAGGGATTATCATCCCCGAAGAAGAAATGGTGGAGGATAAAGGTTCGTAATGTGTTTTTGTTTGTTTGTTTGTTTGTTTTTCTGATAGACTTTGTTTGCCAGCTGTTTGATTGCACTTAACGAATTTAAAAAACCCTGGAAGCTAATGAATGGGAGGCGAGTCCTGTTGAGTTCTTCTGCGTTGTCTATGCTCCCTTCCGGGTTTTTATTTTTCTGTTGAATGAAAGAACCTTAGCGTCAAGCTTGAACGGGGCTGAAATCTGATCTACAACAGCTGAGATGCTATGAGTACCTCTGTATTGTCGCTAGGTCAATTCCAATGCCGTTCATACCTGAACATTTTGAGTTTTCCTGGAAACTGATGAACTTGCTTTATAAGATGACTACGATCATCTTTCTTTTAATAGGCGTCATGGGTTGTGTACATGGAGCGGTTTTCAATTGAGTGTCGAAAGTAATTCTGTTTTTGCTTTGGTTTTGCATTGCCTCGCTCTGTGATTGGCCAGCATAACTCGCGCCATTTCCTTAACCAGTGAGAAGCAAAACCAAAACCAATCGTGACTTGCACGCGCGTATTTTCCCGCGCTTTGCGCCGGTTACGTGTAATTACTTCGAATTCTGATTGGTTTGTTGCACTGTTTCGGTCTGTTGTGGTTGGCTGGAGTAATTGCTTTGGTTTTGGTTTTACGACACTCGATTGAAAACTGCTCTATAAGATTACTTCATACATCGATTTTATCAAATTTTTCTT
>JAEMWC010000294.1:602500-617500 GCA_016490735.1 Pachyseris speciosa
AGAGGAAATTAGATGTTGGTCATTAACAATCAGTACGAGTCAGCTATTAATCTCTTAGTTTGGCGAAAAAAAGGTTTTTAAAATTAACCATTTCTTCGTCGATGTAATCTTAAAATCTGTCATTTTCAAGCATGTTCTGAACCGAAGTTTATTTGAACACTTGTTAGGTGCGCAACTGTCAATGCCGTTGCCGCTGGTCAGAATCACCTCAGCCTCACACCAGGAGAAATCTGATACTGACTGCTCTATTGGGGAGCCGTCACCATTGTACTACAAACCACGACCACTGACACAGAGCCTCAGGAAAATACCCATCAGACCTGGTAAACGAAAAAGACTGGGTCTGACTAAAGAAGATATACAAGTTATGCCGGATGTAATAGTAAACTAATGTGATCACGTGACTTGTGTCATTAAATTAACATTCACCGTCAATTTCTTTCAACCATTAATTTCTTTTCAACATACTCACTCGATTTAAACTTAATCCTTACCTATGCCTTGTCGTCCCTGTGGGATTTTTTTATGACGTTTTCTCTTTTAGGTCTCCTTTTAGAAATTTTAATTGAATAAGAGACGAGTTGTACGATGTGCAATTCGGGAAAATGCTGTGAATTCGAGGACAATATAGTTTAGTTTTTTAAGAACGCAGAAAAAGTTTATTACTTTTTTCGGAAGGTTATTTATTGTATAGTTTTTTTATTTATTATCAATAAAGGGCGAATATTATGTGAATTTACTGTATTTGATGATGAAAACAGGTTCAACGCTGTGAAAGGACAAGGTTTGCACTTTTGCTTTCGTGTATGTTTTTGTTTCAGTGAATATTGAACTTATTTGACTGCCTTTTAGTGAGAGCTATTTCAGTAAGAAAATATGACTTGAATATAACATTATCTGAATATCTTCTTACAGATTTTCAATCTGTTTCTTTGAAGAGCGCTGCTTCTAGTACCTGTTAGCGTCCTTCTTTGACATTTAAGTGCTACTTGTTCTGATTAAACGCTTGATCACGATTGGTTGAAAAATCCCGATTTAAGTATGCCCCGCCCTCTTAATAAACACATTAAATCTGATTAAAATCCAACTACCTGTACTCAGCCCGTCAAAACTTGCCCCAGCGAGAGCACATTTACTTTTCTATTAATATTCATTAGCGTGGGTAATGCAGGTTGTAATATTGTTATAAAATATAAGCCGTAGCGGCTTCGCAGTTTACAAACTTTCGCCGCTTATTGCACGAAACATTGGCCCGCAAAACCAACTGTTCCAAGAAGGTGAACACGAAAGTTTCTTTTCCTTGTTCAATCACGTGTGAACCTGACTCCATCTGGTTGAGTCTGCAAGATCCAGGACCTGTTGCACATCTGCAATTGGCTCGCGCTATTGGCTCAGTATTCAAGTGTCATCCATGGGACTTGTGGCAGTGTGTATCGTGGTGCTAGGAGTCGTCGCCATGTTTGCCACTGCAGCCTTAAGTTGGATAGTATCTTGGTATCCGATGTAAACTGAGTCAAACCTGCGAGCAACCGTTGTCTGGGAAAAGAAGTACAATACTTCTAGCCTCTCGTATTATGGATTGAAGTTTAAAGCATTCCAGAGGACAGCATACGGCATTTTTTTTCTGCCAAAGACGTGTGCGATTCTTGTTAACTTAATATTTTTTGTCATCATCTAGGCAATAATTGCGTTTATAGACTTGGTTACAGCTTCTGTTGGTGAAGAGCATATACGGTATTATGCTTTATAAGTGTAATCTGAGGAGTTGCCTTTGTGCATTAAGGATTACAAAAATTACGACTTAAATATAAGGGATTTTATAAACGGTTAACGCATAACATTTGGAGGCCGGATGTGGGTCGGATTGCTTCACAAGCATTGTATTGTTTAAGGGTTTTCTCAAATGAAAGATTTCATTTGATGCATCACAAGGAACTTGATGTCAAGTTGCAGGTTGTTTATGCAAACACCCGCACCGGGTAAATCCCCTGGGGGATGGTGTAGTGGAATTCAAAATGCTGACACTTTGGGCCCTTAATGGGCTGTGTTTCATTCTACACTTTTGGCGGACACACCATCCTGCAATCAGTGAGGAAATGCTGATGTAGAGATTAGTTCGGAAGCGAAAATGAACTTTTTTTTTTGGTTCGAAATTCAAGACTTAACTGCATGGTATTAGAATGTTGAAATGCTGTCACCTGTCATATAGATGTATGGTTTGGTCCCACGTAAGAAATAATAAAATTTGATTACAGTTTCCTGCGTTGTGTAGAGGTGCCGGATTCTTGTTAGAAATGCCAACTTACATATTCATTGGCTGTTCGATTTAATTTGGCGTATTTTGGAATAATAATGATATATCAATTTTCAAAAAAAAACATCAAACCGTTGTATTGATATTCGCTCGCAATTCGTCGTTTACCTGTAATTAAACTTAAACCTTTTCTAATTCAGTTAACCTGTAACATAACAATACTCATAAGACATTGAAAACGGACTTTATGAAACCAGAACAGAAAGGTTACGTCATGGAAGAATGAACTCAACATAAAACTCTTGGCGTTGAGTTCTACATGACCCGGTCGATTTTATGCAGTTAGTCGCTGTATCCAAGTTAACAATAATCTTAAGAGATCTTGGTTTTCACCCCGGGAAATGACTGAACAAGTTTTCTCTTTTAATATTGGATCCAATTTTCGGGGAAAAGGTTTTAGAGTTCATCATATAACACGATTCATCGAAACATTGCAACTCTTCCAGTACATCGTTTTCTATGTCAGTCGATTTGTCATGCGCAAAAGTGAAGAATCGAAAATAACTACCATGTGCTTAAAGTAGGCGCACAATATATTTCAACATATCAGCCGAAAAAAATATTCGATGTTTTTCTGTAATATGTATCAATTTTTGAATAATGAAAGCTATTGTATAAATATGTTATACGTTTTCTGCGTGTTTCCTCTCCTTAGCAACTACTTAACTGGAAAATTTCTCACTTTTACAGAATTTGTCTAACAGAACTTGTATTGTACGTGTTTTTTCATCTGCATCGGAAGTTAATTGCATAAACATTATTTATTATTAGTAGTAGTATTCATTCGACGAGATTCAACTTTTTACTTACACAAGATAACAATCGGCCAAAAGAACTTGTCAGTAATCTGTAAGATAAATAATTTAAATTTATGGCGACAGGCTTTAGTAAAACATTGTCAAATCTATTATTCATTTGCAAACTAATAGCTTGCTCGTGGGACAACCAAACAGAACTGCAAGAATGTTGCTTTTTTGAATAATCCTTTCTGAAAATTTGATAAATTTATATGGCGCTGTTACACTACTTGCTCAAAGCACTTTACATTCTTACAGACTGCATTTAAAAAAAATATTCATATAAACCTAATTTATAGTCATCATGTAACTATTATACGTTGGAAATATAATAAAAACAGCGTAACAAGGCACAGTAAGCAGCGTAGACAGCTATTTACTATAAATAAGCTTCTTCCACCAAGGACTGCTTAAGAACAAACAAGAAAACTTTGACAAAAATTACGCACTTCAAAGAAGTGAATAAATACATTGAGGTAAATACTGCATAACGGCTTTTTTGTGTTGGCATAATCGATAGCACCGCATCAAAGGATTGCTATACTATCATTCATTTCCGTGTTCATGCGCTACGCTTCAGGCATCTCAAGAAATTTACAAAGCATAATTTTTAATCCCTTCAAGAACATTATTTACTAACAACTTCCATCTGAATAAATGGCCACTGGCAGGGTCTACGACTGTAAATTAGAACCAGGTTACTTTCGTTGTATACAACGAATAAAAGGACAGCAAAATGCGATAAGAAATCCACCCCACACAATAACACCCACCATGAATAGTCTGTCAGTTATTTCACGAAACATGTTTGTAGATTCAGAAGGAAGAGTGAAGAACTGGACCTTAAGAAGACCCAAGGCTGGAGTCAAGATAGTAAGAGCGTAGCAACCACCAACAAAGATGGACACACAGGCGCGTATCTCGTAACAGCGAACGACATCGGTTTCGCTCCAGCGGTAAAATGTTGTAATGCCCTTATACAAGTTAACCAATACCACAGCTACAAGGGTGACCGCTAGAAGGGTCCTCGTATGGCCAAACCTTCCACTTAGGATGTGTTTATCAAAGCATGTTGGATCTTGAAAACAAGCCCAACATGTAAGACCCAGTGGTCCTGAGCGCTTCACGTACAGCTCAACTGCTAAGCAACTTAAGGGGATGTCTTGCAACATGCTGCACGCGAGACCAAAGACGAATTGAAATGTTGCGTTTTGTTTCTTTGATGAACTGCAATGTCCGCGTCCTTTTTAGCACGATGAATATTCCAAATGAAAACCCCGAGAAATGAAACGACGACGAAACAAGCCAGGGCAATGAAGAATTCTGTGGCGACGAGTATATCTCCAAAAGACTTAATCTCTTTTTGAAGGTCATCTCTATTCCAAGATCCACTTGAACAAAACAGCAATTGGTTAGTACCGTTGGCTTTAGTTTGGGTGTCGTTAGTAAAATCTTCCAAAAAGCGTTTGTAGGTGGTTTGGCTGCCCAAAGCTTCGATAAGAACGCTGAAATCTGTTGCAAGATCAAAGCCGTACAAAACGATAAAGAACACAAGTTCTTCCGCCACTTGTTGTTCAAAACTCATTGTCAAGGGACAAGTAAAGTTACCCCGGTCATGTAGGCAGAATTGAATTCGTACACAAAATTTAAGAGCTGCTTGCACCGCTTTGTTAATATTCACAAACGGAATAGGTTTTTATTATTATTATTTCACATCAGTATTTGTTATTACGTCAGTTAGCTGAATTGGTTGGATCGCCCCGGGCAATATGACTTGATAATAAATGTAATAAATACTAATGAGGCTTAATCATCCAAGGATGTTTCAATACTTCTTACATTTCTTATGAAAAACTCAATGAAAGTGGTTAATAATAATTTGACATGAGTAGGGTGCTACAATACAGGAGGTGCAGATTCGGTGAGTGTTTTAACAAGGATTTCTCCAAATCAATTTTGAGTCAGGAGGGTCATACTGCTAAAGCATAAGGGTTTGTTGTGTACAGCTCTGGTTTAACCTGAATGAGAACCCTGAAGTACACGCAAGTTAGAAACAATTACGTTTGACCATGACTTGTGAATAGCAGCTTCTGTTCTAGTGTTTGGTTCCAATCTGTTTGTTTGTTTGGTGGTTTTTTTAAGGGGCGTGGAATGTGGAGAATTATGGAAATACATGGAAGATTTATTTTGAGGGTTTCTAGGAAAAGCTTTAGAGCAAAGAGTCGAAGAAGTGCTTTTGATCAACCCAACTAAATTACCGTTTCCAATTCCGTCTGTGACTATTCGCGTACTTGAAATCTTTGTTGCTTTGACTTCTCTGTAGCATGAAAGACAAAAGGATTTGCAGTACAACCCAACAGACAACGACAGAAGGTCACCCCGTGCTTGCCACGCAAGCCCTTCTCACGTACTCACAACATCATATCTTCTGCAGTTTGTGGCGGTTTTTCTCAATCAAATTGCCAGCTAGGAATATAACTGGTGACTTCTATCAGCCCGTCAAAATCCAGAACGCGAAAAATATGTCTTTCAGTTGAGGAAGCAAGTCCAATAATTTCCTGAATACCAAACGTAAAACCCCCGACTGCCACCACAAAGATCTCCACCCCGGCATTCTTCAGATTAAATGCTTTGAACAAGGTCATATCTTTACCAATGTTTGATAAGCCATCCGTGACAAGCAGAACGTTTTTGAAGCCCTCTGGGTCGAAACCAGACCTGTGTACAGAAGCAAAGAAAAGTCTCATTAATGGCTTGAACAAATGTACAAATTTAGTACGTGGTATTATAAACCTTACATCTCACTCAGGCTGTTACTGGGGAGTAACAGGAGACATGATAATTGGGTGAGGCTTGATACCTTTCAGAATATACCCCCTAAAAAGAAGAGGAAAGCAGCTACGCAATCGCAATTGGTACCTCCAAGGAATGCTTCTCAAAATCCCTGACGGTCACCCCCTATTTCCTGACCCTGTATATGTCATATAGGAACACCCCCACCCTAGCCTTGGGCTTCTTATTAGGCACTTTCATTCATGTACGACTTTCCAGTTCGCGTGCCTAAGAAAATCACTTGCCTGATGGCGAGCAAGAAGGAATTATGAGATAGGAAATCTTACTCGTACGAAATCTTGTTCTCTGCTTAAATCTGCATAAACCTAAAGTTGCGAGAAGCTATAACCAG
The DNA here is from genome assembly GCA_016490735.1 of Pachyseris speciosa. NCBI lineage: Eukaryota > Metazoa > Cnidaria > Anthozoa > Scleractinia > Pachyseridae > Pachyseris > Pachyseris speciosa. Next base: position 608,796 of record JAEMWC010000294.1, read on the forward strand.
AGACTGCTGCAAGTCCCAAAAACAAACTGTAAATCCTTTGGAGACCGAGCTTCCGCTCATTCAGGTCCATCGTTATGGAATGCCCTGCCTTTGGAACTAAGACTTATCTCAAATATTGACAGTTTAAAGAGACATCTTATAGTTTAAGTTTAATGATACTTTTTACCACTGTACAAACATATCCTTCTAATAAAAATCATCATCATCATTTTTATAAAGGTACAGTAGGTAAAGGAAAGCAATAGGGAGAAACTGAATTCCCATATAAAAACTGCTCTCCAAAACTAAAAGATAATACAATTAAAAATAGAATATCTAATATATAACTTTACACTGTGTAAGAAAAAAGAAACTCGAGGAACTACTTAACAATAAACAAAAAAGAGTAAAATCTAAATATAGTAAGATAATTAAGTAATCGAGTTTTAAAAGAATTCAAACTGGAAGCTAACATAACCTACCCTTTTTAAAAAAGCTTTTAGAACTGAATGAAATATCAATTTATTGTTGTAAATTAGGTAGCGCTTTAGAGTATTTTAATAGTTTTAACGCTTTAGAAAGAAATTTATTTATTTAAGATACCTATTAACCCTTTTCCGACGGAATTTTTGTACGTCTTTTTTGCAAATTTCGGAGGGTAGGAGGTCAAATCGACCTGGCTACTCCATATAAGGGGTTACCACGGCGATTTCGCTGGGCCACAACACCGAAGTCTCTATCTTTGTTGTCACGCTTGTCACGCTAGCTGTCGTTTATTTCTAAACGAACACTGCAGCTACAATTCGTTGCTTATTTGATTTATAAGTGTGTTTTTGGAGCCATTTTCCACCTCAGAAGCCCCCTGCTTGGCATCATAAAGCTGGGTTGATGGGTAAAGGCAATCCTTTGAAAGAAAACGGAGGTGAGAAGCAATTTCACACGAAGTAGGCCGCCGAAAGTATGCGAGCAAGTGATGGCCATTCACGGAGTGAAGTTGTGTCTTTCGCCGTTTTGTGAGTGGATTCCAGGACCTGGCATGACAATTTTGGCGAGTTTTGACTTGTAAATAATGCAATCAGTGCAATGTTTTGCCAGCAGGACCGGGTGGCTCTACACGGTTCTAAAATAGATGTGAAATGGAAATAATTGGCAGACTTCCATGCTCTTCTTAGCCAAGAAAATCCCAGAATTCCTTTGGGTCACAAACGTGAAAATTACAGACTGTGAGAGCAACTGAAATCAAGCAGTGTTATCAGGGTCGGGATAAAGGGGTGAGAAGGTAAATGTGGAACAGATTGCAAGAGGTGGAGTCAAAGTTTGCTGCCAATGTAAACTTTTAACTTCAATAGGAATTTTTATCTTGAAAACTTCAAGACAAAATTGCATGAATTTTGGTGTTGTCCGAGGGCGATTTTGGTTTTCAAAGAGAATAAACAGTCGTATTAAGTGAAAATTGGGAGTTTTTTTTCAGTTTACGGGATAATAAAGTCTAAAAAAAAGATCATTTGGCAACCACAGTTCGGGATTTGAGAAAGTTGTAGATTTTCAAAGCATCGGTCTATTGTGGGGTCGTATAGGACCCCACTCGGCGGAAAAGGGTTAACACGTTGGTACCGACATACACTATGAAGTTACAAGTATTTATTCTTAAGGGAGATCAGTGTCAAGCTTCCAATCGCAATTCTGCTTGTTATTGTGAATCCAGACATTCACTGCATTACGCATTAATAAGAAGCTAGTAACGTACCGCTGATTTTCAAACAGTTTATCCTTGCACACTTGCAGTGCTTCTTGGGTATTGGTAAGCCCAGCCTTGCGCTGGACAGTGGGTAGAAGAGCAATGGTTTCGTTCATAGATATGAACTTAGGCGTAAGAATGGTGGCCTCCGTAGCGAAACTGACAACAGCATACAGAGTTTTTGGACTGGCTCTCTCAGTGAGGTAAACCAAGGCCCTGAGACCTTTCTTGAAATTTTCCAAGCGGATGGAATTCGACGAGTCGATGACATAGATGACATTATTGGTACGATTGCCCTCAGCTGATGCCTGCCGCTTTATTCTTGTGGTGGTAAAGTTGTCCTGACGGCGGAGGAAATATTTCATAATTTTCTTTGCTGTTTCTTTAGGGGGTGGAATCTTCAGAGCTTCTGTGAAGAAAAGAGAAGAAGAATAATCAGGGAAAATACGCACTACCCGACATTTTCCTTGCTCATAGCCACTTTAATTTACTGCTTGCATGACTTGCATGAAATGGGTGGTCAGTGTCACAGTGCAACTGATATATGCAGTGGGACAGGGGTGAGGAGTGTGTCCAAGGGGCTAATCTTGTACCACATTTACTCAACCTCGTAAAGGAGGAGAGACCCTGGGAACGAGGTTGCATATTTACTATGACCCCGAGAGAAAGCCTTCCTCTAAAGACGGTGCGTACGTCTGCTTGGTAACGGAAACGGAACAATCGATTTCGAAACAATATCATCCAATTACTGAGACAGACGCTGAAAGACAAACCATTTATAAGGAAGGAGGTGCCAGCCGCTTTTGTCCGCCAGTAACTAATAGACTCATATGACTTTAACAACAAAGAAAAAGCGGTTATTGTCTCTGCGACAAAGAAAACTTTGAAGATATAATTTATCGACGGATTTATTTGGTAAAAAGGTTTCATCGACAGTTTTTTTTGTTTAGATTATGTTAATAAAAGGTTTTTCCTGCCATGACCCATGAAGTGGGTCGGTCAATAAAACAACACCCTCACCAGGGGTCGAATTGGTAATTCCATGTGCGCCCACACTTATCGTAGCCCCCGAGTCCCGGGAGGGATACTTTCTTATATGGGCTACATAGGCATGTGCGGGGACCAAAGGGTATCGTTTTTTAGCCGTTTCGATCTGAAATAGGGTATCGATTTTAAAGCATTTTGGTCTGAAATAGGGTGTGGTCTGTGCACTCTAGTCTTCATGAATTGGGTATGTTTTTTTTAGAAGCTACTTCTTTATCATTAGGCGATAAGACCACCAACAAAATCCCTCCTCAAATTATGTTTACGCCAACCGTGTAGGTGAAGTAGGTCTGAAATAGGGTATCAAATTTCTGGTCAGGTCTGAAATGGTCTGAAATAGGGTAAGGGTTTCAGGAGGAGGGCCGCACGCTCCCACCCAATTTTTCTGGGAGTCCCCTTCCCCGAGTCTAGCATCAGGATACAAAGATTCAAAGTTGTATTAAAACACCGTTAAGAAAGCGAAAAATCTACGAAAGTTGCGTTGCGTGAAGTGGCAAATAGCAGCTGTCGAGGAGTTGTCCCTGAGTCAAGACATTGGATCTTTCTCCGAAATCTTTGATTTGTTTTTACTGCTCGGTGTATTTATTTATGTACAAAATGCAAGGGTGCAGTGTGGGGAGACAGTAGCATTTGAGGGTGTGTGTATTTGCGTGTGTGGTGGGAGTGGGGGGGGGGGGTGTGTGATGGGATCAGTTTGTTCAGAGAAAACATGTGTTTTCATTTACAAGTTCCTATTTTTCGTGCTGATTTCAGTCCTCTTGGCTTTTGGCCGAGTGTAATCTATCCAGTCAGCGAGCCCAACAATCCGGAAATTTTAGGCAAATGGTAAACAACACGTGCCGTTCCTTCTGAACGAAAAGTCCTATCCGAAATTTCAGGATTTTTTATAAATGGTAAACAACCCTGCAGATACCCCAGTCGAAGCTGTATCGCCCTCCCTTCCCCACCCCTCCATATCACACACGCAAACACACACAGACACCCTCAAATGCTAATTTCTGCCCACTCTACACCCTGCACCAAGCTGTATAAAAATAAATCTGTATAAAAATAAATAAATAAATCTGTATAAAAATAAATCAAGGATTTTTACTTTGTAGATTTCATGCGTATTACCTACATTTGACCGTATGTTACCTGTGTGTTACTCCTATGTATTCGTATGTTACTTGTATGTTGCTCGTATGTGTCTGTATGTACCTGTACTGGTATGTTACTCGTGTGTTACTCGTAGTACTCGTGTGGTGTTTTAGTCACGATGTCTTTGAAGGCGGTAAGGTGCTAATTAAATTTAATCACACGCAAAGGTTTTCCCAAAGCTGAAAGTTTTAGTTTTATATCTCATATTTAAACTTAATCAAATTATGGGTCTAAAATCACAGCAGTAAAAGTGTTATGAGCTTTCCTATATCAGGGTATGGTAACCATAAGGCCAACAAGATGACCACCGCAATAAAACACTCCACATCAAGGGTTTCAAGTTTTCACAAGTCACCTACGCTTCGTTCAAACGTCTTCTTGAATAATGCCTTTCTTCACGAAACATTTACTGGAGAAAACTAAACAAAAAGATAAAATAATTCAGTCTGATGTGGACTGTGGAGAGATCCAAGGGGAAAATGCCGCACGTTTTCTCATGAAACCTTTCAAACGGCAGCAAGCCAAACACCCGTGGGATCCCTGCAGTTATTTGGGCTAAGAAAGACACTTACCTTTCAAACTACTTTTACGGGCTCTACTTGAATGCCGCCTTGCAACAGCAAAAACGGAACAACTTATTCCGGCAATCAATAGAAGAATAAGAGTTTTAGGAGACATTTTGTTTCGTGAAGTCTGCAGCCTGGTGGAATGAGCTGACAAAGGTTGCCTTGTTGTCTGAGTACAGTATGACACCTCTAGCGCGCGCTTGGCGGATCATGCAAATCAATATCGTGTTTCACTTCAGAGGAAGACTCACCGACGATCAAGATTTTGCTTCAAGTGAGGCTTCAGTAAAATAGCAGGGGCACCAAACGAGCTAAATCAACCAAAAGCTGTAGAGGGGCATTTTTTTAGTACCTTATGGTCTGTTTACAGTTATGTTTTCGTTAGCTAGAAGAACTTGATCTGTTCGGATTCCTTAGCTGAAATTTTAATTACCCGAAAATGTTAGGGAACAAAAACCTCCTTTGGGAAAATGCAAGCTGAAATGAACTTTCTAGGGAAGTATTTTCTTTCCGAAAATGCTAGCTACGGCATTTCCGAAAACTTAAGGGGCTATGATTTCCCCATTGCGAATCTTTTAGGTCACATTTTTGTTTCGAAAATCCGAAGGCACTCTTTACAAAAAAAAGCCTAAGGCTGCTTACACAACTTTTAATTGAAAATCCAAATTTCTCTAAATCACATCGTTTTTGCATTTTTTAAACCGTTACTTCAAGCTCCCATCATTAGTCCCCTATTAACCCCTCCCCACCCCAACTGAGGTAAAGCCAGATACTCTCTCTCGGCACAAATAGAATACAGAATTTCCAGAATATACAAGGAAACAGGTGTTTCATGGAATTCATTCATTACAGTTCTAGAGTTACTGTGAGTCTGTTAGTTTTCTAACCCTCTTCTTTGTCTTCGAATAACCAGTAGGCCGGGAACTGGCTTGCTAATTGCATGCTAATATTTCAAGGTATTTCTTGTGCTGGTGAAAAAAGCGCTAAAAGAGATTATTGCCAGTTCCTCTGAAGCGGATCTAATAGGGGCTTGTCATAGGAATGACACTTGGTGCTATTCCAAACTCAAATTAATTTGACCCGGCAGTGGCACGACTAAAACATAGACTGCGAGTAGTGTCTAAGGCTATGTCTACACTATACCCGATAGCTCTTGTGCCGGCACGAAAACCATATCGGATAGGGCTTTTGTTCACATTCAAAACCACGATTTCGGCACGGTTTTTGCGTCGGAGCGATGCTGGGCCGCTGCGGTCTTGAAAGTGAATCGTCACATATCGGATAGGTTTTCGTGACACTTTCTGGAGTAGTGTGAACAAAGAATCGAACCGAAACGGAAATCAACAACGAGGAGCAAGGATTGGATTCTAGTGGAAAGATGGCGGTGGTTTTGGCACTTTTGGGCCAATGCCGTTCACACCAGGCCGGAGTATTTTTCACAACGGCATAAAATGCTATCCGGCATAGTGTAGACATAGCCTAATTTTCGGCGATGGATTCTGGGGCAGGAGAAACTCACGCGCGCGCACGCGAACTAGCGAGGAGACGGGACGCGAGGGGAGCTCCCCTCGTGTCGTGCGCGCGTGTATTTCTTCCGTTTCACAACCCATCGCCGAAATTAAAGACTACTCGCAGTCTAACTATAACAAGGCATTTGAGTCAAACGTCGAATTTAATTCAATCTCGCTAAATTCAAAATAATACGCGATACCAAGTTGCGCTTCTGTCGGGCGGCACGACAAGGCCTTTCGTGCCTGAATGATTTCAAAGGTCGTGCTACCACCGTGCTTATTTCGAATTTAATTCTTGAATTTAGTTCGGCACGGCAATAGCGCGACGTTTGGAACAGGCCTTAATTTCAACCATACCAAAGGAGCGCGAAGGTATGATCAAGAAACGTATATTTTGGGTCGCAATTCAATACTGATCCAAACTCTGACAAAAGTTGAGCCATCCGGAAAGTACTTCAGAATTTTGACTTAGAATTGCTATCACCCTTCCAGATCCTTCTAATGGTTACCCTAAATTATTTTTTCCCACTGAATTTCAGCTGTTTTACAGCGATTGGGTTTCAGTTGTAAAAACCAATCCCGGGAAACCGATACAACAAAACGGGCCAGGAGTTGGGCTCGAGAGTATCGCCATAAATAAAGCAAATATCAAATGTTCAAGCAAGCAACCGTGGACAATAATCCTGCTGGTATACGTTGGATCAAACTGGTGATCTGATCGGCGTAGTAAAATCAACAGAGAGTATAAAAGCAAGGGCCGATACAACGTAGAATGGTTTTAAGTTTTGTGTACTATATTTCGGCTGGCCAAACCAGCCTTCTTCAGGTACAATGAGAATTTACATTGGAAGGGGTGTTTATGTAGTTATATACCGGAAACACGTAAAACTAAAATGATTGACAGTGTAAAATAAAATACTAGAAAAAAGGTTTAAAAGATAAACTTATAAGAAAAAATTAACTAATTTGTTTCTTCGCGGATGTTAAGACCTTCAGGATCAATTGTTCTGCCTTTTGAAATTAAAAAAGCTTCCCTGGCCTTACGGATTGAGTCTCTGTTAGAAAATATTTTCTCAATGGGGATTAATTGCATGTCATTAGCAGTGTGGTTAGGAGAGGAGAGGAAATGTTCCGCGACTGTGGTAGGTTTAGATTTGGTGTTAGGGTTGTCTATGGTACGGCGGTGTTCATTAAATCGGTCTTTTAAACGTCGTTTAGTCTCTCCTATGTATTGTAAATTACAGCGGTTGCATTGAATCATGTAAATGAGGTTTTTAGTGTCACAGGTCAGGTTAGATTTAATATGGCGCGTTTCACCTGTAGAAGAGAAAGTATAGCTTGTGAGTCCATCTGAAATGTAGGGACAAGTAGCGCAATTTTTACCGCAACGGAAACAACCGGAAGGGAGTTGTAGGTGTGAATTAGAGACTCAATCCGTAAGGCCAGGGAAGCTTTTTTAATTTCAAAAGGCAGAACAATTGATCCTGAAGGTCTTAACATCCGCGAAGAAACATATTAGTTAATTTTTTCTTATAAGTTTATCTTTTTAAACCTTTTTTCTAGTATTTTATTTTACACTGTCAATCATTTTAGTTTTACGTGTTTCCGGTATATAACTACATAAACACCCCTTCCAATGTAAATTCTCATTGTACCTGAAGAAGGCTGGTTTGGCCAGCCGAAATATAGTACACAAAACTTAAAACCATAAATAAAGCGACCACTTTGCGGCTACAAACAAGTGTCGAAAAAACTGATGTTAATCGTTCAAGATCCGGAAATGGTCTGCTCACTAATATCTAGGTTATCCATTAATTCACAGCTAAAACGTTTTTAGATCATGCTTTTGGTCACGATACGATACATGGAGGAAAGTTTATTTTCTATTGCATTTTCTTCAATATTTTTATATATTTTGTTGTTTCGATTTTAATTTTTAGTTCGTCATATCGTGTTTTGTTATGTTTTTTTTCTCATATTTTTTCAAAAATTAATTACTGTTCTCTATTTGTTCTGTTTCTACAGGTTATGAGTGATTACGAGGTAATTGCCGGCTCTGAACTGAACTGAACTTCCTCCAAAACGCGCAGTTTTTGCATTGTGAGTTTTCAAGATGAACGCCATTTGACTACAACTACCAGAATCCTTCTTTTCTCATGCTAATTGGAGCTATTGTTATCTTTGCCCCACCTGGATTAGAAAATATATTTAAACAAATCGAATTCTGGTAGTTGTAGTCAGGAGCCCATTACTGTGATGGGCTCCTGTTGTAGTCCAGTGACGCTATTGTGTCTATCGTGAAAGTAGCCTAGCCATCAACCTCGTTACCAGGGTCTCTCCGAGGTTGCCTAGCCATCTGTCCACCCTCTCAGTTCAAAACAGTTCGATAATACCTATCGCACGCGCCATTGAAAACCAACACCCTACAATACTTCAGCTGATAGTTTACACCCAGCAAAGAAACGTAGGGTATGCTTCGATAGCCATTACTGCAACCTGTGAGAGTTATCAATCTTTGTTAGTTTTGACGGTTTGTTATGTAATTGCTGACAAATTTCGACAGAGAGGTGAAGCAACATATTTGAGCATTGATTTGGGTATATATTAAGACACACTGCGTTTACCCTCACAAAACTGGATGATCGTATGAAAAAAGCGCGTCAGTGAAAAGAAGATGTAAAAATGTGAGGTGTAGTAAAAACGGCAAAGAGTAGCTGAAAATGGGAG
>JAEMWC010000294.1:622500-682500 GCA_016490735.1 Pachyseris speciosa
GAGAGGGATATTTATGGGAATGAGAGGGATAATTATGGGAATGAGAGGAATAATTGGGGAATGAGAGGGATAATTGGGGAATGAGAGGGATAATTGGGGAATGAGAGGGATAATTGGGGAATGAGAGGGATAATTGGGGAATGAGAGGGATAATTATGGGAATGAGAGGGATAATTGGGGAATGAGAGGGATAATTATGGGAATGAGAGGAATAATTGGGGAATGAGAGGGATAATTATGGGAATGAGAGGAATAATTGGGGAATGAGAGGGATAATTATGGGAATGAGAGGAATAATTGGGGAATGAGAGGGATAATTATGGGAATGAGAGGGATAATTATGGGAATGAGAGGAATAATTGGGGAATGAGAGGGATGATTATGGGAATGAGAGGGATAATTATGGGAATGAGAGGGATAATTATGGGAATGAGAGGAATAATTGGGGAATGAGAGGGATAATTGGGGAATGAGAGGGATAATTATGGGAATGAGAGGAATAATTATGGGAATGAGAAGGATAAGGATGCAGATGACGGAGGACGCCGATAAAGATGAGGATGATAATGAGATTGAGCTGTGTCCCTGCGCCCGGGTCTGCGTTGTGCAATTCACTACTCACTTTGGGTATAAACAGCATCAGGAGAGTAAACTTAGAAATCACGTTGAATGTTGCACTAAACAGAGCGTACTTGGCGTTAATATTTGCCCGTCCAGCCACAAAAGCCAGGTGGGCTGTAATAATAGTCATGATTCCTACATTACATCTCAGTTTTGCTGTGACCTCAGATCGCCGGCGACCGGACCGACACGGCGGGGAGGCTCGGGGAGGGCCTGGCGTGCAAAACGTGTGACCTGTCCTTTCTCCTACTACAAGCAATACGTGGCAAACAAGCATCGTTTTCAGTCTTTTTTTTTCTATCTATACGGAGCACATGTATTTGTCCAGAAATCTAGCTGAAAACAACATGACATATCCTTTCTTGTGAATCAATCTGATGGAAATTTTAATGTTGCTTGTTTCAGTATTTGTGGCGCACTAAAACCTTTTACGTGCGCCTAACTCAAAGCTTACTCGACTCAATGGGAAATTTAGTAGACCTACAGATTGTGCAGAAAGTAGACGCACAAGAAGCCTAATGCATGTGTTAGTTTCACTGTGCCAAACTGAAAAATGTAGACATGTCAATGGAGAAACGTAGATAAAATAGGAAATGAATAAATTGAATAAAAGAATATAACATACCATCTTGAGGTTGCATCTCCTGAAAACGGATACTTGATGATGCTTCAATTTATTTTGAGTTCGTTTATCGGGCATCAAGGTACTTGTCATGAAACGAGTCAGAAAGTAGGACGTGAGTCAGGCCCCCCCCGGGGGGGGGGCACTTCCTAGTAATAGGCTAATGGGGATGTGCCGCTGGATGGGGACGCATTTTCACGACTGGATTGACTATAATGGGGTTGCATTTTCAATAGAGTTACTAGAATGGGGTCCCACATTTTCGGGATTTTGGGAAATGTACCAGAATGTTTGTACTGTAGGCGAAAAGTAAAGTGTCCTACATTCATTGTAGCAAATGTGTCAATTCATTTTAGAATGACCGTACTTAAAAGGCTTTACAAGGTAGATGCATAAACAGAAAACGGTGACTAAGATGGTATCACGAAAATTTACATTTGCCCGAAAGTGACTAAGATGGGGTCTATATTTGGCCACAGAATAGACTATAATGGGGTAGGGGTTCTGAGAGGCCAGCGGCACATACCCTGTAAAAATTTACCCCCGGGGTCAGGCCAAGCTTCAGCCATCTTTTTAATTTAAGGTGATCCAGAAGTTATCGATGAACTTGATTCGGCCTCAGTTCATTTCTTATTTTGTTGTTTTACTTCGTCCAGTGAAATTTAGATGGGCTCAGTAAGGGGGGTCAGTAAGGGCTCAGCATGGGGGCTCAGTAAGGGAGTCAGTAGTGGGTCAGTTGACCCGGGATCAGTGTTTTGTCGAAGCCTATCTTGCCCTTAAAGTGCCCTTTAGCTCGTATGTTACAAAGACATGCCAAGGCATGCTCATGCCAAGAGAGACTAACCTGTTATGTAATTAAAGCTATTACGTACAAAGCCAGCGTCGACATGTTATGTTTTTCAGCTCATTTCGTTTGAAAGCAGTTCTCGTTACGAGCATTGATGGAATGACATTTCTTAAAATCACTCATAAAGCAGGCAGCCCACTTCCTTTCTTAATGCAGCATAAACTCAAACAAGCTTTCAGATTCAATATATTATCTGTAGACTGGGTGTATATTAACGACGAGGCCTTGCGGATTAATTAGACACAAGCAGAGGGGGCGGATTCAGGGAGGTGTTACAAAGCCCCTTGTACAGTAGCACGTTTTCAAAAGTCTACCTTCATTGGACCGAAATGCAGCACAATACTGGTTGCCTTTACCCTCCACCACGGTTTTATTTCATGTTGACGTTCGTCTCTGAGTTGCGTTAGCGTTATCCTGACCACAAACTACTTCATTGCCTACTGTGTTCATTTTTACTCGTCCATGTGGCTAAAAAGTGTGCATTCTGAAAACGGCACATTTATTCTCCAAAGATTGTTTGGAAGACTTTCATTTTCGTCAACATTACATTGTTAAATCTCGAATGCATTAGCGAAGATGAGCAAACGCATTACATTGGAGATCGAAGAATTTTCATTAAAATGAAATGAATCCGCCCAACTAACATTCTGTTAAAAAAATTTTTTCACTTTGTTGAAGATCAAGAGGAGTCAAACCCGTTGCTACGTTTAATTTAAAAAGTTGCAAAACAAGGCATAGACCTGAGAAGGTAAATAATTACGTAGCTATAGGAGGAAATCTGACGCTTAGCATGGTTACCTTAAAACAATTGCACTGCCATTAGGGAACTCTTGGTTCACCCAAAAAATATCCTACTCCTGAAGAAAGAAATGTGAGATAGTTTCCGAAATCCGCAATGGGAGGTTTGCGATGCGTTCTACATTAAAGACATTAAAGAGACAGCAAGACCTTTAGGGATTAGATTCAGGGAACACGTGTCGATCACAAGAGCGAAAACAGCGGCAGTTGGGGACCATCGCAAGTGTTCAGGCTACACCCTGAATATCGCCTGCTCTTCGATCCTTGCGAGAGAAGACGACATGTTTAAGAGAAGAGTCAGGGAGGCCATCGAGACCTACTGTTTGGCCCCAGCATTGAACTGAGACGCCGGTTACCAGCTCCCCGCGATCTACCAGGACGTTTTGCCACGTGATTCACAATATAAATCACGTAACAAAACGTCGAACTCCATCACTTGATAAAGATAACTAAATGGTATCGAAAGCTTGTGCGTTTTAAAAGTTTTTATCCGTCAGCATTGGCCTTCTTTCTCCTCGCCCAAGGAAAAAAATTAGTGTTGTTAACATCTATCCATGCATGTTTGTCTGTCATTTACCATCGATTGTCTCTCCATCCAGTCGACAAATTTGCGACGATGAATGAACTTGTACTTCTCACTTGATCTCTTGTTCCATCAGGTTGCGCACGTGATACTAAAACTTAAACAGACGTCAACTGGGCTGGCTACTACGCGGTTCAGTAAAATTGGAGACAATGTACCACTACGAGTAGCTTCATTAAACGCAAATAGCTGAACAGCATTCTACAATTTACGTTTACGCAAGCTACTATTACGTCGCACGTTTTGCTTTACTATTTACAGCAGTGCGCAAATAAACTGATCGATTTTTTGCTACGGTAAAATCCGCCTTTAACTTAAAAAGTAAAGTGAGAAGTGACGTCTAAATGGCTTTTGAAAAAACTTTTAAAAAGGTTGGGCACATTCCACTTTTTGTTGTTATTATTATTATTATTATTATTATTATTATTATTATTATTATTATTATTATTATTATTATTATTATTATTATTATTATGAAATTTTTTTTTAATTCGACTTACATTTAATACTTGGGAAAAAGCCTCTCACACTTGGACATACGCCTACGCTACTGAAGATGATTTCCTTTTAAACAGGTACGTCAAACTCATAAAAGAAAAAGACACTTCAGCCTCACTTTTTTTCTTGCACTCATCTTTATTTAACCCTAACCTTAAAGACGAGTGCAGGAGAAATAGTGAGACTGAAGTGTCTTTTTTCTTTTATGAGTTTGACGTACCGGTTTAAAAGGAAATCATCATCAGTCGCGTAGGCGGAAACGTGCGCGTAAATGAAAACATAGCCCACGCAGGCGTTCCTCCCCGTCCCTCCCACTCCGATCCTTTACCCTAATCAAGCAGTTTATAAGTCGCTTCTTTATTTATGAATTATGTCCTGCGTGGCATCTCTCTTTAAATCTAGATTTTTCCTTCCAAACTGCAGGGAATAACCCAAGGACGGTCAACCCGACTACGAAGGAACGAGTTTCTTTTCAATTTATAGTGAATGTTGAATTTCAGGGATGCTGTCGGAGGAAGTATCGCTATAAAGTATCTCAAATGAGTGTAAAGCACGGTTTTGACATCTTCATGACCAATTCAAAGGTGACAGACCTGAATGTTATAACTGTTCAACAGTAGGATACCTAGAAAGGATACCTAAAATGTGTACCCACAATAGTACCCTGTGATGAAATCAGTCTCATTTTGCCGGCCTGTCTGTCTACATACTGGATTTTTACTTGAATTTAATGAGACTGTTGTACACCAGTTGACGAAAAGTTGTCCGCAAGAAAGCGAAGGCTGCCTGACGACTCGGCATCTGATGAATAGGTCACCTGCTGAAGCTTAACCATAATAATCGGAATAATACTTTTTGTCTTTAGCCATCGTAGCTTAACTAGAAATAGTACACAAACTGCAGTGATAAACATGAGGTTAAATGATATAGTTTTATTTTTTGTTTTCCAACGATGCGTTTTATTGTCATGTTTATCACCACAGTTTGTGTGTTATTTAATGTGCTCACAAAATCAGATTAGGATGAACCAGCCAATCACTAATGAGCAAGCTCAACATATGAAAAAAATTGCTGATTACTGACCGCTACAATTATATACAACAACGCGGCGTTCATTTTAGAACTTTGTGAAACCGAATGCGACCTGTCTTCCCAGACGGATGCATGCGTACTCAATAAAAAAGCTGGTTTTTAATCCCCGCCCACCTCCCCCCTCTCTTCCCCCCGGTATCCGGAGTCATGGGGGTTAGCGAGGGAAGGAACAACCGAGAAAGAAGTTTACTTGTTTTCCACGCTGGGAAGATAACCTTGCTTGTGGGTACTCTACGCGCGATATCGACTGCACTTTGTTTGTCACCTCGTTGAGATTTTCTAATATTAATAAATGAGGGTTGATTGGCTCCCAGTCTGAGACGATTTGAGAAAAATAGCACCTGCCTAACACTAATCCATTTATCTTATGTCGCACTGAAACCCAAATCTCGTTAGCGTTACAATTACTGTTGTATATTAATTTGTAACTCATTCATTTCGTCTGGCTTATGACCTGCTTAGTGTCCAGTTTTCCGGCTCAATATTTTAAAGTACAAAAGAAGGAAACAATTAACTTAACTAACTTTTGTTATAACCTGAAATATAAAGTTTGTTTTATTTCAGAAGATACTAAGGCCCAGTTGAGACGCTTCACCTGTCATGCGCTGTAAAGTGCACTGCACGCAACGACGTAAACCATTATCTGTAAAAACCGTTTAGAATAATTACACTTCCCTTACGTTTTAACCTATTTCATTGCATGTGTGATTGGCATATTTAATAGTATTACCGCCCAGGCCCAGCTTGCTTATAAGTTTAGCGCAAAGCAACTGTGAATACTAACTACTTAATAAAGGAGACAGCCGAGAGTGAGGTCGTTACGCAATGTTTATTAAATGAGCAGGAGTAAACTAGAGGCGCAGCCGAGTGTTTTAGGACTTGATAATTGACAATTGGTTCATGTGCTAGCGTGCGTTCATCCAGATATGAAGCCCGCGGGAAGTTTGGAGAGCACGAAAGATGCACAAGAGTTGCTCGAGGCGTAGCCGAGAGCAACTCTAGCTTCTTGAGTGCTCTCCAAACTTCCCAAGTGCTTTATATCCCAATGAACGCACAGCTGACGCATGAACCAATTGTTTTATAACATTTTTAACATTTTCAACGCGGTAGTCTAAATATTGTGTAAAGAGAAATTCCCTCTGCTACGTCATCAGCGTGCACAAAAGGAATATGAACCACGCTCGCGCAATTGAATTTGACTACACGAATTCGCCAGCTACGAATTGCTAATTTATTAAACGGCTTAAGAAACTTTACTGTTCATCTATCCATTTTTACACTAAATTTTGATTTTGGGTTATTTTGGCCTAGAAAATAGGATGTAAAATTTAGCCGTGTCTTTATCAAATATAAAGACACTCATTAAAAATTAATTTCTTTTGTATTTCCTTCATGAATTATTAATGAGTTTTTTATCGGAAAATCTCAAACTTTGCCGTATGTGGCTACCAAAACGGTTGCAAAGAAAAAAGAACCTTAGTTCAAGCGAAAGCCGTCACTTCACATCCGGTAATGCACGCGCTTGTCTATTCATAGACCCTTTTCATAATGGCGCCCGACAAATTATTCTTTTATTCTTATGATAATGAGCCCTACTAGCCTCGTCAGCATGTGCAAAATTCAATAGAATTTTTTCATTAAAGTGAGGTTAGTAGGGCTAATTAACACATATACAAAAGAATAATTAAAATCGTCCGCCATTATGAAAAAGGTCTATTCTTCGTTTCAACCCGGGTCAAACTTTTCACTGACAGTTTTCCTGGTCGTGTTTTCACCTTTTTGCTCTAGTCGCAACAATTTTCAATGTAAATAAAACAAATGTGGCCTTTGGATTACTTTTTGTTTTGTTTTGTTTTTTTCCTATCTATCGACCGTTTATTTGCCTCCATCACAATAATTGATGATTCTTGCAAATTGGAAATCGGCCAGCGGTCGATATACAAACAAATAAATAAATAAAAGTAATAAATAATATTATAAATTAAATTAAAGGCAGTTTGTGAATGCCGTCAAAGAAGAGGCATTTACTGTCTCGTTCGGCAAAGCGTTCCACTCGATTATTGTTCTTGGGAAGTGGGAGAATTTATAATAATCAGTGAAAGGGAATGGGACCTCATAAGCTTGGTTGTTGACATGACGGCTAACTCGGCCCAGCGGCTTCAGATATTTCCCAGTGTCTATTCCAGTTTGGTTATTGTGGATTTTATAGAACATGACTAGTCTACCCTTTTTTCGTCTTTCTTCAAGGGTGTTCCATTGCAATTCCTGTAGCATTTCATTAACACTTTTTCCTAATTTGCATAATCTGTAATTACGGGAGAATAATGCTCGAGCGCTTAGCTGCACTTAGCCAATCAGAGCGGGCGTTATATCGGCTACAAATACTAGGCATATAATATTACTAACAATACTACGTAATGCTATATTCCTAGTATGTATCGTCAATGGTTGAAGAAAAATACATATTTTGATGCACTTTGTTGCTTAACTAAGCCCTCGATAATTTTTCTTTATTGTTGTTGTGATTATCATTGAAAATGTGTAAGGTACGACACAATAGAGTTATCCTGATGATTTGGACTCACGAGCACAACCAAACGGGCTGAGATATAGTTAATTAGCGTTTTATTCGTACATCAACTGAAGACTTTCCCTGAATACTACCACCACCACCACCACCACCACCACCACCACTACTACTACTACTGCTACTGCTGCTGCTGCTGCTGCTGCTGCTGCTGCTGCTGCTACTACTACTACTACTACTACTACTACTGCTGCTACTACTACTATTACTATCACTACTACTATTACTACTACTACTACTGCTGCTGCTGCTGCTGCTACTATTACTACCACTACTACTACTACTACCACCACTGCCACCACCACCACTACTACTACTACTACTACTGCTGCTGCTGCTGCTGCTGCAGCTACTGCTGTTACCACTAACAACAACTACAACAACAACAACAACAATAATAATAATAATAGTAATAAAAACTATAAATATAAGTGCATATAGAATTCCGATCCCCCCACAGTTTCATGATAAAAAATGTTTCAAAGTTATCGTCAATTTGTAATTTGAACGCTGCAGGTCATACGTTTTTCTGTTTTTCGTTTTTCAGCGGTCAAACTCACTTGAGCATGAGTAGTTTAGGGCAATTTAGACCGCATCTTATTCACTTTTGGGCAACTGTAATTTTCGTGATCCCAACTTAGTCACTTTCTGTTTATGCATCTACCTTATAAAGCCTTTTAAGTAGGTCATCCTAGAATGAATTGACACATTTGTTAAAGTGAATGTAGGACTCTTTACTTTATTTGACATACAGTGCAAATATTCTGGTACATTTACCCCCCAAATCCCGAAAATGTGCTACCCCATTCTAATAACTCTATAGAAAATGCAACCCCATTATAGCCAAGCAGGTCCTGAAAATGCGACCCCATCCAGCGGCACATCCACATTAGACTATTACTAGAAAGTGCCCCCCCCCCCCCACGGGGGGGAGGGGGGGATGGGGCAGAAGAAACTGATCAGAACGCAGTGTTAGTGTTAGGTTCATTCAAGCAATCAACTTTGTTCGAGGGTGACACTTAACAGTCACCTCTGGCCCTCGAAATTCCGGATCGAATTGGAATTTGGAAATGTTGGTTTTTGAGGAGAGGGGAAAACCGGAGTACCCGGAGAAAAAACTCCTGGAGCAGAGTAGATATGACGCCGGGTCCAGGTTCAGTCTGTATGATTAATAATTAACTCAACTAAGATACAGGATTTTTATAGATATCCTACTGATGAACAGTTATTACAATCAGATCTTTTTAGAAGCAACATTTATTTGCGGTTTGTCACCTTTGAATTGAATATGATAAACAGTAGCCAGTCCATGGTCTTGCCATTGCTAAAATAAGCAAGCTTCTTTACTGGTTCAGAAAAGCTACTGTTATTGGATCTAAATAGTAACGCCATTTTGGCACTCCAAAAACGCAATTTTACATACCTGAAAATTTTATCTTCTTCAAGCTCTAATTCAAGCTCTGTGGGGTGCGCAGCAGTTACTAAGCAACCGTACGGAAGGCTTTTGATCATGTCTTTTGCTACTACTTAGTGGTCGCTCCAGGGGAAGAAAGTATTTCACCGAACAACAAAACGAAGTGAGCTTGGGAAACAAATTGAGATCGAGAACAGAAAGCCATGTTGGGACTAGACTTCTGGACAATCGAGCGTTTACTTGCGCGCCCGCTCGACAATGCAGTCTATGTTGCGGTTAGCTTTCTAAACATGACATGTTTGTTGGGATTTGTCGGAAAATAGCGTTTTTTTTGGGAGTGTAGAGACACAGGACATCTTAATATACAGAAAAGAGACATATATTCGTCTTCTCAGGGGCCCTCCATAACGAGGATTTCTACCCCGCCCGATTGTTCCCACGGCTTCTCCGCTCGCGAATGACACTCTTTCTTTCGACAGCAATGAATTAAATAATTGGCTCCGTGACCTTTGAGAAGAGATCAGATGCACCGCCTTGAAAAACTTTGTGTGAAAATTGACCCCCTCTTCAAAACGAAACACTGTTTCATTTAGCATGGAAAAATGCTCACGACGATTAATTTTAGTTATGTTTAGTATTTATTATATAAAAAGAACAGATTAGAAGGATCAGTGGTTTGGATGCAAATCAACAATAAGGGGGATTTCTGTGGAATCAGGGAAATATCTCATCTCACCGGGGAAAATATATATGGTCAGTCAGGAATAATTGTTGACTTCTTCTCTCTTGCATTAGGGTGGTGGCTCATTTGAAAATTTTGCAGACTCTACTAAGAGGGGTAAAAGCACGCAATAATGAAAAACAAACATACGAGCAAAAACAGAGTGGATCATTGGTTTTTTACTTAGGTCACCACTTTGTTCGCTGTTTACTTTCTGAGTACCTGGAACAAGTTAAGCCCAAATAAATTTCATAATACAAGTGAACTGCCGATCCACATACCATGGCGCATTAAACATCTCAAACCGTTTGATTCCTCTTCACTTTCTTATAACGTCTTCGCAAGAAACACACATACTGAGCGCGTCAGGCCGTGAAATAACGGTCGATTGTTAGGCGTTGCTGTTTTACCAAACACCTGAGACGTGCATCCAACTAAACTCTATGCATGCCGGGTCATCTGCGAGGTCAAGCATCCTTGAAAGCCGACAACCTTTGTTTTGTTTAGCGTTCCTCTAACTGCTTTAAGATGGCTTTAATAATGAACTTATTTGTTTTTAAGGCTAATTTCGTTCATCAAAAGACTTCAGAGGCCAGTAATAAGGAACCTACGCCTTGGATAAACAAACACTGTACCTCTTTCTTTTCAGCCACCTAAGGCAAACAACATTTTGCGCCTACAGGTTTCTGCAGCAACTCTTTAACGTCTTTTTCACGGGTCATGAAACTGTTTGAGACATAGTTCTCTTAACTGACCAGAGTGTCTATTCTCCTAAACTTACGGTTTTAAGAGAATTTAGATTATGATCACCATTGCACTACAGGTAGTGGTTAAAAATACACTTTGCGGTTTGCGGAAGCCTTTTTGACAGATTACCTTATCTCGTTAGATTTGTTTTGTTAGCACGTTTGGTCTTTCTGTGTCTTCATTTTAGTTGTGAAAAACAGCAAAAAAGGTAAACATGGGTAAACAAGGGGGGGAAATCTTCCTTTTTAACGCAGGTTGGGAGGATTCTAGCATTTTCTACAATGAACGTCGTCTGGGAAATACCAAAGTTATCTGGTTGATACGAAAAATAAATTAAAACTAACAATTTCCAATCGTATATTTTTTTGAGCAGTTATAGAAGAGACTTCATAGTTTTAGCGTGTCTTATGAATGGATCATGTTATTCAATATTGCGACTTAGGTGGTGATTAATAAACTTCATTTATGACGTTTTTTTATAGCTATAGGAAATAGACAACTAATGAACGATGAAAGTTTTCATCACATATTTTCGAGATTCATTTATCGAAAGTGCAAAAGTTGTTGTTCGAAACGGGTGATCGGAAAATGAAAACAACTACGTTCAAACCAAGAGAAGTGAGACAGAAAGCTCTTGGCAGCTTTTTTCCTACCCAAATCGAGCAGCATAATTAGCGGTAACAGACCGGAAATCCTCTTCTTAAAAAGTCATAACAAGAGGAATTTGGCAGTGCGGGATGTCGTAATCCGCCAAGCAGCTTTCATCTACAGTGGATAAGCTGTCATTCACTTACAAATAGCCCAATAGCAGCACAGCGGTTTCTCTTTGAATGCCGCAAAGAGACTGGCAACTTTCCCAAACAGTCTGAGAGAAAAAAATGGACACGCAAGTTATTTCCTGCGACCTCGGGGGCGGTAAAAATACAAATATACAACAGTGGGACGTGAACCCATCTGGACTCAAGAGCAGCGAAAATTGTTTCTTGAATTAAACCAATCCCAGATGTACTTCAGACAAGTGAGTCGGCAACTAAGAAAGCAAATGCTATGGCGAGATGGATGGAGCTGTCTTGTGATGATAAAATTAAGATAACAGCACTGTCAAATAGAATGAAGTGTTTTTCTTTCATATGGACTTCTTCAATCTATCCAATGTTTATTTACTTGCTCTGCAAGCCTTCTGATTGCTATCAACCTTTTGAACTCGCCTGCCAGCGTTTTTGCTTCCTAATAACCACTTCAGGTTTTCCATCCCTTTTTCTAGATAGATCCAACAGAATCGAGCTGAAAGGGTATTTATGATTTTTAGTGGCGTTTGGAGAAATATGCGAGCTCCAGGTATGTCGTGGAGATTTTTACTCGGCTGTGTTAGAAAATAGATTCTTAAACAAGTGGTCGGTTGTTGTTGCCGAAGGCAACTTCAAATGTGGGCGGTACTTATTGTGACCAAAAAAGAAATTCTTCTCTCTTGAAAAACACACATAAATGATTAACACAAGCCAAAAATGTAATCCTAGGAACAGCATACTTCTTGACTCTCAAAAAAATTGTTTTCGTACGGAGATGTTCACGCTGCTTTGCTGCTGCTTTCAGTCCAGCTGAAATGTAAGCTCGCAAATACATGGCAAGCGTAGATCATCACTTCCCAATTTAGTTTGTTTGATGCTTTCAATTGTCTCCGAGTGTCACCAATTCACAGTAATTAAACTAATTAGGCCTGCTGTTCTTATCGTCGAGCTATAAAGTGGCCAACACAAGCCACTATTGGTTGCCTGTAATTGTTCAAGCAAACCTCAAAGCAAGGTGCCGCTGGCGTCGTTCCCATAAGACGTTGCAGGCCGCCAGCTTCCCTCGTGAAAATTGATGAGGGAGTTTCTAGCTGCTTGTGTTGGTTTGGTGTTCTCCTATTACAGTTTAGCATTTTACACTTTCCTTTAACAGGTTGAACGCGCTGTCTAAAGCATCCTTGGTACGGAAATGTGAGCTTTAGCTGGGTGGAGGTTTGATACGCGGGTCTGGCCATCTATGGCGTGAACATGAGGTGATTTTGCGAGCATTCTCTCTTGCAGGGTGCGCTGCTCCGTGGTTCATTCGATGCGATGTAAGACGACCCCCGGTTGAAGCGCGAGTTTTGATTGCAAGCGGTGAATGGTGAATTAAGGTAAGTTGAGCACTTCATTCGCCTCGTAACTGTATAAAAGGATCGTCGGCTATATTTATTTTTGTGCGGTGGGGCTCGAGCCGTGACTTCAGAAACACGTGTGAAAATGTCCCTGAGTGACACCTTCAGTTCAACGAGTGCGTTTGCACTGAAAACTGGAAGGCTTTTTCCATCGGTTAATGCGGCGTTGTTTATGTATTCTTTCGCCGGGGTACAGAAGACTTAACGGTTTTCCGCTATTTGTATCAATGGCGCTTCTTGTTTCTTTGGGAGCTGAGGAGAAGCGCTTGACTGCATAAAGCTGAGTTCGATTATAAACTGGCCTTTTTGATCACTAAGTGCTGTCGCAAACGCGCATCCAAAGAAAGAAACAAAAACATTTTGCTTTAATTGAGCTAGGACCTATTTCCTTTTGCTTTGTTTATTTCCCGGACAAACTTTTAGCACTGTTGCATTTCTGAACTTGATGTCGTGACCGATCGTTTCTTGTATCTTTCAAATGAAAGTTTCTGTTCATTTCCTTTTGTGGTTGCGACGAATTGAGGTTTTTGAATAACGTAAACTTGCCACAAATGATAATACTTAACTAAATGGCTCATTTATTTTACTTACAGGAACAAGTGACTTGTTTCTTGGTCAGTGTGATTAAATGTTTTTATATTTGTCGCGACCAAAAATGTGATGTTTTGGTCTTGTGTGGCAAATTACACCTCGAAGCGCTAGCGGCTCGAAGGGGAATTGCAAAATTGCAGTTTGAAAACGGACGCTATTCACTCTCGGTGTAGCGGTTTAAGCCAACGTTTTGGCACTGACTTAGCTTAAAACTTTCACCACTTTTGACAACTATGGTCGTTTTCATGTAATTTTCTCCAAAGTGTAATCAAATGTCCGTTTCCTTTATTTGACGATTAGACTGAATTGAAAGTGAGAATCAATGAAATCAACATGTAATTTTGAATTGTCCTTTCCATTTGAAAAACCGCTCTTACTTAAAGATTCGTCTGTTTTAAATAAGATGACATTTTGCAGATAGAACACCAATAAATTGTCGTTATCGCGAACTCTTTATGACCAAAGTTGTGGCCCGTTTCGCAACAATCTTCGAGAATAATTCAAACATTGCATTGAAGCGTACATCCTGTGGGATTAACATAATTGCCTTGAAATTATGAGAGAACTTCTTCACAAAAAGGAAGAAAAATTATACTCGCCGTTTACTATTGTTCCAGATAAAAAAAATGTTTATGTGGAAAATCTTCAATAATAAAGCAAAAACTGAAAGGAAATTTATCAGTGAGATTTGTCTCTGCATGCGGTAATAGTGGCCTTCCGCTTTTGTCTGAATGTTCGTGGTGTCGATCCCCGACCAGACTTTTCTCCTTGTCTTCGATTCTGAGACCATCTTGTTCTCTCCTGTGTTAGTCTTAAGAATAAATGTTACGTAAGAAAAACCTGGCCAGTTTTCATTATCTTAAGCTCTTCAATTGCAACATATTTTAATCCGTTTCGCGATGCCACTTTTAAGAGCGCGCGCAATGAGTTCTGAAAATTGTACAAGAACTGGTTTCTAAATTTTCGACAGCTTTGCGTTTGTCTGTTTTTCTTGGATTTTATTATCGTGGCCTGTTTATGGAAAGTCTACTTGTTGTAACTGGGGAGTCTACTTGTTATAACTGTAAAAGCCAAAACAGAGCTAAATGTTTGTAAAGTTGGACGGAGTGAAACTTGCCCGTCTTGGCACACGCTGGTAAAACGCGTATTTTGGGAAGAGCAACGTGCTTTGAGGATGGGATGTACTAGTAATAACTGTTTGTTTTGTTCTCTTGTGTTTTTGTTCCGCTGAGAATGAAAAGAGCTTGATCTCTTGTAATCTCTCAAAATTGCAACCCGCCTTTAATGGTAAACAGTGACTGCAGAAAAAGAGTTGCTTTGCATCATAACAGGAAAGCTATCATTTCCTTAATATTGCACCCTATCAAAATCTGGAAATAATTTCCAAAATTGATTTCTTCGGGAAATTAAAAGAATCATTGTGCAAGTTTGTAGAACAGTAAAGTTTGTTCAGCTATGGCACCTGACCATAAATGTGTTTTCTCCTGTTGTAGTCAAATGAAATATTTGTCAGTATGTCCTGCCATAATCTTCTTTCATCATTTTAAAGAAGGGAGAATTAATTTTCACCTTTGTATAACTAAATAAAATTCACTAGCCATTCAAGGGATAATAAGCAAGAAGCTTGTTTAGAAGCATAAATATTATAAGCTTATGTATGTGATGAATTCCCCTCTTTAATTTGTTGAGGGAGCTTGTCTGTTTATAAGGTGTTTTTTTGTGTTAATGAACAGATTCAGCTGTTATTTAAATTGTGCCAACTTCTCTGTTGGCTGTTGACTTAGGTTGTTAGATAACAATAAATAAGCTTTTCCATGCAACTGGGTCATCTTGTAAATTTTACAAAGTGTAACAACATTCAGAGATTTTCATCTTCTCTATTTTCGGTCAGACACTAACTTTGATAAATTGAAACTTTTCAAACTCTGTTTCAGGTTTTTTTTTATTGCACCATCTTCTGATCTCATTTTAAAAAAAAAGCCATTAAAGGCAAATGTTGAAATACATGACTTTGTTGTTCAAAATCTGTGGCTGCTTCACAACTTGATTAAGTTGATTTTCTACTTGGACACTTGGAAATTTTCAAGTGAATGTAGTATAGCAAGTAAGTTTACTTTTAATTTGCCATGTGTGTATTTAGAGGTGTATTGTAATTTTAACTGCATGTTTTTGTTTTGAAAACAAGTTGATTTGTGATACATTGTGTTATTTTCTCACTCCAGAAGAATACTTAATTCAATCTTTTGTGTTTGAAAACCAGTAAACTGTAATGATTTCTGAAAGTTTTAAACACAACTATCTCTATCTGTGGGTTTTGTTTCTTTTAACCTGTTACTGTTGTTTTTCGTAATAATTGTACATCAACAACAGGGACAACAATTTAGTTGAATCAAATGTTGATTGAAATACTTGTTTTACAAAAAAAATTGGGTAGCCAGCTATCCAAAATAACTAAAAAGACCTTAACTCTTTTGCTGCCCTTCAAAAGTTCAATAAGTGAATCAACGTAGTCAGGTAAATAAGTAAATATTATTGTTGTGCTGAATTGCAAAGTTTGCTGGGAAATAGCTCACTTTGGAAAAGCCCAGGATCACAAGTGCCTGTGCCAGTGATTATAGGATTGTTTGGGGGATGCTAAAGTAAGCAAATGTGACAAACCATTTTGTTCTTTTGGTATGATTTCTTTAAAATGTTAGATCTGAGGATCTTTTGAAATTGTTTGTCCACAAAGGCACACAGCAGCTTACACCTTTTGACATTACTTGTAGCTACCTCAGTATTGGGGAACAATTTATTATGGCCAAATTCATTGTATCATGTTGTGTTTTACAAACTTTGAAGGGATTTGGGTTTTTCTGTTCTGCAAGTCATCTGAGTGGGGGCAGGGCTATACAAATCACAATGCAACATGTTCTGATTGGACTATTTGCATAACCCCGCCCCCAATCAGATGATTGGCAGAATAGAAAAACCCAAAATCCCCTCAAAGTTTGCAAAACATGCATCACGATACAACAAATTTGGCTGTAAATAACAAGAAGTATCATTGATGACAGTGATCATTGCACTGCTACTCAGGCACTAGTGAAAATAATGGCTGAAAAATCTTCAGGCTTGTATGGAAGTTGAACCCATGACCTTCTGTAATACCGGTGTAGTGCTCTACCAACTAAGCTACAGTGTAACAAGCCAACTGGGAGCTTTACTTTGAGGCTTTATTTTCACTACTGCTTAAGTAGTGTTCATAACTGCAATGATCCCTCTCATCTTCATCTTTTAATCTGCAGTTCAAATATATGATATTCATATGTTCACAGCCATTAAGAAGTATTGTTGCCATTTCCTCATTTCCTACAAAGTACAATAACCACCATGAGGAAAGAGTGAAGTGGCTGTTTTAGAGAGGTTGCCATTATGGGGAGCAAGGAGTGTAAGGCAGCAAGGAACACGCTTTAGTGGTAGTTGTGGAGAGGTGGCTATTGTAGAGAAGTTTCTATGGACTGTCTCCAGTCCTGGGACTAAAAAAAGTGGCCTTTATAGAAAGGGGGCTGTTAGAAAGCAGAGGTTTAACTGTATGGTTTAAATCCATACCTTCCTTTTTTGAACTTAACCTGCAGTTAAATTGTATTGATCATTGGCTAACAAAAAAAATTAATTGAAGGGGTATTGCCTAAGATATAAGCAGGTGGTTTTCTTTAACTTGTAAGACGGGTGTGAGCCAAAGGAAAATCATATTTCCTAGGTAGGGATTGATTCTATGCCCTCTTGTACACTAGTTGAACAGTCTGGCTACTGAGTGGCCTTGGGACTTGGTAGGCTGTTGAATTGGTTGAAATATAACATACATCTTAACCAGCAGTTTTACAGGAACCCTGTGTCATGAATAAGAAAGAAGGCATGCTTGGGAGAGAAAGTTAAGTCCAAACCAATGAAGGATAAACATGTTCAGTCCATTTACTTGCATCCCATGATTGACTGGGCGGAAAAGTGGCATGAAATTTCTTAGATACCTCCTTCGTAAAATGGTGTCAGGCTCTTAAGAAACTTGCTTGTGTTTCAAAGTTATGGCCTGTTCTGTGGAAGGATATGTAAGGGACCGGTCATTATTTATGTAGAGTGGGGGGGGGGGGGGGGGGGGGTTAATATTTTGATAGATGAAAATTTTGCCTGGCCCTCCCTCCTCAGGTCTAAAAATGGCAACTAGCCCCCCTCTTAGTTCAATATTTCATTGATGACCCCCCCCCCCCATCCCCCATTTTTTCCATATTTTATGATTTTATCTCCGTATTTTTTTCGTATTTGCGTGGTTGCTGGAAAAGTACTGGTTCTATAAAGTAGTGTTTGTTGCAGTACATTCAGTATAGGAAAAAGATTCCTTTCCAGCATTGGAAAAGTTATATATCTTCTAAAGTTCCCATCACAAAATTTGCAATCAAGGTGCCACTTTTCAGATGTTGGACACCAAATATTAAACCCTGGCAGCTAAATATTTTTCCAATATATTTTCCAAGGTGGAAAGCAATATTTTTTGTGTTATGTTATTCGTGTTTTTATTACTTCATGGGCTATTGAAGCAACAAATATTTTTGTTAATTTTGACATTAAATGCAGCCAAAATCAAACACTGAAACAGGCTGATCAGGATTTGTCTTTCATTAAAGTGTGAAATATTAAGGCAATGAAGTTTATGGGTCTGGCAACCTTTGAGTGATGGTGAGACAAGCAATTTTTCTACAAGTCTGAGGTGTTATCTTTGTAAAAGAAATCTAGACTGCATTATGGCTTTGTGTCAAGATGACTACAAGACTTGTGAAATTAAACTAAAATTTGTGATAACATTCACCAACTACTAGTAGTCTGTATTCTGATTGAAGCATTTTAGACCATTCAGGAAATTGATCTGTATATACCTGCCAACTCTCATGCATTATGCATGTCTCATACCTGCGGAAGAAAGACGTCGATCTCACGCTTCGAGGACAATTTCTCACGCCTGAGTTAAGAAATCCTGATGACTTGACACATTAACACCTAAAACTTCAATTCAATGTTCCCCATAAATGTTTCAACAAGCAGTGCTTTATGTCAAGTTTGAGCCCTTACTGTATCAGAACGCGCTAAAATGTCATGCTTCAGTTTGCATTTGAGGGACTGGAAACGAACTCAAATGACTTCGGAAGTGTTCGGAAGTCATCAGAACATCTTCAGACATGTTTGGTAGCATTCGAAAGTCTTCAAAAAATCGTCGGAAGTCGCCAGAATAGTTTCGGAAACTCCAGGCATGAGGAGACAAAAATCTCATGCATTTGACTCGGAAAAAGTTGGCAGGTATATCTGTATAGAGTTTAAAATGTGAACTTATATCAAGACAGAATCCCACCAGGCATAAGGAAATTAATTGTACTGTAAATGAAATATAATTTAGGGACTGTGTTGGGTCTTAGTCATAAAATTTGTTGATTGTTAGAGGATTTCAGACTCAGTCAAAGACAACTGAAATGCATATATGTTCAGTTTTGAAATATGTGGCCGTGTGTTTCTCTGAATGCATTTCATCATCTTTATTTGAAGTTGCTGACAAATGTTTGTTTCATCTTCGGGTTGAATAAAAATAAATTTTTGTTTTTCAATGATTGTTCACTCAGCTATAGCAAATTTCACAGAAGGTGTCCTTTGATTGCAACGCCAATTAGGGAAGTATAGGTAAGTCGATGACGCGATTCGTAACACAACTGAAGCTTTAATTAAACTTGTATGACAGTAACAGAACAGGCGAGCTTACAAACACAAGTCGAACACACGAGAGACAAGACCGCGCACGCCTATAAGTAACGTACCGCTGTCCGGTACTGGCGTGACTTCCTTTTCTTCTACCCTCAGACTATGTAAAAAGGTGACGAGTTCCTTGGGTACATGGCGAATATCAAGTTAGAGCCAAATAAGTAACAGTACCTGATATAAAACTTATAAAGAAAAGTGATCGAGTTCTTCAAACCAACGGGTTGTATGGTTGGAGTCCATAACTCAGAGTCAAAAGCTTAGAGATTATAGTGTCCACAACTCAGTCAGAGTCCATGACAAAGTCATCATATCGTGCGGGACGACGTCGCACGCGTGTGGATCTGCGAGGCGCGGAACAGGTATCAGAGTCATTGCCTGTGGTGGGGGAGTCTAAAACTGGATCAGGGGCATTGTCTTCGCAGGGCTCGTATTCATCGGCAGGAAGGTAGACATCAGGAACTTCTTGAGTGGCAGGTGTCGATATTGCACTTGGTATGACGGGTGGAGATGGAGGGGAAAGTACTGGCTGTACTGGAAGGGTTTCGTCGGATGAGGAGTCAGGATCACTGCTGACTGCTGACGGACGGAAGACTGTTACTTCGGATGGGACCCTGTAGCAATCAGATGTCTTTACGCGGTAAGAGGTGCTTCGAAGTTGAGAGCCAACAAACTTTCTGATGTTGCAGAAAGAGCCAGTTACCTCTACGACTAAATAGCGATCGCGAGCTCTTGTCTTGTTGCGATCGGAGAAAAGGTAGACTAAATCACCGACGACGATGCGATTAGCTGGGCGGCGCCTCGCGATGGGGGCCTTTGCCTTCTCGCTGTGGGTGTGGTTGGCGATACGTTGTTCGTTCTGCTTAACGATGATGCTTTGGTCCTGCAGTGGTATTTGTTGGTTCGAGAATTGATCTCGCTGTGTCCACATCTCTCTAGAGGAAAGGCCATGTGAGCGGATGCGCGCGTTGAGGTTGGCTGTGGCTACGGCTAGTGTCACAAGGGAGACGGGGCCTCCTAGGGGATCGTGTCGGAGTAACTCGTTTTCGATCTCTTGGACCGCTCTCTCGGCCACAGGATTCTTGTTGCGATTCTTGGCGTTTCCGAGCTCTATTGTGATTCTGTGATGCTTTAGTTGTTGATCCTCTGTTAGTGCCTTGAATCCTGGGGCAGGATCAGTGCGTATGATGGCTGGTGGTCCATCTAGTGGACGCATATGGACACATAGGCGGATAATGGCGTCACGTAGGGTGTGGTGTCGCTCATCCTCTAACAGAGTCGTGGCTGTGAAAGAAGTCACACATTCACGTAGCACAAGGACGAGCTGTCTTGAACGTTTGATAACGTCAGCGGCGAACGAAACGCCAACGGCATCCGGTGGAAGGGAGGTTGACTGCTCCTCGCGTGCGTTCGGGGTCTGACGTAAGGCGGCACACTGGTGGCAAGCTTGAGTCACTTGGTCGATGGCCTTGTCTATATCCAGGGCATAGAGATAGCGCTTTGTGACAGCCTTGAGTTGATTACTGGATGGGTGGCTAAGCTGGATGTGTAACGCGGTTAAGAGTCCCTCTAGTACCTGCCGGGGGACAACGATGCATTCACGGGTGGGAGCGAGAGGCTCGTTACGCTTCACAACAAGTAAGCCGTCCTTGGCAATGGTGGCCAAATTGAGGTACCTTTTAACGTCCCTCATGTTGGTAAGCTTCTTCGAAGGACGTGTTCCCTGTTGAAGATGTGCGCGTGTGCGTCGTAAATCGGGACATTCCGCCTGTGTGGCCAACCAGGCAGTGCGACTGGTGAACGGGAGAT
Organism: Pachyseris speciosa; assembly: GCA_016490735.1. NCBI lineage: Eukaryota > Metazoa > Cnidaria > Anthozoa > Scleractinia > Pachyseridae > Pachyseris > Pachyseris speciosa. The sequence continues at coordinate 643,391 of JAEMWC010000294.1, forward strand.
GCTTATTGCCACTGAGTATGTCTTGGACTGACGTGTATCTGATAACAGAATCCTGGGTGAGTCGTGTGAAGGCGCAGATCTGGCAGGCCTCATCCTCACACGGGCTGCATTGCGACTGGCGAAATCTGAAGGTAGTATTGCAGAGCCAGATACGTGTCGTACAGAAGCCTGGTAACGGCTCACGGTAGACAGAAAAGTAGATACACGGGGGCTTGCTGAGAATTCTCCTCTGCAAAGTTTTTCATACGCCTGTACGCAAGGTTTGCTGTCGGTCAATATGCAGGCCTTATGATGGGACTGTATCAGGTATGGGCTGAAGTGTTTGGTGGCGACTGCGATTGCTAGAGCCTCCACCTCACATGGTAACCACGTTAATTGTGAGCCTCGCAGTTTGGCGCTAAAAAAACCTGCCAGGCGTAACTTGTCATCACGGGTGATGTACAGGGTGGCACCGCTTCGCCATCGTCGGTGAGGCCGCGTAGGGGCTGGGTCTTAGTCTTCTTTCCCCATGTGGTGCCATCGGCGAGAAATGGAGCGAAATTGCTGTCGAGTGACAAGGTGTAAACCAGGTTTTGTCTCCAATTCTCGAAGCTGTTTATAGACTCGTTCTTCGAGAGACTCCACTGCTTCGGGGCTCGTGGAGAAGAAGCCATGACTGTTGTTGTGTATTGGGTTTACCAGAGAATCGAGCTTGAACGACGAAAAATGTTCGACGTATCGACGTACCTGGGTTAGGAATGAGTAGCTTTTCCTTGTATTTGGACGTCGATTTCTTGACGTAGGTTCGAGGAAGCTGCCACCACGCCAATTGGGGAAGTATAGGTAAGTCGATGACGCGATTCGTAACACAACTGAAGCTTTAATTAAACTTGTATGACAGTAACAGAACAGGCGAGCTTACAAACACGAGTCGAACACACGAGAGACAAGACCGCGCACGCCTATAAGTAACGTACCGCTGTCCGGTACTGGCACAAAGTTGAACAAATCTATGTGAAGCTGGAGTAAAAGTTTGGTTATGCTGTTGTGTGAGAGACTTTAGTTGTTACAAGCTGTTATTGTAACCAAGCATTGTTGACTGTTAGTGATGTGTTTATAAATTCAGGCAAATGTAACATATTCTTGTAGAATTTTGAAAATACCAGACATCTGATGGACTAACAGTAACCAGCAATCAGCATCTGTGGCTGGATGTGCACAGGCTAGTGACCGAATGGTTTTTATCCTATTCTTTTCGAGGTCCTGGAAAATTAAAAAAAAAACAACAAGGGATGGGGTATAGCCTTGATGACATTAAGAAATAGTGGAAATGTAGTCATAATCACTGGTATTATCATAATCATAATTTCATAAATCAATGATAATGTTTTATTATACAAGAAAGAATTAATGTGAAGCATAAAACACCAGGTACAGTGCCAAACAAGGCACTGTGACTACTGCAGGCTCTCAAGTTATTACTTGCCAACATAAACCTAAATAAAATATCAAAATATTTTGAAATGATATAAAACCATTAGAAGGTACTTTTGATTATGTACATCTTGACCACATCTGTCTAATCTAAAAAAACAGATAAACTATTATTATTCACCATTTATTGAGATAAAAAATATATATATGTGTGTGTGTGTGTGGTTGTGACTGAAATGAGATGAGATATTGAAACACACTCACTTGGACTGCATGTTGAAGACGAGTTGTTGAACAACAGGCAGTACAATATGCTGGTGATGTTCTATGGCAAAGCAGTTACCTTGATAGTTTTACTGTTACTTTTTATGTCCACTGAAGAAAGATTCTTATCGACAAACATCATCCAATTGCACAGAAACAAAGACAGTGCTATTACAAACTTCCCAAACCACCTATACACTATAAAATTAGCAAAGCCAGCCAACCCATTTCAGTCTCTCTTAAAATCCAAACACTCACTCTTACTGGAACCCCAACAGAAAAACCTGAGAATTAGTCAAGTTAAACAGCAAAACAGTACAGCCGCTTGCATTCAGTTGTTTGCAGTCTTTGGACAAAATTTCTAACTTTTTATGTTTTATGACATTTTCTAGACAACTTTCTGTCAGATTTTGAGACATGGACATGCATTTAATCAGCTTTTTCTTGCATTAGTTTGAGTTTCTCTCTTCAGTAAAATTCAAGCTTAAAAGGTCATGTTTCTTCTCTTTCTTTCTTCTTTATGACACTTTATTTTGATTGTATACTGCGGCCAACCTTACTTACAACACTAACATTACTTACAATTACTAGCAACATTACTTAGAAATCTAACACTATTTACAATATTAACATTACTAATAAGTTTAAACCCTAAACTTCACTTACAGTTCTAACATCACTTTTTTTTACAAACAAGAAATGGTTCTAGTAAACAATAATGCTACTAATAGGGACAAATGGTTAAAAAAAACTTTTAACAGATGCAATACTGCTACTTAACAATAACACCTTAAAATGATGGTTACAAAAAATCCCTCCACTTCATGTAAAAACGATTGAGTTTATTTTCACGTGTGGCAATATACTTTTCCAGTTCTATTTTTTCTCTTACCAAGACGACAAAGTCTGTAAATTGATATTTTTTTATATTTTTTGCGCAGATAAACAGAAAATGCTTACCGATAAGAATAAGGTGGTTAAGAGTTTGAAGCGAAGAAGAGCTTTTAAAAACGCTGTGTATTATTTCACTTTCTGTAAAATGTGTCACGCTAGGTTCCTTGCAAATTACATGGTACCACTCAGTAAATTCGTTCCAGAAAGATGCAGCTAATGGGCAGTGTACGAATAAGTGAGAAATGGTTTGCTCGGTGTCTGGACAAAAGGGACAAGTAGGCGAATTTATCTTTTTCATTTTGTAGAGACGATTATTGGTAGCAAGTATATTGTGTATTACTTTAAATTGAAACACAGATAGTTTGACTTCTTTTGTACTGTAAAAGGAAGTTGTTATTCTATTTTTTCCCACTTAAACGATGCAAATGCCCCTTAAGATTTCCTGCCAAAATGCAGAATATGGTAATATTTTGACATTTCACAGTGGCTTACATGGTGTGGTGGATGTATGTATGGACAGAGAGATGGTGATGTCATATATAACCAAAGCCAAAATTTGCTTGCGTTGATATGTTACCATTATTTTCTTACTCATGGTGCTCCACGTGTGCCTTTGGCCTGCGGAGCTCCACCATCAAAGCTGAATGCTAATTAGACCCTTACAAAGATGTAAGCTGCAAGAAATTAACAACAACAACCGTAACAGCAATTTTATTTCAGTGTATAACAAGCCACAATAGACTAATCAGTGCAGAAAACCTCTGGTGTGGTAAAAACACACAAGAGGTGTGTTGTTTGACTGACTGTTTTAACACAATCACTGGTGACTCTTTGTCTTGACAAAGTTGACGCTGAGAACCTTTTACTGTCGCATGCATTGTTAAATCTATTTTGTGTCACTTGTTGTTTAAACCCCTTTTTAAGGCTGCATAGGGAATTTTAATATGATCTTGGATATTGTTATTTATTCCATTTAGCATTTTAAATAAACTGAGTAAGAATTGTCAACTGTAAATCTAAACTTGAACATTAAAATTATGGTACAAAGTGTCTGTTGTTATATAGTGGGACAAGTGGTATTGAATTTAAGGTTACTGGTTACTGCTAATGGTAAAATCATTTTTTATACCTTGTGAATTATAATTTTGTCTTTAAACCCAGTCAAGAAGATTGGATTTGAATTGCTTTATTAAAGGTGGTTTAAATAATTAAAAGATGTTTAAAATGAAATAATCATAACCAGACCATTTGAAAAACACTTAACAAAGAAAATTAACTTTCTTTTATTTCTTCAAGCTAAACGGCAGAGGAGACTCACTCAGATGATCAAATGTTTCTTTGTGGTTCTAGGTATTATCCTGCTATGCTGCCCAAGGTATAAATTTAATCTGTTAAACATAAGCATAAAATTTTTAACTTTAAATTGTGGTAGTTGAAAGTCAAATGTTTCCACTGTATACTTTAATGTTAAATAATTAGATGAAATCCTGAAACTGTTAAGTTAATCAAAGGGTGAATACATACAGTGCAAATTATATTCTTGTCTGTACCTTTAATGGCAGTCTATTCTGTGCTCCTGAAATGTCACTTAAATGATGTCCAAATGCAAGGTTAAACAGGTGTGGCAAAGTGCATTGGTTTCCTGGCAGTTATATAAAACAGGGTGTGGCAACTGCATAGTTAATATGTTAACATTTCCACAGAGCTTTTACGTTTGTCTTCTTCTTGCAAAATTGTCAACTTGAGTAAGTTTGATGGTGAACAATGACACGTTTGATACTCAAACAAATAGTTTGTTTGCGCCATATGTATACCTGCCAACTTTTTCTGAGTCAGCTGTGCAAGATTTTCATCGCCTTGTGACTGGGATTTCCAAAAACATTCCCGCTATTTCAGCCCATTTCCCGAAGACGTCCGAATGCTACCAAAAATGTCCGAAGATGTTCAGATGAGTTCTGAACACTTTTGATTAAAAGTAACTTCCGAAGTTTCTTCCAAAGCTAGTACGAGCTTCCAGTACTAGTACTTCAGATGCAAACTAAAACACGACTTTTTAGCCCATTCTCATACAGTAAGGACTCAAATTTGATATTAAACGCCGTTTATTGGAACATTTTTCAGGAAAATTGAATTGGATTTTTGTTTTTAATGTGTTAAAGAAGGCGTTATGCAAATTTGAGAGTCGGGCATGAGAAATTGGCCTTGATGCGTGAGATCAATTTGATCCACAGGCATGAGACTTGCATATAATGTGTGACTGTTGGCAGATATACATGTGTTCACATACTGTTGTGGGCTGTTTAAAGCTTTGTTGGAAGTTGTTTTCATGACCATGCCATGCTCTTGCACTTTATTCAGCTGTGTTTGTTAAAACCATTGCTAAAGATACACATACTGCTTTGTATCTTGTCTTCTGTTGATTGGTTGTATTGCACTTTGTCTGAATTTGCCATGTCTTTGTGTTATTCAATCCAGGAATTTAGCAAAGCTTAGTTCCTCCACAAGGTTGCCGTAGCAGGGCTGTCATTAGGCTCTAAATGAGCTGGCTTCTTGGACCATGAAAGTGCTATAGTCTCTCTGTAGCAGATCAGATGCATTCCAGAATAGCTTTACATGTCTGATGTAGGAACAACAGTCTTTCTGATGCATGAATTTCCAGTCAAAAATGTAGAATATTGACCTGGACAGGAAGTTCTGGCTGTCTGCATAAGAAAGCTGTTGTCCACCTTACAGTTTTGACCACTGTAAGGGAGTTCTGATGTGGAATGTCACATCATTCAAAGTAACATTGATCTCCCTGACTGTAATCATGGTGTTTTGGTCATTGTTCAACAAATTGAGGTTTCTGGTCACTTTTAACATCTGCTTATTGAGGTCAGTTGGCTAATTCTAATGGCAGCCCCAAATTATAGAAAACTGCCCTGTAATCCTATGGGTGTTTCGGTTTGAGATTACCAAAAAGTTAATAAAGTAGTAGTAACATGCTTTTTTTTCTTACAGGGAATGGCAACAGAGCCAGTACAGTCGGAGACAAGCAGTGTCCTAGAAGCAACACCAGTAAGAGGATCCCTTTGCCATCATAATACATAATCACGTGGCACACTAATCTTTCCAACTGAGCAATGGTGATAACATCATTAAATCAAAATCAGTTGACTAATGTTCAAGCCACACTTACCAACTCAGATAAAGCAGTAATAAGCCATGTCTTTAAAAAAAATCACAACCAACTTTTTAGTTTAGCCCTTGTTAAGATGCAAAGTTGTTCCACAAGGAGCAACTTACATTGTACATTCTAGCAAATTGAAATTATCTGTGAGTGGTAGTTTTAGATTCTTCTTGCTAGGCAGGCAGCCAACAGTTGACATCTTAATTCTGATTAATCCTTTCTGATATGTAACTAGATTTTGTGGCATTATTATTTAATTACTCTTGACAACTTTTGACCTCATGAGAAATGGACATGGTATTAGTTTTTAAAATATGACATGTACATCAGGAAAAATGTTTTTCCCTTTAAAGGCAAAGAGAGCCAGACAGGAGACCAGTGATAATGAAAAAGAAAGGTAATGCTTTGTTTTGCTGGATACATGTTGTACTCTGTTCCACTCATTTTCCTGTTAGCTGTTTCCTAGAATTGAGTTTGGAGGTGAACATTTACTCAATAGAATCTTCACTCTACAGCAGTGATGAGTCAAGCCAAGGGGGATCACCCACACAGCAGCCTGTTAATGGCACCCCAAGAGAGATCAAATCAACATCTGGAATGACAAGTGTTATTACTTGTCAAGAATCAGAAAAGAACGACTCCTCCTGGGATGTGGGTGAAGCAACCATTACTGTCACTAGTGCTAACCTTGGAGTTGGAGGACCCAATGTTGTGGCACCAGTGTCAACAGCAACACTAAGCTATCCCACATCTGATGGCTCTACCACCATGACCAACTTAGATGGGTGTGGCTTTGGAAATCAGGGGATTGCATCAGGAGTAACTGACAGCTCTGGCCAGTACCAGCAACTTGCAGGACAGTATACTGCCAATACAGCTGGTTACTATGGACAGCGTCCATATCCTCATATTGTTCCTGCACCACAACCAGGGATGCAGCAGTATAAGACACCAGGGGGTGTTATTCAAGGAACAGGGATCACTCAGGTTGCAGGTTATGTGTATCCACAAACAGGAGTTCAAGCAGGATACCCTATGGTACAGACTGTCAGGTACCCTGCTGTTAATTCAGCAGGGAAGACTACAGGGGATTCTCGGAATGTTCCCCAGGCTGACACTCATGGAGGCAACATCCCTGATATATCAACCCTCAGACAACCAGCAAATCCCACTTATGGAAATCCTTATGGAACAGTCACTTATCCTGCTATTATCCAGCCTGGTCAGGCAGTGTATAGTAATCCATATCAAGCACCTTATGGTGCAACTTATGTGGCATCCACAGGAACGCCAACCACTAGCACTGTGGCATATTCTGTTCAACAGTCTGACCAAGGTTCTTTTCAGTATGGCTACAGAAGCAATGCACAAACATATCCATATAACTATCTGAACACTCCCCCACCAGCATACTCTCCATCACAATACATCACACAAGTCAACAGTACCCCGCCTCCGAATGCCGTTGCAGGTCAAAACAGCAGTTATCAACTCACTCAGTTGGTATCGGGACAGGCAAATCAAGGTGTCACAACTAATGGTGAAAGGACACATGCTGCAACAACTGCAGGTATTTTACATGATAAGGGTCATACATTGTACAGTGTAGGTATATAGAATGAATATGAATGATGTATTCTAAAGAAATGGTAAGCTAATATAAATTCATTGATCATCTCTTCATTGATCATGTCATATTTTTTTCTCACATTTTTTGTTAAGACCTTTGACTATAGTAACACCCTTTGCTTAAAACAGTGTTTGTATTGTTGATATCTACCTCTCTCATGACTGCAGTAACAAAAAAATTGCTAATATATAATATATTCTATATATTCTTTTTGTGGTATTATTATACTGAGGAATAATACACAACGAGCACTATATAAAATTTGAAAATGTACTGTGTGCTCTTCGAAAACTGCCATGTGAAGTAATAGTCACATCCATACATTTAGCAACTCGCCAATTTAGTGGCACCTTTTAACAAGTACGTAGTTGAAATTTTACTTGAATGGTATTAAAGAAACGGTTGATTTGAGACTTTTTTCTCCTCCTGAGTTTTGTTTTAACTTTTTTTGTGACAGTGTTTTCCTCATGGTCTGTGTCTTTATAAACACTGTCTGTGAATGCATCAACATTGGTTTTGTTTTTTTGTTATCACAATTCACTTAGTTATCTGTCACAAGAGTGCACTTGTAGTTTGAAATTAAACAATGTAGTTTCTTGTGTAGAAAGATGTGGCCATGACAAGAGATCAGTGGTTTGCTTGAGAGAACAGCCATTGGATTAAACTACAATAAACTGTGCAGAATATTCTTTTCTCATTGAATTTATAGTAATGCAGATTTTCTGTTGGTTTCTCCCCAGTTCTTTATATATGTATTTTTTGCACATTTAAATTTTTTTCTTTACTTTGCACCTGCCCACCAAAAGTTGTTGTTTTTAAAGGGACATGGACATTGGACTTGTACATATGGTTTTGGTGTTTTGTTAAAAGGTTTGAGTGGCCTATTGTACAAAGCAAGTTCAGACATCCTAATAATTATTGAGGACTGTTTGAAATGTTGATTGTCAGGCGGATAAGGTATTCGTGTTTAAATTATGATTCAAGTCATGTCGGACCTAAAACAGATGATGGCGTAAAGTGTACAGCGTGCAAATAGAAAATTCAAAAGATGATTTGATATGTATTTTTTTATGGTGGAAAGTTAAAATTTATCTTTGCTTATTAAGTGTTCTTGTGATAAAAATATTGAACCAATCAAAAAAATTAATCAAGACGCAAAACGCAAGAGAAAAGGGTTTTGTTATGAAAAGCCCCACTTTGTTGCAACCAGGAAAAAAGCTGGCAAATCTTGTTGCAATGTAAATAGACTGATATTCCCTTCTTTTTGTGGTTGAATGTCTTGCTGCATGTGTTCCTTTCTGTAGCAGGTTTGTTTAGATAGAAAGCCATTTAATGGTTCAAATGTTTACTTTAAATTCTAATGAATGAAATTTAGATAAATTAAGTCCCCTTTGGTGATGTTGATGCCATTAGTAACACATATGTTGATTTGAAAGTTCTCTCTTTGTTTCATCAACATCTGCAACTTAAACCAAAATTCTTCCTTGTATTGGTTTTGGTTTGAGAACTAGACATAGATTGTTTTCTGTGTCAGCAGTGTGTTCAAGCTGAAAATCATTCTTATCCATCTGAGATTTAGCAAATTCAAAGAGGAAGGGTTCCATTAGCATGAATAAACAGATGCTTGCAACATTAAGTGAACATGATGGAGTTAATTAAAATAACAAAAGAAAAACAACTTAACTTCTACTACATATGTACACAGAGACATCTGCGTGTTTTAATTAGATCTTTTTATACATATAACCAGGCAGGAAGTTTGGGATTTGGAGGAAATGTGTTTCTTCTTTGTTTGCTTTGCTTGAGGGATTGTCACTTTAAGGTAGTAAAGTGGAGTTTTTGCTTTTCTACAGTCCAAGGTTAATTGGTTTAGGACCACTGCTATTAGTTAGGCTCTTAAAAGCTTTGGCAGACACAAAGGAGCCAATGTGTACACATTCTTGGAGGTGCAAATATTATGAAGTGGGTGTTTGAAATTTTATGCAAAAAGGCTCTTTCACTTATGATAAGTAAACAGTTGCCCTTTTCTGTTTTTTTTTTTTTTTTTTTTTTTTTCAGGGAAACCAGTATAGGAACAAAATTTGAAAATAAAAATATTCTCTATTTACCTGTCCTAGCTAAGGATTTTAACAGCTTTTTCAGAAAGTTATTTTATTAATGGTTGAAGCACTGTTGGCTGAAAAAGTTAAACAGTGCTTCTGCAGTAACCGGTTCTTTTTTAAAAAACACAAGCTAGCCTATAATAGGCTTACTAATCGGTAATCTTTAGAATGTACAATAATAAAAAAAATCCTTAGGCTACAATGACTATATACAATAATAAAGAACATATGTAGTAATTAAAACTTACTTTAGTTAATTAAAATCTATAATTTTTATCCATATAATCTATGTCTAGCAACTGCACCTGGGGCAGCTGCCATTACAAAGGTCATTCTCCACTAAGCTAGCGAGATCTCTTTTTTCTAATATTGGCCATGAAGGCCATTAACATCTGTCTCTCTCTGTCTCCTGGGCTAAGTTTGGACCAAAGTCGTGGTCTGAAGAACTTCATTGGATGTTTCCCATGCCTGACACTGTCAAATCGTGGGATATAGAAATCAGAATTTCTCAGACAGTCATTTGAATTTTGTGGTCACATAGATAGCTGCTAATTCGTAACCATTGTCTCTGTTTAACGCCGGTTTCGTAAGTTTAATTTGAATAGCTTCTTTTAAGACAAAAGTACTATCAACTGAAGGTAACACCTTCAAACGCAGGATAAAAGAAGCTATTCAAATTAAACTTACGAAACCGGCGTTAAACAGAGACAATGGTTACGAATTAGCAGCTATCTATGACACAATTCTAACCCCCAAGAGGCGTTAAAACCCCTTTTTAAAATTCATCTTTTTAACATTCATATCATTGACTGATGAAGTCCGGTTGAAAAAAAAGGACGAAATATTTCATAAGTTTTAACTTTTAGCTCCGAGTTTGTAAAACTTTTAACTTTTAACAGTTATATGGTTGTTGGCCCATAATGATCCTAATTTGAGGGGAAATTATGTAGTTGCAAGTGACTCACACTGTCTTGTAGTCTTACTCACTGGGTCTTAGTAAAGGGTGACCACGGCCGCTTAATTGTATCATTATATAATAATACATATCTAGTATTAGGATCTCTATGTAAACCACTCTTAGTGATGGAGCTTCCTAATAAAAGATTGTTATTATTATTATTATTATTATTATTATTATTATTATTATTATTATTATTATTATTATCTTAATAGGGGGTGACATAAGGTTCAATTCAGATGAGATTTCATGACACCAGGCTCAGGTTTAACCACACCTTTATGAACCCTTTAAGTTTGACACCTTTTGATTCTACTACAAGCATGAGATCAAGTCAAGTACAATTTTCAAAGTTCACCTCCCCAGAACCCTCACTCTTGCTTATTGATTACCAGCGGATAAGGGGATTATTCAAACAAGATCGATGTGCTCCCAAGTGATTATCTAAAGCACCTGAACTAGAGGAGCAGGGTTGGCGCAGTGGTGAGAGCGCTCGCCTTCCACCAGTGTGTCCCGGGTTTGATTCCCGGACTCGGCGTCATAAGTGGGCTGAGTTTGTTGGTTCTCTACTCTGCTCCGATAGGTTTTTCTCCAGGTACTCCAGTTTTCCCCTCTCACCAAAAACCAACATTTGATTTGATTTGATTTGATTTAGAGTTAATTGGTAAATGAAGAGCTACAGTGTACTATGTAGAGATGTTGCCAATAAACCCATTATTATTATTATTATTATTAGATTTGAAAATGTTTTTTTAATTTTTTTTCATACAGAAAAATATATATTATGTACAATATATTTATTATTACCAAAGCTAATACAGGATAAAAAGAAAGCAACAAATAGGAGAACACTTATTAATGACTAAGAAAAATAAAGTAAAGGAAAAAATATTAATTGAAAACAAAATCTTCCACATTGCTTTGTATATTTTAAAGCTCAAGTGCCACTTTAGTTGTCAGATACGTTGGAGACAGATACAAAATCACCAACAATATGTCAAAAAGCTTGGGAAAAATTCTATTCTGATTTTAGTTTGAGTTTTACAAACCCATATAAAGTACGTGGTTACTGGTTATACTTCTAGTCAATCTTGTACTTGTAGTCAAATCTAAATGTTATTGACATTTATTTGTAATCTGTTATAATCCTCAGGAAATACCAATATTCAATATTCGCCCAACCTTCCGTCAACCCCAAGCCCTCCCCACTCCCCTGGGACTGGAGGTGAGGCCTCCCTTAACAGCGTGCCATTGGTCTCTGGAAATGTTGGAATTCATGGACAGGATGGGGTCAGTGGAGTACAGGTTCTTGTTGATGCAGGGACAACTTCACCAGGGATGTTGGTGCAGAGTGGAAACAGAGGCCGTGGCCGTGGAGGAAGAGGTGGAAGGGGACGGGGAGGTGGCAGAGGAAGACGATCAACTTCTGGACCACCACCTGAGATTGATCATAACATTGAGGTACTTAAACCAAATGCCCTGAATGCCGATTTTGAAGATGGATGTCTGGGATGTTTCATGTCAATTTATGGTGGTATAACAGGGTTCGACATCTCCACTTGCCCAGTAGCCGGAGGCTAGTAAAAATGGAGTTGGGCTGGTAAAGATCACATATTAGTAGTCCATGGGCTATTAGAATTTGAGAAATAAACTCTATTTATTTTGATTATCTTAACTTAACAACCAGTTAGAAGACAAATTATGTAAAGTTTTTATGAGAATGACCACTATTCTTTGTGGTCTTGACCAGAAAACTGTGGATCGACTGAAATAGTCTTTCAATCTGCACGTGGTCTTGCTGAGAATGGTCGCTATTACAGTGACCACAATTCTGGGAAAGAGCTACTGAGATGTGCTGTGGGCTATTAGATTTCTGAAGGTCATTCACCTGGTGACTAGTGGTTCAGATGAACAGATGTCTAACCCTGTGTATAGGCAACCTCCTGTAAATGGACCTCATTCAATATTTTATTAAAAGGAGTGTCTATATGTGATGCCCCAAGGGAAGTATACTTATCCGCCAAATTTTCACAAAACGATGTTAGTTCAATTTGAACATTTTTACCCATGCTTTTGTTTACCCCATGCTTTTGTTTTGTCTCAGAGCAAGATGTTTTAGACACCCAAAACTCTCACTGTTCTGGCAATATTTGTAGCCTGAGCTTGTTTTTGTTATGTCGGTGACCATCTTCCTTGAACAGTAACCATCACCTCTCAGCCTCTGCTTTGGTGTATCTTGGTTTCACAAGATGGGTGGTCCACCTTTTCCAGATCATTAGAGAGTTTCCTTGTGATGTATTGATTGTTTTATATTGTTAATTTAATCAACTGTCATTTTTTAATTTTCAGCGTATTTTTATTTGGGATCTTGATGAAACGATTATCATTTTCCATTCACTTTTGACGGGGACCTTTGCTTCCAAGTTTGGCAAGGTGAAGAATTCAAGAATTGTTTTTGTGACAGTATGTGGATATAATGTAAAGAGTTGCAGACAAGCCACACCGTTTTCCCAAAACTTGTCTTTCAGAATCGGGGGTGCGGCTTATCTGCGAGACCATTTGGAAAAGGTGCCATAAATTTCCATGAATTGACATTTTTATAGAAAAGTACATTAATATATTCTGTACATAAAGCTAAAACAGAGTATTGCTCATTGCTTTTGCAAGTTTGTTGGCTCCTAAAAGAGCAATTGGTAATGCATTAGCTTATTTCAAGCTCACATTTCTGTGCTAAACCTTTGTTAACAGATTAAATGCTAAATATGGTCACTTTTATTCGAACAGAAGAACGTGACGCAGCATGGAATTTCCATTCCCTCACAAAATTGTTTACAGCATTGATGACGGTTTATAACTTCAACGGCAACTGATCCTCCTTGAGCGAGAAAATAACACATTATTCTCAAGTATTTGCGTGGCAAATGGCCCACTGTTTCTTCACCATTGTCCAGTCTTCCATCGTCCGAACTATTGTGTGGCTACTAATCTATGAACATTCAGAACGATGAACACCCACAATTCTATGAAAAACTGTCTATTCAATGAAGAAATACCTGTCAACAAGTAAAATAGTAACATCAACGACAGAAGACTTAAGACTCGACTTTGAATTTCTTTCGACTTTTACTAGAAAAAACTTTTTTCTTCCAAAATTTGAGTTACTAAAGTCGGGGTGCAGCTCATCTGTGAGTGTGGCTTATCTGTGAATCTTTATAATTAGTATATCCTTTCTGTGAAAGAAAATCACTGGTCTTTAAGATTATTTCATTTTGAAAGCTGCCTGTTGATGACATTTTATGATAAAAAGTGACCAGATATTAAATGTTAGTTGCTAGTAATAAGACATTTTTCTTGGTGACACATAATGAATATTGCGTAATAGAAAAATCACTGCATTTGCCGTTCTTTTCATTGAGCCTCAGAAAGAAAATAGCTGTAGCAATTTCATAGGAAATGGAGATCAAATATTATCAGTCATGTATATATCGGCAAACTACTCCATGTTGTGGGGCTGTAGATGCAAAGAAGAGTCTACTTTGCAGTGAACACTTCTCCCTCTGAACACGTGCCTAATTAATTGTGGGATATTTAGACACCATATTTTTTTCCTTGCCATAACAACCAAAACAATTTGTACCCAGGAGCACTCACCCATATGCTTTGGTTTTATTGGCTTTAGGATGCTCCCAACTCAGTGTCATTAGGCCTTCGCATGGAGGAAATGATTTTCAATTTAGCAGATACTCACTTATTTTTTAATGACTTGGAGGTAAGACCCTATAAAGTGCACCTCATGAGTAATTTCTTAAAGCGCAATGCATTTCAAACAGGTGCAAAGATTTATTTTAAGTGAAAAGCTATTTTGGGGCTAGGGGCACTTTAAAGATTGAATAGTATAAAAGTAGATCCAGGAAGCTATTTATTAGAAACTGGAAAAGCTACACTTTGCAAAATATTTACTTCTTGAAGAGGCCCTTGAAAATGAAAATTTGGTTGAGTAATCTATTACTTGTAACAGATTTGACATTCTTGTGGGTGAGCAGGCGAGTACTAATTTCCAACCCTGAGAGATGTTTATGGGTTTCCTAAGATTGCCAATTACAGCCTAAAAGTTCACAAAGAGAGCTTTAACTGTCATTTTCTGGCTTACAGTGTTATTTACAGGACTGCAAGTTGTATAAACTTAACTTCTTTATTAGGGACACTCTCATTATCTGGTGTTCACACATAGTTTTGTGAATAAGTTTGTGGTTCAATAAAATGTTTATGAAACTTTTTATGATAACTTTTTTTTAATTGTCCCATTGTCCATATAATAGAGTCAAACCTCTATTAAGTGGTCGCCCTCCATTAAAAGGGCACTTATCAAATTCCCAAAAAGTGGCCTCCTTACTTCCTGTAAATTTGACCTCTTTTAAGTGGACACGGTCACCATTTAGAATTTCCAATTGGCCAATTGTATTGTATTTAACCTCCATTAAGCGGTCACGTAGTCAATTACAATGCCAGATCTTTTGATACCATGATACCATTATGTTACCATGTCCAGTTTCTTTCAACATAACATAATATAAATATAATCAGCGTAAAGAGTGGTTCATGTTGAATGGCAAGACTGTACGTTATAAATGTGGTTCACAACAAAGACAATTGCCTTACAAATAACATTAGTACTAAAGGCATGAACTTCCGTGACCATGCAATTACGTGATGTTTTTCACATATTTTGTGTTACTGTAGCCTCCTTCGCAGACGTCTTTGGGCTCGTCACATGTTTCTTGCCCACGAACGTCTGCTGAACTGAACTACCACTTCCGTTCGCGGCGGTTAGCCAAATCATAGTTCGTTTTCCAATTTATGGAAAGTAGGACTTCAACCCCAGGATTATTTTCACAGACTATGCATGTGAATCGGGTGTCGATTGCCATTCATACACAGCTCGTTATTGGTTTCTTCAAAACAAAGGCTAACCGCCGACGAACAGAAGTGGCAGTTCAGTTCAGCAGACGTTCGTGGGCAAGGAACGTGTAATGAGCCCAAAGACGTCTGCGAAGGAGGCTAGTGTTACTGTTGTTGTTAACCGATACAGTATACTGTATAAATGCTACAGTTCCATTTTTGCCATATTTTGTACAACATTTTGGAAAATCTCTTTTAATTGAGTGGTCAACCTCTGTTAAGCGGTCAGTTGGCGCTTTCCCGAGGGTGACCACTTAATAGAGATTTGACTGCACATACATGGAGTCTTAAGAATTATGTCATTGTGGTGACCGCTATAATACGGACACCTCTCTAATATGGACACTTTGCTCCGTCCCATTGGTGTCCGTATTAGAGGTTTGACTGTATTTTTCATCAGTTTTTATGTTTGGTCTGTAGGATTGTGATCAAGTGCATATTGATGATGTTGCTGCAGATGATAATGGATTAGATTTAAGGTATTTTCAAACTTTCTTCAGCTCCCATAAAAAGTGTTTTAACTTTCCATTCGTAGGATCAGCTATCATTGTGAAGATTAGAATTCAAACCCCAAGATACTTACTTGATTTGTTGAGCTCATTGGAAGATTCACATTTAATGATAGGGTGATTATTTTTTATGTATCCACCTGGCCCTGTTTGTTCAAAGAGCAGAGTACTCTTATTCAGCAGTTAAATCACTATCCAGCAGATTTAAAATTTATGCACTTGCATCATTCTGGTTGTTAGAAGCTTGGATAGTGCTATCCAGCCACTATCGGTGGACAAAGTTATCCAGATCTACAATTATGGACAAAAGTGTTGACACATTTGAGCAAAATAATCGCTTTCTATCAACGTCCTTCCGTAATTGAAAAAACCTCCTTTTTGAAAACTCATGCGTTTAAAGAACAAGGCTTTTTCAAGGGGAGTCTCTCAACTACTTTTGTCCATGATTGTCCGAATTATATTTTCCACAGTGAGGATCTTTCTCAGCATCATCACTGTCCCATTTACTCAGTAGGACTTAGCATCATTGTTTAGCAAACTATAAATCCTGTCGAGCGACAGTGGAGTACAATTATTGCGTCACTTAGGTTAATTATTGGTCAGAATTATTTCACAAAATGGTTTTTGGGGAACCATTGATGAAGAAAGGCGAAAAAATGTTTGAGCGCAAAGAAGCAATACATTGTGCCAAACAACAAAATTTCCAATGCATCTCTTTGTCGTATCTTTAACAACAAAAGATCAAGTCTAAAAAGGACTAAACTCCACATATACCCTGAATTTTTCATACTCGTTCCCAGTCTTTTCCCAGGTTACTGGTTAACACATTCATTGCCTGTGTGAACGTCACCAGGACAAGCCAAAGGCAATGGAACAAACTAGAAACACATCAGATTGTGAACACAAGGGAAAAAATAGTATTGCCATGGTAACAAAGAAATAAAAAGAAAATAAACTGTCTCTTTATACTTGTGAGTGAAGGTGTGTGACCGTAAGCCTGTTCCAGTTTCAGTAGCGGAACTTTTTGGTCTGAACAAAAAATCAGCGCTTTGATTGTGTTTTCAAAAGTACTCACATGGTTTACATTGTTTTGGAGCTTAATTCTGGACGGTTCACATGGGCAAGACATTACGTTTCAACAGTTCACAATGGTTCACATCCTCAGTTAAAGAACATAAAAGATAACTATACGGTCTTTATTTGAGTTATGTGAACCGTTGTGAATCGTTGCAAAGCCACCTCAGGACAAATATTCCCCTAACAACATCAAGGACAGAAGTAGACAATCTGGTTTTTATGCCTGAAAACTGTTCATGAGAACTGTGACAATGTCAGCAATAGCTTGTGTCATGCGAGACTTCTGCTGCTGAGTTCAATCACTGGGATTGCTATCAGCAAAATCATACAGACAAATTTCTTGAATCAAAAGCTTTTCGGACGTGAATGTGGGTCTTTACTTTGCCTTATTTTCTTACGTACATGATTCGTTGTTTTCTAATGTGTGTGGACTCAATTTCTGCTCAGCAAGACCATTAAGTATCGCTGTGCACTGAAGTGGCCGCTTATGCGCGGAGACTGGAAACGAGTCTGTGGAAAACTATCCTGCACTGCTCTTAAGCCTCCAAAACCTTCTTAAACTACAACTAGACGGTTTCTATTTCAGTGTTAAAGATATTGCAGTACTTTCAAAACATGTATAGCACAATTTCCATTTGTTTTTGCTGAAAGGCAGTTTCAGACAATTATGGACAAAAGTGTTGATACATTTGAGCAAAATAATTGCTTTCTATCAGCGTCGTTCTGTAATTGAAAAAAGGTCTTTTTTGCCGACAGCCAAGCCCCCCTCTCCCCCTTTTCAATGTTGAAATACGCTCTGTGGATACTGGCACGTGGTTACAACATTGAAAAGGGGGTAGGGGGTCAAAATGCGAGAATTGGAGATAGGAAAACTTGCACGTTTAAAGAACAAGGCTTTTTCAAGGGGAGTGTCTCAACTACTTTTGTCCATGATTGTAGGTAGTTTGTATAACTTTTTATCCATTTGATAAAACCGTTGAAAAACAGACATGGCTGCTCAACTATCAACCATGTAATTAAAACAATCAAACAAAGTACCTGGAAAACCTACAGATGCATTAACTGCAAAATAAAGAAATCTCTAACAAGCTGTTGATTGATCTTTTAATACTGTTCGCATTTTATTTTCTAGGAGAAACATGCTTTATGTTCCATCGTTCTAGGGAGAACTTTTTTTGGAGGACAGCAATAATGACCTCATACTTTCCTTTCAAAGATACATTAAATCTATGAAATTGTTTTTCAATCACTTGACAAATCTGGCATCAGTCATTGTTCGTTGGTTGCTCAACATGTCGTTAGCCCCACGTAGTAGTTCCACGTCGTATCCAAGTTGATGTTTGGCAAAATAGCTCTTTTATAACTTGAGTTTTTTCGGCAGGCTCTAAAGTAATGTAGGGCCCTTTGGGGATGCAGTTGGCTTTATTTCTCCATTTTCCAGGCTTCACATTTGCCATTTTGTTGTCATGCCATGTTTCATCCAAATGTGACTGACATTCACCATGGCAATGGACCAGATAGTGGCTTATCTGGTGGATAGTTATTCATCGTACTATCCAGGCTTTGTGCAATGACTTTTTATTCACTGGATAATTGTCCAGTGGATTGCAGTTTTATCCGATGGATAGGGTTATCCAGCGGATGAAGTTATCTGCTCTTTGAACAACCGGGGCCTGAAATGCAAAAATCCACAATTAAAAAAATACCACACTGTAGCATCCAAGCAACTTTATATGGTCATAGGATCCGTAAAGAAAGAACTTATGTTTTTTTTTCATATTCTTTCAAAAAAGGAGCCATGGAATACAGAAAATCAATACTTGGGTTTAATTTAGTTTGATGAATGAATAGCTACATATTAGCATTTTACATTTCTCCTAATTTCAAAATCTAGGAATCTGTTTTTAATTTTTCTTTGCTGTCATCTATGCAACCAGCTTTTCATAATGCTTCCAAGTTGTTGAACACCTTTCTCGGTCTTTGTTTTTGAGTTCTGAGAGAAGCTGGTGGTAATGAAAAAAAAGAGAAAAATTTATTTCAGACAACTGTGAGGACATGGGCTGTATTAGCAGGAAACCTGTTAAGATTCAGTTATGTGTTAAAGATAATGATGTAGAATGTTAACCCTTCCCAAAGAGAACTTTAAATTAAGCGCCCAAGCAGGCGCTTAATCAAGAAATGCGGTATTCACTCTAGAACCTCTTTGCATGTGTGCAGTACCTACAACTTTGAAGGAGATGGATTTCATGCTGCTGCCACATCAGCCAATCTGTGCTTGGCGACCGGCGTTCGGGGTGGAGTTGACTGGATGAGGAAACTAGCGTACAGATACAGACGCATAAAGGAAATCTATAACAGCTACAGGAATAATGTTGGAGGTATGACTTGTTAATTATGGGGATGGCATTAAACTCTGAGGTTGTCCACTTCACAAGGATGGCAATCATGACAGTCTCCCATTCCAACTGGTTTTTATGTGTATTCACAACCAAATCCTGTGACTAGCCAGTATTACTGTATTTACCAGGTAAAATAACTGATTATCACTGCCCTGATTTATTAACAAAAGAAAAAAACAGGTGAGATAAGAGATAAATAATTTATTTAAGTATTACTCCATTTAATAATTTGTTTGTGGAAAAAAATATATAGAACCTAAAAACCTGACATTTTGGCTACAATTCTTGGCTTTTTCAGCAGAAGGGATGAACATACAGAAAGCATGGTTGCATATAGAAAAACTCTCAATATGTTTATATGAGAAATAAACATCTTTGTCTTAGTTTAGTGGTTTCTGGCAGACTTTGGTCTACCTTGCCACGTTTCACAGGTGTGCAAGATTTTGGATGACTCCTTGAGATGGAATATACTCACATACTCTGGACTGCTTAATGCTTTCTTCTGATCTTATGTTGTCTGGTTTTCTTCCAGTCATGAGTCAGATTTTTGTTTTGTTTGACCAATTCAACTTTTGCTACAATTTATGTGGGAAATTAAAATAAACATTACCACAGACCTGATAATTTGGGATGGTAACCTTCAGTTTAGTAAATAGATTGCCATCAGATTGGTAGGGTTAGGTGGAATTGTGCTTTATTTGCCTTGAGGTGTCATGTTTCGATTCTGTTTTATTTCTTTTGAAGGTCTTCTTGGTCCTGCCAAACGAGAGACATGGCTTCAGTTGCGCATGGAACTGGAAGCAATAACGGACTCATGGTTGACACTAGCTTTGAAAGCATTAACACTAATCCATTCCAGGTAGAATTTACAGAGTAAGGTGTCATGTATTTTAAATAATAAGTCTGCTGGTCTTGTTATGTAAGACATGCATGACCCTCCCCCATTCTTCCAAGATAATTTTAACAGCAAGTAGAATGACTCCAAATGAAGCCAGTGTTTGAAAAGAACGATAATTGAAGTTAGTGGGAGGTGGGTGGGTGTGGGGGGAGGGAGGCTGTGACTAGCATAAGTACTTGTTTTAGGGCGTGTTCATTAATCTCTCCATACAATCTCTTTTTATTTCTCGATCACGTTCACATGTGAGGTGGGGTACTTCACCGAGGCAGGTTGCCTGGTCAGCCAGGGCAGGTAACCCGCTTAGCTGGGGTGAGTTTTCTCCATGTGAATGCTGGAGGTGGGGTGGGGTGATGTTAATCCGGGCAATTGTCTCTGAATTCTTTGTTAATATACGTACTTAGTGACAATGCAATGGCATTTTAAACCTCAACCCAGCGCCCCAGGGTTGCATGTGAAAGCCATCTTTTTTTCACCGTGGCTAGGTGGGGTACCTCACCTACCTGGGGTTCCCCACCTCCATGTGAACAGGCCCTTAGTCAGCTAAGACTTCTGTCCAGGATTGCAGCTTGCATTATTTTTCAATCCAGGTTGTAGCGTTTTCATGCTTGCTGAAATGGAAATCTGGAAAAGGTCAATCTGTTTATAGATTTCACTGATGTGTTCTCTTGGTTCCTGGATTGACTAGTGAAGGGCAAAAGGATGAAGGTGAAGACAAAGGAAAATGAAGGACAGAAAACATTGCAAAGAAAATATAAACTAAAGAGAAGGATTATAGTTAAGAAAAACCCAATGTATCAGTATCATCAGAATGGGAATTCATTTATTACCTGCTATTTGCCAAATTAAATTTACATGTACTAAAATACAGTTTAATCCTTGTAATCCTTCGAATTTTCTGGGTTAAAAAGAGTTTTTGTTTTTCCTTGCACAGATCAAATTGTTTGAATGTTATGGTGACCACTACCCAGCTTGTTCCTGCTCTTGCGAAGTGTCTTCTTTACGGACTTGGTGGAATTTTTCCACTGGAAAATATTTATAGTGCGACAAAAGTTGGTGAGTTATTTCGTAGACTTCATAACTTTGAAATGTGGACTAATTCATAAGATTAATAAACGTGGTTGCATTTCTCATAGGAAAGGAAACCTGCTTTGAAAGAATCTCGAATCGTTTTGGAAAAAAGTGTACATATGTAGTGGTGGGAGACGGAAGGGATGAAGAAATGGCGAGCAAACAGGTAAAGGAATGGACTCTGTCATGTCTCACTTATTCTATGCTTTTATTTCCTATTTCTTTTTCTTTTCCTTTTTTTGTTGTTGTTGATATCTGAAGAAGGGTGGGGGTGGGGGGGGGGCATTCTCGGGAATATAATGATGGCATGTTTGACTTCGCAAATAGTTTAAGTGCATCAAAATTATAACTTCTTTTTTGTCCATTTCCTTATCTTATTTATTTTATAACTAAGTGAAGCACGATCGTCCGGGTGAGTGTAGTCCTGAGAAGGACTGTGTTCAGTCAGTCTTACGTTCAAATTTCTGAGAGATGGTATCGCTCACAGACCCATCACAACTTTATTGACGAACGTTGAGGACAAAGACGAACCAAAGGACAGACAGGGAGCAGTTTACAAGATCGAATGCTGCGACTGTCAGGCCACTTATATCGGTGAGACTGGCAGAAATTTGAACGTAAGACTGACTGAACACAAACGAGCGACGAGAAATGGTGACATCAACAATAACCTTGCTGAGCACCATTTACTGACACACCATACAATCGACTGGGACTCTGCTAAATGCATTACCTACTGTACTAACTACCACCAACGGATCGCACTGGAAAGTTGGTTTACTAACTTAGAACAGACACCACTGAACCGTTGTCAACAGCTTCCCGCACCTTACAAACGACTTATTGACGATATCAACAACAGACAAACAATAGACACACCGACTAATTTGACTAACAATACACCTACGAACATTTGACTAACAAAAGACGGATCGAAACGCACCAACCACGGTTTACAGTCTTCACAGCCATTAACATCACGGCTTAACTGACAGACAACCAATAACATCACGACTTCGTTGACCAATCACATCAACGACCAGAGTACTTATACCATCTCCTGACATTACCCCAGTCACTTGACTCTGATGATGACTTCCGCTCAGGTTGTCGAAACGTCAGTCAACAGTCCTTCTCAGGACTACACTCACCCGGACGATCGTGCTTCACTTAGTTATGATATGACTCCTGGGTTCAAACCATTTACGATTTTATTTATTTTCTTTTTCCAGATGGGATTCCCTTTTTGGAGAATTGGCACCCACACGGATTTAATCAATCTCCATCATGCTTTGGATCTGGGGCATCTCTAGGAGGATTTATAAGATCAGGCACTGAGGACTGGCAAAATTCTTCACTTGACAGGGTTGAAGAAGAAAAATGCAATCAATTATGCAATGTTATGGGAGTATGAACATCAATATTTAACAAATTTCAGTATGTTTAAGTAAGCTTTCAACTAAAGTCGCTTAGTTTTCATAGATAAAGTTCCTTACAACATCGCAGTTTATCGTTGTTTTTTTTACGTGACAGTAGAACAAACTAAATTGCAGTCGTACTTGCAACCCATCAATAACTGGGTGTCATAACAATAAACATGCATTTGTATTACCATATAAACGCAATATTTGTACAGCTTTTGTAATGCAAGTAGTCGAGTAAATTGAAGGGTTTCGTTTATTCGCATGCCAGTCATGCATAGTAATAAGTTACTTTAAATCCTTTAACCTCTTGTGAGTCAGTATTGACACATTTGAGAAACACTTTTATTAGTTTAAATTGACGTACGAAATTTCTGTCTTGTTTGAATTTTAGGATCAGTTTATAACAGTGTTATAAATTACTTCAGTAAAGTTCTACCCAGTAGCTTTCGCATTTGAATGGTCACAGTTAAGGATATAATTCAAAGACTTAATGGTTAGAACCGCCTTATACATCAAAAGACAGTGGTCTAGCTGTTTTTTTTTTTTATCGTGAATTATCCTGAATTACATTCGGAGACTTCAAAGATGGACATACCTTGTACAGCATAGTAACAGTACCGTATTGGTACATACCCATTTATCTCATTAGCCGCATTAAACCTTCGTTCTGACTGAATTTTTCGGCAGAGTTGTTTATTCTTTCGCGTTTTCTGAATACAGAGTATCATTATACCAAACAAAGCAAATGTGGATGCCAATACGTAGGATTTCATGTAGAAAATCGAAGTCATGGGCACATAACGCGACACCACTTAACTTCTACCGGGAGGGGACTGGTAAATTAATGTGAAACAGGAAAACACGAATGTTTTCGTTTTGGAGTTGTGATTTGAAGAGTGATTTTATAGTTTTTATTCCAATTAAAATAGTTATTGTTACAAAAGAATATAAGAAAGAAAATAATGTCAATTTATTATTCAGAATGGTCAAATTTTTGCGTGTTGTATTATTGAATTTTATATGTATAAATACATACTATGTATATTGTCAAAATCGAAATGCAGAGTATTGGTCCTAAAATATGTATCATTTGGGAATGTCAATAATAATGAATTTATTCCTCCAGTGGAATATCTTGAACGAACTGCGTTGATTTTGTCTGTGTAATTTTGGTCAGTGGTATGGTCCATCGCAGTGACTGGGCAGGAATCGCTTGGATTGTTTGGTTGTGGCGTCGATTCTGCTCAAAGTTCTGATCGGTTTGTTCCTTTGTGCGCTCAAACAAGAATGGGAATCTTCATGTTAAACCCCTTTCCTCCCTAAGAGTGACTTATAGATTTTACTCTGTATAACACCAGACGATTTTACTCATCAAAGGGAGACCCCTTAGGGGTTAAAGGGTTAAAAAAAAAAAAAAGAAACTATCTCCCTTAACCCTTTCCTCCCTAAGAGTGACTTATAGATTTTACTCTGTCTAACGCCAGGCGATTTTATTCGTCAAAGGGAGACCCCTAAGGGGTTAAAGGACTAAAATTTTAAAAAAAACTATCTCCCTTGACCCTTTATTTCCCTAGAGTGACTTTGTAGATTTTAGAAGGATACCTCACAATTTAATGTGATTTGGTAAGCTGAAGCCACTCTAAAGGCACTAAGGCCACATGGTAGCGGGTATTACAAGCAGTGAAAACGTAAAGCTTGTGGGATGTGGCTGGAGTGACAAGGATACCTTAGTGCCTTTAGAGTGGCTTCAGCTTACCAAATCACATTAAATTGTGACGTATCCTTGTCACTCCAGCCACATCCCACAAGCTTTACGTTTTCACTGCTTTGTAGATTTTACTCTGTCTAACGCCAGGCGATTTTACTCGTCAAAGGGAGACCCCTTTGTTACATAATCGTAAAAGTTTGTCACTAGTTCGTTAACGCCGTTGTAGTTTGTTCTTTGTTCTTGTCGCTAGCTCATTAGTCTTTTTCACTTGTGCAGAATTTTAATGTATTCATTTTCTCGAAGCACTCCAAAATATTTAATGCACAGAGTATAAATACTCCCTGTATATTTCATTCTCGCTCTCTCCTTCCTGTCGTGTAGTGTAGGAATCGTGTATCAGTAAGTGTTTTAGTAATAAAGATCCTTTCACAATCGAAGTAGTTAACACCCTTAGGGGTTAAAGGGTTAAAAAACCATCTCCCTTAAAGAATATAACACTTAGCGGGGTTAGAACTTTCAGTTCACACCCTCTTAAATCGGCTGATGCACCATGTACCAAGTTAATGAGCTTTCACGGGTGACATCACAAAGCACAGTACAATGGAGAAACAATACAATGAACGATAACAATAAACCAAACACAATGGAAGAAAACAATAGACTAACAATGGACTTGGTACATGGTGCATCAGCCCTTAAATCAGAATGAGTCAAACAATGTAGCAACCCTGGACGTCGATCCTCCAATGTATTGACTAATTCCAGGAAAAACGGGGGGAACCGGGAATTACTGAAACAAGAACACCACTCGAGGGATCGCTGACATAACTATTCCCTGTTCCTTCATCTACATCTACATTTGGTAACTTGCAAAATCTCTTGGATGTGAAGCAAGTATTGAAACAAAAATAAAAGTAATTGATACGTACAATTTATGAAAAATAAATGTCTGCAGCCGCTTTGAAGGTGCCGATGCTTGGTTTATCAATTATTTCTAACGGCAGCTCGTTCCAATCTTTAATTGTTCTGGGCCAAAAACTGAATTTTAAATTCGTCACATGATGAGTTTGTCATCGGTTTAAACTTCGTGGCATACGAGTTCCTTGTTGTGGTGTCTGCTTCTGCAAACAAGGTGGAATATCTAGTACAGGTTGATTGTGAAGAGCCTTATTAAGAGGGTGACTCTTATACATCAATGCTGATCGGGCAATTCGTCTCCTGTGCTCGAGTGGTTGCCAATTCAGTGCTCTTGTCACACATCCTGGCCTCCTTGAGACGGTTCTCGCTGCAAAACGGGCTGCTCTTCTTTGGACTTGGTCTAGTAAGGCCTTCTGGTAATCTCTATTAGGGTCCTCGGAACAAGTCGCATACTCAAGGGTTGGCCTGACTAGTGATATATATGCTTGCGCCTTGACACGTTCTGGGCAATGATGGAGGTTTCTTTGCACGAACTCTACTGAGATCCTTGTTTGTGGTTGTCTTTTAATTTTTTTTTGCCTTTGCGACAACCGCTGTTTTTAATTACTATCCTATGCAGACAGGGCCTTTGATACGCTTGCTAAATGCTATTTACTTTTGGTTATGTTTACAAAAGAAATAGCTCCATATAACCATCGTATCGGCCCGCTCCTTTGGAGGACAAGTTGTTGCCGTTGTACACTGCACTTGTTGATATCATAATTTTCAATGTGTGTCCACAATTTAGTGGAGGGAAGGAATATTCTCTCGGCTATCATCATTTACACGTTGATTGATTGACTGACTGACTGAGTGATTGACTGATTGATTGATTGATTGATTGATTGATTGATCTTTCGTTCGTTCATGCATTGCAAAAGCTAAAAGGGCTCAAGTTACAGGGTAGACTAAAGTCTGTTTCAGTTTCAGTTTCAGTTTATTTTTGCCACTTGTTGTTGTTTTAAATTACAAAATAAATATATATTAAACTACAAGAGATATTAAATAATCGATAAAAGAAAAGCACTAGGCGAGGATGCCCATATAGAAACCATTAGGGCTTATTCGGGCTACAGGCACCTCAAGAAAAATACAACGATAAAATGATAATTTAGGCGTGTCTTATTTTGATATCTAGTCTATTTTAATACAGGACTATGTGTCCAAACGCAGCTGACTCATTTTCTTGCAAACAGCTAATACTCTCCCATCGATTTGAAAATTTCCTTCACTTACGAATACATCGGCAGTTTTTGACTGAAATAGAATGATGAACGTTTAGTACTTACAGACAAACTGAGTTGCACATCCGGGACTTCCACTTCGACAACAATTAGTCCCGAAAGATGGCGGACCGGTTCATGTGATCATGGTGAAAACCAGAGAAAATACCCATTTTCTTCGCACTTTGCGGTCTGGAAATGGGAGAGGGAAAAATATGGGGAATAGAGAGGAGAAGGTATGTATGGTTTACTTGAGTTGGCCTTGTTTAGTGGTCAAAAAGTAGCGAAGTTATAATGACGAGCACACAACCGTGTTGTATGGACGCTAATCCTTGATTTATAGATTCACTTGGCCTTTTTTTTGTCTTAAGGAACCGTCGAGTGATGAAAGTGGACTAGAGACGAAGCCACTACCCCCTAAAAGACGTCGTTTGCGGAGTGCCGGCGAATTTAAAAGTCATGGGTACGCCAGTCTTACCGCAACAGTTCCTCTGACTCGTTCAACTCGGCAATCTGCAAGGTACCTTGTAGCATTGGTATTTGCTACTCTCATAGACTATTTGTTCCACAGAAACTATGTGAAGCTAATTTCAATTGCCTTTCCATAATTCTTGTCTTTTATTTCAGAGCACTTAATGGCGCAAGTACATGTGCAGTCGAAACAAGAAATTCTGGTCGAAATTCCCATGGCAGAGGTACTTGCCGCGAATGCATGCACACCGTGAATTTTAATTCAGTCTTTTTTCAAAAATACTTTAACGATCTCTAGGAAACAATTTTCTTATTTTTTCTTCTCAGGCAAAGGAGCTATGGTTTCGATCTCTGCTACACAGCAGGGAGGCAAAAAATGCAAAGACTTGAAAGAGGTTTTAGTTGACGAATCTGAGCTGATACGCCGAAGCGACAGAAAGCGACGAAAGGTGTACGAAACCTTAAATGTTCAGATGTTAACAGACCACCGTTATTTAACGGGTTTCGAAAATTCCAGATCTCCGAAAAAGAACGCTGAAAGGAAGCGGTATTTGGTGGAGGAAGAAAGCGATTCACAAACCGAAGGAGATGAGGTAATTTGCATTGTTTATTTTGAAATTGGCGCCATTTTGCTACTTTTGGCGCCACTCGCACAGATCACAATAATTGGAAATACGTTTCTAATACGGGTTTTTTGAGTGGCATTTAACACCCTGTTGACTATGCTAAGAAAAGGACATTTTGAGCTGCTGAAAGAGTTTTCAATTTTGAGAACTCTAATGACTGTTTTCTCTCATGATGTACATTTTCAAGGTGCAGACCCAAGTTCCAGGCCTCCTCAGTTCCCTCGAATGCATTCCATATTTAAAAGGGGGAGATTTTTCTTTGGGCCAATCTCCCCATTATTTACTCCCCACCCAAGACAAAAAAAAAATCAATGCACCTCTCTAACCTCCCCCCTACCCCCTCCCCCCCCAATCCCTTCAAATGCACAAAATCGGGCTGCCATTAAGGGCCGGGGACAGGGAATTTTACCTGGCTACTAGGAACAGAAGCCCCAGCTACTTTCATAGAAAAACAACTTCAAGAGCTAAAAAAGTTAAACATTTTTTTTAAAGTAGTTTCAAGCATGTGAAAAACAAGCTGTTATCAGGTTGCTTTCGATTGGGAAATCTAGATTTAGATAGAATCTCCGGCAAGATCCATTTTCAGATCTTGTGTTTGATTGGAAATCTGAAGATCTGGATTTTAAGATCTGAATCCAGATTTCCCAATTGAAAGCCATTTTAGTAACTGCATCATAGGGAAGCATGGGAAAAAGCACGGGAACACACGAAAGCGTGTTCAGACAAGTTCCCATGCCCGGGAATGATGCCCAAGTACTACCCTCAGAACTAGTGCCCAGGCACAGTGTTCAGATTCTTGTGCAAGCACCAACAAAAAGCTATGTTCAGATTAGTGCTCGTTCCCAAGAACAAGGCACAGACACCTAGTCTGAACACATCCTTAAATTGCAAATTTTCTTAGCGACAAAGGAGTGATTAACTTAGAATAATCGTGAATTTCCAGTACTGTGGCAAAGAATCAGTTGTCATTAACTTGATATAAGCAATCTTAGTGCAGGATTTGATAACTAAGCAAAGTGGCTTTTTAACTTTATTTATACACAGTGTTCTCATCAGTTACACTGGGTCATGAATATTTAAAAATGCTATAGTTATCAAAATTTAAACTGCATTCTAAAATACTTCTAAAATAATAGCTATAGAATACAAAGCCTAACTATCTAAAACTATGATAACTTAGATAAACTGCTTTACATGATAGCTGTATGGAAAGATTGTAGAGATTCTGCCTGTCGCAAGTGAGTTGGTAAACTGTTCCACAACACTGCACCACTATATCTGAAACTGTTCTTAAGAAAGTTGGTGCGGGGAAGGGGAACAGCAAGGTTATCTTCATTGTTGCATAAAGAATAGCTAGTAATGGTGTTATGCTCAACAAATCTAAATTGAAGATAATCAGGAGTTAGGCCATTTAGTGATCTATACACCATACAAGCTTTTTGTATCTGGCGCTGAGATTCAAGCTTTCTCCAATTCAACACTTCTAAAAGATATTGAGTACTGGTGTCAAAAGCAGCGGAGGTCAGAACTCTAGCAGAGAGAGAGAGAGAGAGAGAGAGAGAGAGAGAGGTCTTATTTGGGAATTCTATGTAGTATTAAAGTTCTTTGAACAGGTCCGTGAATCACGGAAAGAAGGAAGGCACCTTTGAACGGGTCTAAACATAAACCGTTGTTCTTTCTTTCTTCTTGCAAGCATTGCTTAAACCTTTTGTAAAGTGGACTACCTTACCACACTAAAGCTATCGGAAATTGTTTCTGAGTACGGATTGTCTGAATTTATTACGAAGTTCTTCTTCCTTAGAGAATGGCTGAAGGCTCAACACGGTTTTGTTCCTTTTCTTAGAATTTAGTTGGTGCTCTCGTTTTGGTGTTATTGTCTTATATATGTTTTATTATTACTATGATAAATAATTAACAATTATTCACCGAAGTGGAGGTGAATAGTGTACCACTTTCATAGACACTGAGGTAAATAATTGTTTTAGTATATACCACACAAGCTGAATAACTTGCGGACCAAAACATTACTCTATGTGTGACAATATACCAACAAGCGGTCGAGGATTTTAAAATTTTGCGCGCCGGCTGCTCGAAGGTGAATAGTACTTTGCTAATCACTTCCGAGTTAACCAATCACTGAGATCGCGCGAAAAGCACTATTCACTTGTGTGGTATATACTAATATTAATTAGTATAAATCTACTAGCGTTCTATCACGAATGCGGTTCTCTGATTGGCGACGCTACTCACTATCTATTCTGTGATAGATAGTGAGGAGCGTTGTCAACAAAGCGGAGCCCGCTTCTTCGCGTTTTCGAAGTGTCTATGAGGAGGATTTGGATAATTTACTTATTAAAATTTTAGTTTTGAACGACTATAGTAGATAATCAAAATACATAATCAAAATGAAAAAAATATTTGCCATTCTTTCTCACTTGTCGCTTCCTTGGGCGCTCTACGCTCGCGCGAACAACTGTTTTATCCCACAATTGTCACAAACCCTCGCTCGCGCAAAGTTAGTTCAAGAAGTTAAGACAAATTTGTAATATACAGGACGCGCATTTACTCTTTGATTTCACAATCGTTATAATTCCTCGCTCGCATAAAGGTGGCTGATAAGTAAACGGTGGTTGATACGTTAAATGGATGAGCATCTTTTCGTTTCGTTTAAAGGTATTGCACGCAAATATGTGATTTTAGTGAACTAAAGAGAAAACAGTGGAAGGCAGTGTCCATTGTTTGTACTGTTCGCCTGCTCCATACTGATGAGCGTTGTCGCGCGTGCATAGCAACCAATGAAATGCGTGCTTCTCGTGCGTCTATGAATAATAACAAGCAATATGACAGTCCTGGGAAGTTTCTTGAACTGCAAGTAAATGTCCCGAGAACAATAGCCATTCTGCCAGATGAGATGCGTGATAGCTGATTCGGGCTGTGCCCTCATCAGCTATCACGAGATAGAAATCTCGATCGCACAATCAAATTGTTAAATATCATGAAAATTAGTTCTCTGTTTATTCAGAAATTTAAAATAAGCTACCAACACAGCCACTTTGGTGTTCATGAAAACCTCAACTTTGACGTAACTTGTTCCGTTGTTTACTGCTGGAATAACCAGTAAAGGGATACACACATTACATACATTACTTTATTTACCCTCGGATTTTAGAGTAGCTTGTGCAGCTAATATCTCCAAGCATTTAACCATCAGAAGAGAGAGACCACCACACCGGTAACTACGTTCCCTGCTCTTTTCGAACAGTGTGTGGGTTCCTTTACGTCCCATAGAATCAATTATGAAGAGTTGTGAGACGGGGCCTACGGTTTATCGTCTTTATCCGAGAAGACTAGAAAGTCTAACCATTTGCAGATGTTATTACAACAGAAGGCAACGCTTTCTCCTCAATTATTTAAAGACCCTGAGTGTTGGTCCGGCCGGGGTTTGAGCCCGCGACCTCCCGCACGCTAGTCCGGTGCTGTACCACTGAGCTAACCGGTCGATGGTTAGCTCGGTTTTAACAGTCTAATATGTAAACTAAGCTGATGTACCTCACAGAGCCACTGTTTCATATGATCATCGATACAAACTCTCGCCAGATAGCTGTTGCTGGCAAAACGTAAGAAAAATATCAAGTGTTTTTTAAGGTTATGACTTCTTTTCAAGTCAATCTATAAAATCTATAAATCTCGCAAGAACGGTTTTCAGATGGATTGATTTGGTGTGTATGTGCTTTGTGATTGGTGGCAGAACGTACCCCTGAGTGAAGCAATAACAACAAACCCAAAACAAACAGAACATGCATTTTCTTGCGTTTAACACTGCTTTCGTATCATAATTTTGCTGTAATGTCTGAATGCTATATTGGTTGTTTCAATTGTTGTGATACATATTCGATACATATGCATTTTTGTTAACCATATTGACCTCGTGCGGTTTGAAGATCAAGCTCGAAAATTTCACTATTTCTCACACTTTTAAAATGCCTTACTTGAAACCTAAACCAGAACGACCCCAAAGTGTTATAGAGGAATTTAACTTTTGAAAGGTGCCCTCCTAACACTGAAAAACTATTAAACGTAGTAGAACAAAAAAGAAATAATGTTCGTTTCAGTAGCCATCGCGCAGAATGCCTATTGTTTTTGGGACATTTACTTACTATACGGCAAAAATTATAGATCTGTAATATTATCGATGAAGCGTAAACTAAGTGACTCTCATTGGTCCAAATCTACGCGCGCTGTGCTCCGTTGGGAGTACCGCTTAGCTCATAAACTTGTCAGGGCGGAGCTTAAAGACAAAGGCCACATGAGCTATTATTCATTCTATTGTTTCCTAATGTCGCAACTTTGCAGTATGGCTGAATAAGTGCGCACCGCTAGCGAAAGTAGTAACGTTCAATATTATAACAGATCGATTTTTTTTTAAAGTTTGGCCTGGTTTTATACTAGTTGTGAATAGGGCAGCTCTTACCTTCCGCCAAACCCTTGGCAACGAATGTGATGCCTTCACGGGCATTCGAACCTACAAAAACTTAAATGTTGATTTTTAAATAAAGTGAATAGACTTGTTTCGCCTGAATCTGGAGTAGCTTATGATCCAAAAAGCTAGCGCACGCGTGCCTTCTGTTTGTTGCGAAAAAAAAGAGAAGCTTTAACTAGAACATTTTGCTAAGAAACGTAAAAAAGCTGCAAGCTATGGTGCCGTTTTTAAGAACAATAACATGACTTTTGCTCGAGTATGCTAATTTGGGTAGTCGGGACTACATGGAACGCCATTGGCGCTTTTCGATCCTGCGGCTTTCCTTTGTTCCATGATTTGTCATTATAAAATCCACAGTAACCTACAGATACAGTATAAACAGTTTTAGCTGAGAGTGACAAACAAAAAGACTATGGAGAAACGTTCTCGCCCGCCTCAAGGATTTTACAAGTCCATTGAGACGCCTTCGATTCCCCGTGGCCGTAAATGTGAAAGTAAACCTGAAGTTCTTGGCACCTTCGAAGCTGAGCACATCATGGCCAAAAAGATTCTTAACGGCAGACCTTACTACATGGTCAAATGGCATGGATATTGTGCCAGCCAAAACACCTGGGAGCCGAAAGATCACCTGCCGGCAGACTTAGTAGAAGCCTTCGAGAACCCTGATCCGCTCGCATTTGTTTCCGTTTCTTCGTGTTTTTGCTGTCTTGTATCTTTCTCCAAAATCGCCTTATACTTTCGGCAAATGCACGTCCGACACGCTCGCGAGCAGATTCCGCTAATCGGTAGCCAAGAGGCAGAACACTTGATTGTAAAAGTTCAAACACTGTGCTCGGTTGCCCACAAACTTCTCTTTATCTCCAAACTGCTTCGCCGTTTAGTTGGAAGTGAAACATTGGACTGTTTTGTTAACAAAAGGAGGTACAATATTGATCAAAAGCGGGTGGATCGGGTTTTCGAAGAGCTCTGAAAAGAGCTCCCGATCACTTACGTTTTCGCTTGCCTTACTCATTGCGGAACAGGTTTGAATAAATCAGCTGCGCCAACAAGATACTTTTGAAATTTGCGCTTATTGTGACTTTTTTATAGTTGAGTGGTTTTCCTGAATGGGTATTGTTAATCTTGACAGCCGTTGTTATGCAGACCTGTGCTTAAGACAATAGCTCTTCAACCCGAGACGCACCGTTTCCAAACATAACTCCAACAAGTAGTTTTCAAACTCAAAAGGCGAAAGGTTCTTGTTGACCAATTTTCGAAGTTGAAACGGATTTTGTTCCGGAAGAGATCCATCTTCCATTTGCCGTGCGTGAAAATTCGAAAGGGCGTTTAGATAGTGAAAAAGTTGCTGTTGAAAACGGCCCCCATAGAAAAAATGGCCGATTTTTGTCCAGTTTAAAACGCAAAAGGCGAATCCTTATACCTTCTATATCCACTTACTTCTCGGCTTAAATTGAAGGTACAATCTCCTTCTTCAAAACGCCGCGCGTGAAAGTTGAAGTTATAACTCCTGGAAATTAGAAAACTAAGTTTTATCAGCCCTAGTGGGCCAATTTGGGCCCTTTCTTCTCTTATTCAGGACATTTCAATGCACGCGCGCTTTCGAATTTGCCGCTTCACCGGTTATGAATAATTAATGATGTCCAGGCATTCTGCGCGATGACTTCAACTTTACCTTTAAACTTTTGTTCAGCGGTACCAAACAGGGAAATGTATTTTCTCGGTTTGTAAACTAGTCACTTTTAAAACAGGGAAATTGTACTTGGACTATATTGTAGTGGTATAACAATTATTCATCACAACAGTTTTTAAATACCGCGGTAGTTCCAAAGTTTTTGAAAAAGGAGACACAAAGCCTGTTTTTTCCTTGATAACCTTCTTTCTACTACCCCTGTCCTTAACAACCACCGTACCTTGCGGAAGCAATAGTAATAGTTTAGTGTTATTGAATTCGAAATCTTGGTAATGTTTACAAACATGAAGAACTAGTACTGTTCCTTCTCTCACACTCACGGGGGTGCAACCTTCATTAAGTTAATCAAGTGAGACGAAAAGTATGTACACTATGCATTTTCCTTGTAGATGAAAGGCCAGTACTAGGTTTTACTACTCTACAATCTCTGAGATACAAATAAAAAAAACTTTTGTATGCCTTTTAGTCATTTTTGTTGTTGCCACGAAAACAGTGATGCTTTTTAGTGTTTTTTCCTGGTAAGGAGTTGGGTGGGGCCAGTCAACTGTTTTTTTTTTTTTTGGGGGGGGGGGGGGGTTGTCATTATCATAAAAATACCTTGTATGGTAATAAACTGGTAATAAACTCAGTCACGCATGCACCAGGGCCAGCTATTTTCTGTATCCTTAGGCCTCAACAACTTTCCTAAAACTTTTGCTGACCCCAACTGGGCTACTTTTGCAACATTTCTTTCTCTAGATTGACACCGATCTTCTATTATTATTGCTTTTAAACGCTTTTTCGTTGAGACGATGTTCTTTAGCACGCCAAAGGTAAGAGTAACGTTAAATCGTGACCCTCAAAACTAACTATTGCACATTTTGCAAAGCAGGATTTACGTACGTTATATTATACGCGCATTTGTTTGTGGGTGTTTTTCACGGTCTGTTTTTGTGTGCTGCTCGCTAGGCGTTATTCAAAAAATAAAAATAAAAAAAGGGCTGCCTCTTGCAACATTTCTGTCTCTAGACTGACACCGATCTTCTATTATTATTATTCAGTTTTAAACGCTTTTTCGTTGAGAATCGATTACCAACAGATTTTCATTAGAACGCCAAAGGTAAGGGTACAGATTTAGGGGTTTAACCTAGGGGTCGAGTCTTCTTGTACGAGTCGAACTTTTCTTGGAGCAAATAACGCCGGAAAAACAACAGTGTCATCGCCCCTTGAAGTTTATGAAGCTTTAAAGGTTAAGTAGATTTCTTAACTCATAGTGAAGATTAAATTTACGGAAAGATTGAAGCTCACTCTACGACCATTACAAAAGTGCCCTAAAACGTTTTGGGAATAAAAAAGCCATCGACTACATAGAAAATAATGTGGAATTAACTGTGTGTACATTAGTGTAACCTGAAGAATTATACTTTTCTCTAAAATTGTTAAATACATTCTGATCATTTATTTTTTGCTACATTCTCTAAATAGGGCACTTTTGCAACTTAAACTACCGGTAGAGGCCCGTAATAAAAAAAATTGAAAATAAATATTTAATGTTTATTTTGTACAGTCATTCATTTTGAAAATAAGGCTGTTACATTGCTGAAGATGTTTCAACCTTAATGTTGTTATAGGCTTGCGAATTTTAGAAAATATCGTCTAAAGCGGTTAAGAATTGTTGCTTTGATAATGTTTGATATCGAGTAAACGTCGCAGGTCTAACAAAACGTATATCTTTTCACAAGATTTTTTCGAGCGTGAAAACATCTGGAGAGATTAACTTTTGGAAAGCGAGAGAATGCTCAGAATATGTCTTAAGGGCTGGATATCTTGCTATAAAAATATTGAGATTTGCTTTATTTTGGTCTTTCCACGACGTAGGGAACTTTTGCAACGTAAGACGAAGAAAAGAAATTGTAAAAAATTTAATTTTTATGCGACAATGGTAAGACTTAAACATGTTTTAGATCAATTAAAACTATGCACTAGCACTTAAGGAAAACGCTTTCCTTATTAATCTGTAAAAGTTATGAGCGAGAGACTTGAACGTGACCAAAATGCCCGACTTTCAATCTTTAGAGAGAGAGAGAGAGAGAGAGAACTTTATTTACCCACGGAATTTACATCAGTAAAAGAAAAACTACTGCTTTTAGCAAATTCAGTGTTATATTTAGGGAGGATAAGTCTACTTTCACTCTCATGCAGCGCATAACCACTGTTGCTTTTTTTAAAAAGATTGATGACATAACCTGGAGCTTTGTTGTTTACAACTTTGTACATAACAATTGCTAAATGTTTTTTCCTGATAGTTTCCAGGTTGTCCCATCTTAATTCCTTTCTAATATCAGCAGACCTTACATCGTAACCCTTTCGGGTTATAATTCTGGCCGCTCGATTTTGCAGTTTTTGGAGTCTCGCCGTTAGAGTTTTGTTCAAATTACCCCATACTACGTCACAGTAATCAAAGAGGGGTGTAATAATCGCCTTGTATATCGTTAGAAGTGTGTCTTGGGGAACAAACTGATGAGCCTG
Organism: Pachyseris speciosa; assembly: GCA_016490735.1. NCBI lineage: Eukaryota > Metazoa > Cnidaria > Anthozoa > Scleractinia > Pachyseridae > Pachyseris > Pachyseris speciosa. The sequence goes on from JAEMWC010000294.1 coordinate 679,818, forward strand.
TTTTAACGCAGCTAGTCCTGAGGAGACACGTTTGCAAAGGCTGTCAACATGCTTCTCCCATACTAGACGTTGATCAAATACAACCCCAAGGGACTTAGTGGACTGAACCCTGGTTAAAGGTTGCTTACCAATTTTCAAGGGATCTATCGAGAGGATTCCAAGATTAGATAGGCTATAATCAGAGGCAAAATACATGTACTCCGTTTTAAGAACATTTAAGCTAAGCTGATTAGCTAATAGCCAATTTTGTAAATTATTCAGATCATGATTAACTTCCCGGTGAAGGCGCGCCATAGATTTATGAGAATTTGTGATGGTAGTGTCGTCTGCAAACATACGAGCTGTCGTATATTTTAAACACGCAGGAAGATCATTGATGTAAATAAGGAATAACAGTGGTCCAAGGATGGATCCTTGTGGAACACCACAACTGATTATTCGAGGCTCAGATGTGTATCCCTGGACCACACAAACTTGGTCTCTGTTAGAAAGATAGGATTTAAACCAATCCAGAATCGGTCCACTAATCCTGTAGAGTTCAAGTTTACTCAAGAGAATCTCATGCGATACAGTATCGAAGGCTTTGGCCAGATCCAGAAAAACCACCACGTTTGTGTTACCCTGGTCAATGTTGAAATACCATTCATTCGTTGGATCCAACAGTGCTGTTACTGTGGAATGCAGAGAACAAAAACCAGACTGATGTTTAGTTAAGATTTTGTTTCTTGAAAGATAAGAATACAGTTGGTCATATACTATTCTTTCAAAAACTTTTCCAACAGCAGGTAAAACAGAGATCGGTCGATAGTTGTTCGGATCAGACTTGTCATCCTTCTTATGTACGGGGAAAACTTTGGCACTTTTCCACTCCGATGGAAAAGTACCAGTTTCGACAGATTTGTTGAAAATTTTGCAGAGAGATTCTGCGAGGACAGGCGCTGCAACTTTCAAAAGTTTTGAGGAAATATGGTCGAGCCCGACAGCTTTCTTTGTTACGAGAGAGTTTAGGGTTTCAAGAATGGATTTTACAGAAATCTTTTCTAATCAAAAGTTTGTCTTTGTTTTTATTTTAACAAATACTGTTTAAAATCGCAATTGTTCTGTGGTAGAGTAGAGGCAAGTGTCAATCCCACCTCAGTGAAATGTTTGTTCAGCTCATCAGCAATTACACAGGGCTCAGTGAATGATAGATTGTTCACTTTCAATTCGTTGATTGTGTTACTTTTAATTTAATGCGACATTAGATCATTAATAGTTTTCCATATCCCTCGCACGTTACCGGAATTATTTTCGATTTCTTTATGATAATAAGCAGCTTTAGTGTCTCGTAATTTATTGTTTGTTTTATTTCTAACGCGTCTATACTCACTCCAATCATTTAAGTCCCCCGAATGCACTGCCTTCTTTTTCAGATAATTACGTTTTATAATCATTCCTTTCAAATCAGGTGTGAGCCAAGGTGACACTTTATGTCGCACTCGTTTTGTTTTTAGTGGGGCATGTTTGTTAGCAACACTAATGAAAAGTTGTTTCCAAACATCCCACATTTCATCTGGCGAATCCAAGAACTCAATATCTAACCAGGGTAATGATTGCAGTTCTTGAATAAAGAGATTTGAGTTGAAATTCCTGAAAGACCTTGTAGTAATATATTTATGTCTATTGTTGGTAGGAACTGCAATTTTCCGAACAACATATACAAGGCAGTGGTCGCTGATTCCGCAGTCAATCACTCCATGAGACACAACTCTTGATTCTTGGTTTATAAAAATGAAATCGATTAACGATTTTGAAGTTACCGTTATTCTAGTTGGTTTGTCTATAATTTGTGTGAGTTGGTAAACTTCACTGATTTCAGTTAAATGGATCAGTTCAGAATTTCTACTTTCAGCCAAATAATTACAGTTCATGTCACCAATGACAATAATCTCTTTGTTTTCAAAATCAAGAGATTTAATTACATCTTCAAAATAGCAAAAGAATTCGTCTTCGGTTCCCGGGGGCCTATAAACAGCAACAATAGAAAAACGCTGAGAATTTGGTTTACATATTTCAACAACAATTGCCTCGTAGATATCACTCATGAGGTTTGATCGTGTTTTGAAATTTATTGAAGAGCGAATATAGAGACATACTCCTCCACCGTTACGATTTCTATCCCTTCTGACTATGTCATATCCTTGGATGTGGATGCAAGAGTTATCAATTGAATCACTTAGTCTTGTTTCGTTAATCACTAAAACATCCAGATTTTTATCAGCCATAAAGAGTCTCAACTCGTCGATGTGAGCAGGGAGACTAGCAATATTCAAAGACGCAATTTTAAAACCCCTGGCTTGCGGTACTAGGGATAGATATTTACGCACGTCAGAAGGAATACAACTCTCGCTGTCATTTCAATGAGTATTACTAGAATTAAAATGCTTAATTAAATTAGAAGCAAACAGGGAATTACCTTCGTGTGAAAGGTGTAGGCCACTGGAGTTAAAATGATTCTTTCGATTAATGTTGTTGTGTGGAATAAACTTCCAACCTCTGTTGGCTGCGAATTTATGCAAGCCGTTATTGATTTCCGTCAGTTTACTATCGAGATTAGGCTTGTCAAGACGCTTTAAAAGCGAAGAGATCGTCACTTTGCTTGTGCAGTTTTGAGAAATATTATCCACAAGGTTGACAATATTGT
>JAEMWC010000294.1:685000-692500 GCA_016490735.1 Pachyseris speciosa
TTTCTGAGAAATACAAACAGACAAGGTTAATTTGGGAACAGAAATCAACAACTAAGTAATTAAGTGAAAATGTGGCTCAGCCAGGAATCGAACCTGGGTCTCCAGATTACCGGTCGGATGCCTTAACCACTAGGCCTTAACCACTAGGCCACTGAACCAACCACAATTTCACATAGGCTGGTGATCCTAAGTAATTAAGGCAATCAGTTGCTAATATATCCTCTCCCTACCTTACTGTACTTAATTAATTTCCAGGGGGATTTGGCCGTGCATCACCGATCGACCGGGGAGTAGTGACGTGATCCTGGTTGCAGAAAATGTGTGAAATTGTCTCCTCGGACCTTACCATAAAAATAAGGCCACACTGTGTATGTGTTGTACAGTAAATATGTGTCAACCCAGTGTGGTTGGTTCAGTGGCCTAGTGGTTAAGGCATCCGACCGGTAATCTGGAGACCCAGGTTCGATTCCTGGCTGAGCCACATTTTCACTTAATTACTTAGTTGTTGATTTCTGTTCCCAAATTAACCTTGTCTATATATATATATATAGCAACTATATCTTTGGTTTCTGCATCATAAGTCTGAACACAAATACAGTCATAAACTGATGTTTCATGGTGTTTTAGAAAATTTGAATCAAGATACTAGCATCTTTTAACCCCCGAGTGTCTCTATGACGTACTGAGTAGGTCAGGTTTTTTTCTCTCAGGTGTCTATGTGATGTACTGAGTACGTCAAAATTTTAAGACTTTTAGTGAATCTCTCGGCACACCAGAGACAATTTAAATTTGCACAAAAGGTGTGGTGGAAGACTGGTAACTAGCTTTAGGTTTCATACCCAAGAGAGGGTCTGCAAACTTTTTTCATGTTTGGTTTAATTTTTGGCCGCCATCTTTGTTTCATGTTTCCTTGGTGAGTGTTATACAAATAGCATGAAGAAATCAGTGATTTACCATATGTTTTTGTAAGCTTTATTTTACAACCCATATGAGTCGCACCACTTGAACGACTTGAATCGATGCCTTCATAACTTCAACAAGTGGTGAGTATTGGACATTTATGCATTCATTGGGTAGTGGGCATTAGCCCTTAAATCTACCAAATATACACTGAGCCTGAGCATTATCAGCCATGGACAGCTGTTTTGGCCTTGTTAGATGTCATCAGCATGGCATAGCTAATACCCAAGCTCAAGTACCCACATGAATAAAGCAAGCAATGTAAATGTGGAGCTTGTGGGATGTGGCATGGAGTGACGAATACCTCACAAATTAATGTGTCTAGATGAGCTGGCTGCTAATGTTCAGTTTCAATCTTTATTTGGTAGATTTAAGGGGTAATGCCCACTACCATAAGCCCTTAGTGCCCAATGAGTGGCTTTCAGCTTACCTAGACACATTAATTTGTGAGGTATTCTCATTTCATTACCTAGGATGCATTAGTTCGAACACCCAGCATGTACGACCTTATCAAGAGAAAGCATGAACAGACACCAACACCTGAGAAACAACGAAGTAAATCAAGGAGGCACAGAATGGAAGAGCAGCCAGAGGGAAGTGAAGAGGAAGAGGAGGATGATGAGGAAGATGACGATGATGACGAAGACGATGATGATGATGATGATGATGATGATGATGATGATGGCGAGGGTGAAGAGGAGAAAGATTATAAAGGTTATCAGCTAAGACAGAGAAGACCCATACCCAACAGATACATTGCTCCACCTCTCAAGACATCAAGCCGAGGTTCGTTAGTAAACAACTTACTGTTTTTATCTGTGGGGTACTGTTATGTCAGCAGATGTGCCAGTTTGGCAGATCATCTCATCAATTTAATCTTGAGAGATGATAAGACAAATACCATAAATTACTTGAAGGATTTAGCATGATAGAGCTAACTGGATATTAACTAAGGGAAGTCTTGCCAACTGGATACTGCCATGCAGGTAAAATGGCCAAGGAGAAGGACATGTGACTAGTGTGAAACGAGCAGTACCATCTCCTTCGGTTATCTACATGACTTGTACAGTTGTTTCTTAACAACCAACACCTCTGGACATTTGGTGGGGTTCTGTTCTTTTTCAAGAAAACCATTGTCTTCATTGTTTTTAACTGAATGCTTTATGAGTAAATTGAAAAACTCTTGTAAGCTCTAATACCCAAATTAAATGTTATTGTAAATTCCTTGGCTGAAATAATAACACATTGCTGCATGATGCTGGATTTGAACATGAAATTGCCTTTTCAATGGCAAGTTTCACTTGTGACCTATATGATGCATTTAATTTACTTTACACCAAACTGTAGGAAAGAGGGGATCCTTTCATATAGAAATGAGAAGAAAAAGGGGTGAAAGAAAGAAACCAGCTCAGTATGCTTCTCCAGTGAGACGAGTACGCAGACACAAGCGCAAAGCAATTAACATGAGTTCTTCCACGTCCTCCTCTGGTAAGAGGTTTTTGTAATGTATCACTTGCATAGTAAATATTACGTTGTTTTTTTGGTGAAGAAGAAACCTGCACAGCAAGGGCTGAGATATAGGACTGAATTAAAACTTCATGTCAGTGTTAAGAAGCAGCTGGAGGAGGGGAAGGTGGACAATAACATAACAGAAGAAGGACTTGCTAACACGATGAAAAGGGATATAAGGCATCTAAGATGTTAACCTTCTTTTACCCATCTTTTGAAGTCAAGTATTAATCTCAGTTAAGTTTTTGATGTAAAGGTTGCAGTGTGTGGCTATACATACTGTATATATGGAAGCATTTCTAATGTTACCTTTCAGCTCCTTCCAAGTATTGCGTGGTTTAAAGAATTGTTATATTAGTAGCAGTCATAACTGTAGCAAGGCCCACCATTATCTCATAAAAAGTTATTTAAAAGCTGCAAACAGATGCATAGCCATCCATATTGTTCAAATCATAAATGTGATGTACATACCTGATCTAATGACAAATAGATTGTCATACAAAAAGAAACTGACTGTCATTAGTTAATCAGTGAGCAGCAATTAATGATTAGCTGGGGTTATGATAACCATGTTTGAATTCATACTTTACAAGTTAACTGTTTGGAAACTTTTCCACATGTTGATGAAAGAATCCCAACAATAACAACAACCATTTTATTTTGCTAGATATAGAAGATACATTACAGCAAAAGAAAGATAAACTGAAATAAGCAAAAAAACTACTCAGAATAGTAAAAACTAGATGAGCTGATTAGTTACAAAAATTGTTAATCTTTAAATGGGTTGAAGGAAGAATAAGAAAAGAAAAGAAAAGAAAAGAAAAGAAAAAAACAGAAATACAAACAAACAGTAACAGTACCAGTTATTGACAGAACAAAATTTGTACATTAATTAAGAGTGACAGGAACTTAAAAATACTAAGCTAGCATTAGGCGTAAGAACTTGTAATGTATCAGTGGTCAGTGCATTTCAGTTTCTTTTTGAATGATGATTTGGGTTCACAACCTTGTCACAAAATGTATAAATAGTGTAATGTCTTGTAGATGATTCAGACAACGAAAAAGATGAAAGAAAGTTTGAACGGAGGAAGTCCAAGAGCATGGCTAAGGCAAGAGGTCGATGCCTGCCAATGAACTTCACTTTGGATGATGCAGCTACTGGAATTCTCAAGGAGAGAGCAAGGATTGGTTCAAGTTTGGCTGATGTTGATCCTATGAACATTGACAACAAGGTAAAGAAGTAAAATCCTGAGTTTACAAGTTAAAAGTTTGGCTTATAGCTGGCTTATAGCCAAATAAATATGGTATACATGTGTGTAGTTGGATACATTTATGATTGATGTCAACTTTTGAATGTTTCAAGGTGATGTTTGATGCTGTTGGTGGTCTAAATAAGCAGATAAGGGCACTGAAAGAGATGGTATTATTCCCACTTATGTACCCTGAGGTGTTTGAGAAATTCAAGATAGCCCCTCCAAGAGGGGTTCTTTTCCATGGTCCACCAGGTATAATTTCTTTGGTTGTTGTTTTTCTGCCTTAGCTTGAGAAAATAGATTTTGTAAGTAAACAGTGTGTGGAACACATAGTGCAGTGCTACCTGTCCCCAGCCTCCACCTCCAATATTAATGTCCCCTCCATTCTCTCCTTTCCTCCCCTCTGCCCAAGAAATTGATCACTGATATAACTTTGGCTATGTCCCAAAACATCTAAATTGCTTTAATAACTAAACTATGATTTGATTTAAGAGCTATGTGTTAGGACCACTGTCATTACCTTTCCAGTTTTTTTTTTATTGATTTAGTTGTTCACTATATGGAGAAAGTAACCCCCATCTTAAATTAAATCAGTCCAGTCTTAAAAAATTATTTCTGTTCCCTACTGTCGAGACCCACTTTTCATTTAATGGTAACTTCTATGATCAAATGGACAGTGTAGCTATGGGTTCTCCCCTCGCACCCATTCTTGCCAATCTATTCATGGGTTAACATGAGAAAGATTGGTTACAAAAATACAAGGGCCCTGAAGTTGTTTTCTATCTCAGATATGTGGATGATACATTTTGCTTATTGAACAATGATAATGATGCCTCACAATATTATTTTTTATTTCATCAACTCACAACGTACTAACATCAAGTTCACTATGGAGAAAGAGGAGAACCATTAACTACCCTTTTTGGATGTACCTATTGACAACAGTCACCCAGATTTTCTTGCAACATCTGTGTTTTGGAAGAAAACTTACACGGGGCTGCTCACTAATTTTTTCAGTTTTACAGCCTTTTCTTACAAAATTGGTCTTATTTGTACATCAGTGGACAGGGCCTTCAAAATCAACGACACTTGGAGCGCCTTCCACACTGACATCCAACAATTAACATCTATTCTTATGAAAAATTGTTTCCCATGTAACATTATACAAAGGGTAGTTAATCAATACCTTTATAAGTTTCACAACACCTCAGTTGATGCATTCCAGCAGGACCATTCTAAGGGAACGATCAAACGGTTTTTCAAATTACCTTATATTGGCCCCTTTTCCTTTTCCCTTTTAGTGCAATGTAAAATCAAAATCATTGCCAAGAAACATTGTAAGGATTTAGACATTAGGTTAGCCTTCACTTCCAATAAATTAGGTAACATGTTCAGTGTGAAGGACTTGATCCCCAATGTGCTCTGTTCCCAGGTGGTTTACAAATTTACATGTGCTGGATGTCACACCTGTTATGTCGGTGAAACCACTAGATACTTATTGGCACCAGGATTCGTGAGCACTTATTCTCGGAGCGCAATTCCCATATCTATAAACATCTTCAGGGTTCTGAGTCGTGTAAGAATCTATGCTCTTCTAATTGTTTTTCCATCTTAGACTTGGCTCTTAACTAATTTCCAACTAACGATCAAAGAAGCCCTTCATATTGAATGGGAACGACCCGCATTGTTCTAATATAATAGTTTATCATTTTCTGATTCTTAATATTTAGGATTTAGGCAGTAAAACATTCACAACGTGGAATAAATTGAACTGAAAGTTTTAAATTTGGTGCCATAAAGTGTCTCCATCTTGTGCATGGCCAAAAGATCGTATTACAAAGGTGCAATGTAGGAAATGTTTCAGAAGACACGAGTGTTGTGGCTTTTCCTACGTCACCAGCATTGTTCTAAGCAAAGATTTGTTCCCTGTTCACAAGACACAATTTAGTGAATTTTGAAGTTCTTTGGAGGGCGAAAAAATCTGGCTTTAGTTGATGTTGTCAAATTTCTTTTTTATCATTTTGTAATTTAATTACTATTAACGCCTCTGTCGCAAATAAAAGCCCAACAAAAGGCGATAAACCAACTACGCCACGAAAAATGCTGAGTAAAGTGAAATTCTGAGCATGTGCAAAGGAGCACGCCTAAATTGCAAAAGGATACCGCTGGCCATGCAACTGCTGAACCAGGTCCAAACAGTAATGTAACAACAAACGCCCAAATGCTAATGTGCCACCCGTGCTTAAACTATACGCCAATAACGCTAACGCCACACTACGCCACGCCAACAAGGAGCAAACTTGCTCCAAGTCGTTAACTAAGTTAAATTACATTTAATCCTATTTTGTATTGAGTATTTTCCACAGATTTGTACTCGCACCTTTTATTCTCCCACTCTACTGTATTACCTAGTATTATGTAACCTTTTCACTGAATTGTTCTATTTTTCTGTAATCAACACCTGCTTGTTACCTACTTTATATAAAGTCACTCACTTGTAAACATCCTTCAACTGAAGATGGATACTGAATATCTGAAACATGTCTTGCAAATTTAAACATTGTGTTGTCTTTTTTAAATGTTTGATTTTGATCTTACTGCTACGAAAATTTGGCAACTGTATATCAGTTATTTTTTTTGGACTACATCGCATGATCACGATGGTTTCAGTTAATTTTCACAGTGATTTCATATTTGATGTTCTTAGTTCCAAAGCACGTTTTATTTTAGGTACAGGAAAAACATTAGTGGCACGAGCCCTTGCTAATGAGTGCAGTCAAGGTGACAAGAAGGTAGCTTTCTTCATGAGAAAAGGTGCCGATTGTCTAAGCAAGTGGGTTGGTGAATCTGAAAGGCAACTGAGACTGTTATTTGATCAGGTAATGTTCAGTGATCAGGTAACCCTCACATGTGTCGTCTAGTAATATGTGTGCCACAAAGGCCAGTGGACAAAACTTGGCTTTGTGTACTTTATCCACTAGTTAGCCCTAGGCACCCTTTGATTACATTTTCACACATTTTATTTTATCATTTCGTATATAAGGTCTCCACTGGATATTTTTTATTTACCCCTGATGAATCCATGGATGGGCAAAAGCTTGGATTTTTTAAATTTATTTAACAACACAGTAACTACAGGCCTCACTTGAATCAATTTAAGGAGGCTCACATCAGTTTTTTTGGCCTTGGGGTGTAGCTGTTGAAATCAAAATTTCCTATAAAAGACTAGCTTCAATTTCCTTGACACTACAACACCTCACTACCTCACTACGACTCAAGGTTAACTTCAGGAATGAACAAAACCAGCCTTCAAAACTTTATTTGCAATTTACTTGAAAACGCTCATACAGATTTTTTTCTAATTTGACCTACAAGTAGCCGGACTTGAGTAGTTTATTCTCCCTAAGTTTCATTATGAAGTGTCTGACTGGATTTCGAGATAATTGGCCTTGTTCCAAATGAGCTGCCACATGTTATTGTTGCTATGGTAACAGCTGTTGCATGGAAACCAATGAGAAAACAAACTTTGATCATATGTCAAAATGATGTTGTAGTGTCAAGGAAATCAATCCTTGTCTTCTATAGGAAATTTTTATTTCAACAGGTACACCCGAAGGCCAAAAAAACTGGTGCATGCCTCCTTAAATGGCATGTGACATTATTAAATACATGTAATTGCACTGGTTATACATACATATATATCTATATCTATGTATATATCTATGTTTTTTATCAAAGGCATTCAGTATGAGACCAGCCATCATATTCTTTGACGAGA
>JAEMWC010000294.1:697500-732500 GCA_016490735.1 Pachyseris speciosa
TGTTTTGATCATCACCAGAGATGTCTTTGAGGGCCTTGAATCATATCTCCTGTTCTGGCTGCAAGTTGAATGCTCTAGACTTTGTTGGTGTACTTGCCTGTTTTTGGTGTGATTTATTCACAATGTGACAAATTTGTAGGCATTGTGAAGATGAAAGGCAACCTTAATGACGGCCCTGAACGATAATATCTTCATAATCACTTGTTCCTCCACTACCATTTTGTTGTTGTTGTTGTCATTATCATAATTTATTTTACTCACCTTAGTTATTTCAAAGAGGACAGACTGCTGTCTATTAACACACAACTAAAGGAGTCCTTATCTCATAACCAGCTTGGCACTAACTTTGAGGTATTAGCCAGTGGGCCTGTCAGTGAAAGACTATTATTGTACCCCACAAGGCATGCTATTAGACTGGTGAAATACTAATAATTTCTGTGCCCACCCTGCTTCATGTACTTAAATTTCACTTCTGCGGAAGAGTGCATGCACATGAAATCAAGACCATTCATTATTAGTTTTATCCCTGTTGATGTACTGGTAAGCTTAAGTAAAAGGAGAAAAGCTTCATGTATATGGGGATGGTAAAGCCCTCCTGTGGCTGGACCACCTGCTTGAACCTTAATCCAAGACTAACAGATTTTCAAAGCCATCTTGACTTCATTTTCAAGATTAAAAATAATTGTTATTTTCTTGCACATTGATGATGGGATTTTGGGAGGCTTGTTTTGCTATAAAATAAAAAGAGATTAAGTGACTTTTCCTTGAATTTCTTCTAAAAGTGGGCATACACAGGATGCCTGGACACCTTTCTGGCTAAAACCTTGATTGACAGTATAAATACCACCATCTGTTATTTTTAAATTTGAAAATGAAGTCAAGATGGCTTCAAAAACTCTTCTATTTCTGTTGATGTTATTATATTGTGTATCAAAATGTTCCCTTTTTAGTATGAATAAACTCTAAATATCCTGCAGGCTAGTTTGATTTTGCTGTAAAAAAATTGTATTATGTCTCAAAGGACTTTTCTTAGCCTGAGCAGATCTAGTTACTGCAAGCTTGATCTAGTTACTGCAAGCTTGATTTTTATTTAATAATGAAGAGCTTACAATAATCATTTTTCATCTAAAAGGACTCAACTTATCCATATTAGTTTCTTGGGTACCTTAGGTTGCTGTCAAAATGTTGGCAGAATAATGGAGATAATCTGACCTTTACTGTTTTATTATTTTGTTTTCATGTTTAGAAAAAGATCAGGTTTTAGAAGTTCTACCCTTTGCTCCTACACCACCTCCACGGCAGCTGTCAGAAGCAGAACTTAAAAAGGCTCGTCAGGATGAGGAAAACACCATGAGGGAGCTACGTATCTTCCTCAGGGATGTACACACTAAGCTGATCACTGATCGCAGATTCAAAGAATTTTCGAAACCTGTGGACTTGCTTGAGGTACACAATAATCATGTACATTTATCAAGAAAGTTCGTACTGAAGATGCAGACATTTTTGAGTGATTTCACGTGATTGATATCTTACAACTGCAACTGAAAATGAATTTGGGTAGTGGCAGGTTCTTGAGTGAAACAGATACTTAACTTTTTCTTTGCAAATAAAAAAAATGAGTGATTTCACGTGATTGATATCTTACAACTGCAACTGAAAATGAATTTGGGTAGTGGCAGGTTCTTGAGTGAAACAGATACTTAACTTTTTCTTTCAGGTACCGGATTACTTGGAGGTGATCACAGAGCCTATGGATTTAGCAACAATATTACATAGGATTGACTGCCATTATTACAATACATGCGCACAATACCTGGCTGATATTGACCTGATCACTAGCAATGCTCTCAAGTACAACCCTGACAGAGATCCACTGGACAAGCTAATAAGGCACAGAGCATGTGAGCTGTCTGACTTAGCACACTCCCACATCAAATCTCAACTGGAACCCGAGTTTGAGAAGGTCAGTCAGTAGTGGCAATAGAGTAACACAGACCCTTTCGTCCTTTATGTTTGTTTTAATATATTTAGCATGCTTGTGTAACCAAGACCTTGGAACTATGATCTCACAAGGTGATTCATTGCTTTATGTTACACATTCATGCCCATGGGCAATTCTAGATAATGTGGAGCCAGGTTCAAGCTAAAACAAGAGATGGAGCATTGTGACCCTTTATCTCAGTAAATTGGTTTGAGAAGCAACAATAAATATGCAGATTATTATTAGTAGTAGCAGCGGCGGCGGCGGCGGCAGCAGCAGTAGTAGCAGCAGTAGCAGCAGCTCTATTCATTTTGGTAGCAGTGTCTAAATGCCTATACTAGTATTAATCTGATGCTCCAGTGGATCACCATAAGTTTCAACTTTTAACTTAGTCTGTTATTTTATTCCATGGAGAATAAGACTGATTATCTTGACCCAGAAGTATTATTCTATTCCAGACATGTGAGGAGATTGTAACAGCAAGAGAAAGAAGAGGTAAGATTTAAAGTGCACCTAAACCCAAAATATTTTTTTCGCTAAAATAAATCTTTGCACCTGTTTGAAACGCATTGCACCTTTTTTAGCAAATCTTGACTAGTTATTTTGACTTTTCTAGGGTGTTAAAGTTGCAAAATCTGGCCCCACGACCGAGTCAGAAGGGGCTTGGGTCTATTCTTGATTTGACGTTACAAACTGTTTTGCATGCATGTTTACAAAGAGTTAATGCGATGTAAATCAGTTTGTGACGTCAAATCGAGAATAGACCCAAGCCCCTTCTGACTCAATCATGGGGCAGCCCACGACCGAGTCAGAAGGGGCTTGGGTCTATTCTTGATTTGACATTACAAACTGCTTTGCATGCATGTTTACAAAGAGTTAATGCGCTGTAAATCAGTTTGTGACGTCAAATCGAGAATAGACCCAAGCCCCTTCTGACTCAATCATGGGGCAGCCCACGACCGAGTCAGAAGGGGCTTGGGTCTATTCTTGATTTGACGTTACAAACTGCTTTGCATGCATGTTTACAAAGAGTTAATGCGCTGTAAATCAGTTTGTGACGCCAAATCGAGAATAGACCCAAGCCCCTTCTGACTCAATCATGGGGCAGATGATGGCCAGATTTTGCAACTTCAACACCCTAGAAAAGTCAAAATAACTAGTCAAGATTTGGTTAAAAAGGTGCAATGTTTTTCAAACAGGTGTAAAGATTTATTTTAGCGTTAACCTCTGCGTCGCAACTGGAGGTTGGGTGCTGAGGGGCCTGGGGGCTGGTACCGCCGACCCAAACCCAGGTCGGTAGAACACCCCATAAGCCTGCCGTACCCGCAACCCAGCTACGAGCCCCGCCCGCCACACCAGGCCCCAAACCAAGCACCCGTCACACTGAACTAGGAGTTCAGTGGAAGAAAAAACAAGTAAATAAATAAATAAGAAGAATAAGAGTAAGAAGAAGAAGAAGAAGAAAACTAAAGGGAGGGAAGGGAGGGGAAATACTCGAAAACACACGAGCTGTAACGCCCCGTACGCAGAGCAAGTAAAAACTACCAGCGCATGGAAAAGGTGCACGCATAAAATAAACAGGACCCCCGCTGACCACTGGACTGCCTGAAGACATCAGACATAAGCCAGAAAGGCTAACAGCAAACGCAAACGCCATGCCAATAAACTGAGCAAAGACTTGCTCCTAGACGTTAACTAGGTTAAATTGCATTTAACCCCATTTAACGTCTGCGTCGCAACTGGAGGTTGGGTGCTCAGGGGCCTGGGGGCTGGTACCGCCGACCCAAACCCAGGTCGGTAGAACACCCCATAAGCCTGCCGTACCCGCAACCCAGCTACGAGCCCCGCCCGCCATGCCGAAGGACCTCCGGGTAACAACCCGGAGAAATGGGGGCTCATGGCCACTGAGCCACAGCCCCAAGGGGGCCCAAACCTGAGGCACCCAACTCCAAATGAAGTGACATCAAAATACAACTTGCTAAACCAACTGATAAACACCCGAGTAAGAACATCTGAACTGTTGAGCGGACGTAACGTTGTAGGCACCACTAAGCCACTGGCCTAAGGACTTGAAAGAAAATGATCTGGGACTCCCCGGGAAGCTGCAGTAGTGACCGCACCAATCTGTCAGCTGTGGCCCGGGTAAGAACCATGATAACGAGCGGAGTGTAAAAGAGATTGGACCAAACAAGACAACCGCTGAATAGTAAAAAGACACAAAATAGCCAGAAAGCTACCCAATTCAAGGCGATCACCAGGCAAATAACTTGTTCCCCCCGGTCCAAGTAGATGACACAGCCCACGGAAAATGCACTGTTCAGTCGCAGAGGACTTGATGTGAACACTGAAGCATGTAGGATCCACCAACGCATTAGCCTGCACGTCACTAACACCACTGAGGTGGACACCGGGGTCAAACATAAAATAGTGATGAACTAGCCTGCGTGTAAAAGCCAGAGAACTGGAGCAAGACACGGTCCTGGGATGTGAGGACTGACGTGTGCTGAATGACCTGCAAGAGATAATCATAATAGGAGAGGAACCCTGTACATGCCTATAGCCCTCAGTACACACTCCAGCGGCAGACAATTGACCAAGTGATCAGGTAAACCACTGTAATGTGAAGGGACCACACTACACTGATGCACCTCATGATGGATAAGTGGTGGACTTGTCGGCCAAAGGCGATGCAAAACGGAAGAGTGACTGTTCAACAGCTGGCAAAAGAGCACCCTCTGGACTCAAACGGCCATCCTAACAGCGGAAACATACCTAACAATGTTGGGCTGATATGTAAAAATGATGACAGTGTAGATGTGGGAAGGCCCTGGGCGAGCACAAAGGAATCTCGCTGTAAACAAGAACTCGCAAATACCGCTAACCTCCAATGGCTGAAGTCACGCAAACTACGTCTAGGACAAAACACTCCCTACAGTCTCGCACACACAAAACTGAGTAGAGTGAAATTCTGAGCACGTGCAAAGGAGCATGCCTGAACTGCAAGAGGATACTGCTGGCCATGCAATTGCCCGCAGACCTGAACCAGGCCCAAAACAGTAATGTGACAGCAAACGCCCAAATGTTAATGAGCCACCCGTGCTCAAACTATACGCCAATAAACGCTAACGCCATGCTACGCCACGCCACGCCACCAAGGAGCAAACTTACTCCAGGTTGTTAACTAAGTTAAATCACATTTAACCCTATTAAATACCACTAGCCGCATATGGCTAAAGTCCTGGTAACCGCATAAGGAATACAAAAACCCTTGACAGGACGCAAATCCTCTAACAAAAAAAAACAAAAAAAAAAAAAAAAAAACCTTAACAGACCAAGTGACAATGCTCATAGTAGTAACTAAAGTTAAATAGCATTAAGTAAATCAATAATAACACGCAACAAAAACTATACGCACACACAAAACTGAGTACAGTGAAATTCTGAGCACGTGCAAAGGAGCATGCCTTAACTGCAAGAGGATACCGCTGGCCATGCAATTGCCCGCAGACCTGAACCAGGCCCAAAACAGTAATGTAACAACAAACGCCCAAATGTTAATGAGCCACCCATGCTCAAACTATACGCCAATAAACGCTAACGCCATGCTACGCCACGCCACGCCACCAAGGAGCAAACTTACTCCAGGTTGTTAACTAAGTTAAATTACATTTAACCCTATTAAATACCACTAGCCGCATATGGCTACAGTCCTGGCAACCGCAGAAGGAATACAAAAACCCTTGACAGGACGCAAATCCTCTAACAAAAAA
The DNA here is from genome assembly GCA_016490735.1 of Pachyseris speciosa. Classification (NCBI taxonomy): domain Eukaryota; kingdom Metazoa; phylum Cnidaria; class Anthozoa; order Scleractinia; family Pachyseridae; genus Pachyseris; species Pachyseris speciosa. The sequence goes on from JAEMWC010000294.1 coordinate 703,252, forward strand.
CAAACAAACAAAAAAAAAAAAACAAACAAAAACAAAACAAAAAAACCCTAACAGACCAAGTGACAATGCTCGTAGTAGTAACTAAAGTTAAATAGCATTAAGTTAATCAATAATAACATGCAACAAAAACTATACGCACACACAAAACTGAGTACAGTGAAATTCTGAGCACGTGCAAAGGAGCATGCCTTAACTGCAAGAGGATACCGCTGGCCATGCAATTGCCCGCAGACCTGAACCAGGCCCAAAACAGTAATGTAACAACAAACGCCCAAATGTTAATGAGCCACCCGTGCTCAAACTATACGCCAATAAACGCTAACGCCATGCTACGCCACGCCACGCCACCAAGGAGCAAACTTGCTCCAGGTTGTTAACTAAGTTAAATTACATTTAACCCTATTAAATACCACTAGCTGCATATGGCTACAGTCCTGGTAACTGCATAAGGAATACAAAAACCCTAGACAGGACGCAAATCCTCTAACAAAAAAAACAAAAAACAAAAAACAAAAACAAAAAAAAAAAAACCCTAACAGACCAAGTGACAATGCTCGTAGTAGTAACTAAAGTTAAATAGCATTAAGTAAATCAATAATAACACACAACAAAAAACTATACGCACACCGCCACAGGCCTGCAAAAACGCATTGGGGATACAAACACCCTAGACAGGACATGCAAAAACGCAAATAAAACCGCCAACTGCTCACCACAAACAATACGCAATAAAACACTGCCAACCACACACCACTACCATCCTGCACAGCGCATAAGGGATACAAACACCCTAGACAGGACACACAAATCCACTACAAAACGCTAACCGCTCACCGCAAAAAACGATGCAACAAAACACCGCCAACCGCACACTTCCACAGTCCTGCAGAACACATTGGGGATACAAACACCCCAGACGGGACACGCAAACAACGCTAACAAACTGCTCACCACAAAAAACAAACACGCAACAAAACACCGACAACTGCATATAGCTACAGTCCTGCAAAAACGCATAAGGGATACAAACACCCCAGACAGGACACGCAAATCCTCTAACAAAAAACCGCTAACCGACCAACTGAAAATGCTACTAGTAGTAACTAAAGTAAATTGCATTAACTAAATTAATAATAAATAACTAAATAAATAAAAAATAACCGCACCGCAAAAACATGAAAATAAAACCAGCTACCGTTGAAGCATAGAATGCTAAACGTGGTGGTGACACTGGTTACCCTCTGCCCAAGGGATCCCAAGGGTTAATCAGCTAGGGTTATGACAGGTCACGCAAATTCGCAGAAAAACCGCCAAACGCTAGTCGCACAGAAGTGTGGTAATAACTACCGTGAATCGTAAAAGACAGGACACGCAAACCGCCAGCCACTAGTCGTACAAAATGTGCGCTAAAATTACCACTGACATAAAGGTTTATAAATAAAATGTATAGAAATATTAACCGCTTACGACAGGACACGCAAATCCACTAAGCTAATCACACAAAAAGTACGCTAACAAATACCGCTAACCGCTACAGACAGGACATGCAAACCCGCTAGAAACCGTAAACCGCTAAATGCACAATGTACGCTAATAAATTCCGCTAAGAACACGCAAATCCGCCAAATACTTACCACTAACCGCAAGAGGTTCACGAAAAAACCCCAGCAGCGGGCCGAGATAGTCGCACAACTGTGTACTGAAAATACCACTAACCGCTTAAGACAGGACACGCAAATCCATTGGGCTAGTCGCACAAAATGTACGCTAATAAATACCCCTAACCGCTAAAGACAGGGCACCGTAAACCGCTAAAAAGCACAAATGTATGCTAATAAATACCGCTAAGGTAAAAACCGCTAATCGCTCACCGGGAAAAATACTCTACCAAATACTTACCACTAACCGCCAGAGGTTCACGAAAAATCCCCGAAGCGGACCGAGTTGAAGCCAGTAATGAATGCAACCTCAACATACCTGCAAAAACCGTACAAGAGCCAGCCACGACCCTCGCAGCACTAAAACCAACACTCATCATAACCGGTGGAGCGCATGACACCGGAGCGGTGGGATCCCCGATCGACGCGAACAGTGGCCGAGAACTGTACTTGTGCCACGGCCATCGCTATCTGAACCGAAAGAGAGGAAGAAGCTCCCGTGGAAAAGGCGTCCTGACTACAACCGCGACCTAGACGATGAGGGGGAATGAAGTGGAAGCTGTAGGGTCGAGCTGTTGTAGATTGAGCGTGAAGATTTACCATGTCGGACTGGAGCACACCAGAAAAAAGGCGCCAACACGCAACAATGAGATGCGAAAGATAACGCTGCAAAAACCCTCAATAAAAAGGTGGAAAAAAGCTACTAAGGAAGGACAATACCAATGGAAGCGAAGTCCGTCAACTGCGAACAACTTAAGGTCAATAAGCCCCGAAAAAGTAGAACAGAAATACTCGAAAACACACGAGCTGTAACGCCCCGTACGCAGAGCAAGTAAAAACTACCAGCGCATGGAAAAGGTGCACGCATAAAATAAACAGGACCCCCGCTGACCACTGGACTGCCTGAAGACATCAGACATAAGCCAGAAAGGCTAACAGCAAATGCAAACGCCATGCCAATAAACTGAGCAAAGACTTGCTCCTAGACGTTAACTAGGTTAAATTGCATTTAACCCCATAAAAAAAATTTTGGGGTTTAGGTGCATTTTAAGTCATTCGCCGAGACCAATTAGGAGTTTTCCCAAGGATAATATTTATTGTTGACTTGTTTCTTTCTTCTTCTGAAGTACAGACAAACCCACTCTAACACACACCTTCCCACCAGAAACATTCATTTTGTGGTACCAACTTTATGTAAACCCTTAGTTTGCTAGCAGGGATTCTTTAAAAGACTTCAAAGTTGTTTGATTTTTAGCTTGTGTCAGAAGGCTGTTCCAGAGTTTAGCACCACAATAGTGAAAACTATGTTTCCCTGCTCTGTCAGTTGAAACTGACCACCAATGAGCACAGGCACCCCACCTTTTTTCCAGTCATTGTAATCAACTAATCATAAGCTTTGTATTGGAAAAGACTGATCTGATTTGGAGGGGTATAAAATGGTCCCTTAAAATTTCAAGTGCTCACAAAATTTGGTCTTTGCTCAATTAGCTCGCAAAATTTTGAAGAGTTATTTATTATTATTTTTTTGTATTTTATTTGTTTCTTTTTTATTGTTAACATTTGGTAATGACAAAACAAATGACTACACTAGGACAACACAAAGCTACAACACACACACAAAAACTACATTAGAGCTACATAAGCTGATAACAACAAACTGAGAATATTAAGTTAACACGTTTTGACGAGGACGCGAGGGTTATGAACACTTCTGCAATACGTTATTGACCTTGTGTACGATACTTGCCCCACTTTTGCTTGCCCCACAAGATGAATGGCCAAACTCTTTTCCACTTTTTGAAATGGCAGTGTCCAACTCATAAATAGCTTTAATTCTAGAGGTACATGCTCGGAGAGATGGCACGAGAGTGTTGTTTCTACAATAATATATGTACTGCTTAGCAATAAGCAGGACGTGATTGAAAAACAAGAAATCATCTTTGCGATCCCAACTACCAAAAATTATATCCACCTTAGTAAGTAAATCTACTTTAACATCAAGATCGTTAAACCAGTCCGAGAGATCCTTCCAGAACAAGAGAACATAGGGGCAGGAAGTAAACAAGTGCTCTAGAGATTCGTCCGCATCTCCACAAAAAGAGCAGTCAGATGATAGTTTAATACCAACCTTTTTCAGATAGACATTCGTTACTAAATATCTATTTGATGTATCTTGTACTGAAATTGTCGAGTCTTTGAATCCATTGCAAGAGTGAAAGGAAGGCTATAGATCTTCTTCCAATCTAAAACAACATTAGCATATTCTGCTTCGTATTTTGATTGAGCTGTCGGTTGTTTAATAACCCTAGAGTGAAGTTCTTTGTACACGGCTTTAGAAACAACTTTACTCAGCGCTACATGTTGATCATTCAAACAAAGTTGAGTATGGGTCTCTGAGTCAAAAGGCTTTGGATTGACATACTGATTTATCAGTAAAGACTGGCGATACTTTGTTAGCAAAGCATCACACAATGCAGTTAATTGGAAAGCGTCCAGAGGTGATATATCTAATTTCCTAAAATTACGCCAGGGTGCCAATCCATTTTTTCCGAGCACTAAATTACCTAATGAAATTATCCCTTTATCTACAAGTCTATGATTATAAACAGACTTACCATCAACACAAATATGCTTGTTATTCCAAATAATAACTTCGGATAGTGTTTCCTGCGAAATATCATAACTAGTCATCTTACTCGCAACTGAAAATTGCGCAAAGCAGCTAAGACATTCCTCGTAGAACCTCGGAAGCTTAACTGGCAGTTTCTTTACATCAAAATTGCAGCTTAAGATGAATTTACCTCCAACCAATTTCAAATAATACGATAGAATGGTCTTCCAGCTGCTAGGCTCATTACTCGCGAATTTCTTGCAGTATAGTATTCTCTGAGTCTTAATCATAGATTCCAAGTGTGGAGCTTTAAGACCGCCATCCTCAGTATCATTGATAAGCGTTAGACGTTTGACTTAATCTTTACCCTTCCAAAAATAAATTGAAAATTAATTTATTTGCCTCAGATATAATCTCTTTGTTAAGGCTTATACCAGCACGATACAGAAATAATGGAACTATAAATGTCTTAAGAATCTGAATTCTGCCTCTAACGGTTAGGTCTCTCCACTTCCATATTTTAAACTTTGTTTTGATGGAGTCAATTATTTCATCAAAGTTTAGCTTCTGTTTAAGACGGTTATCATATGAGAAGTATACCCCTAAGATATTCAAGGCTTTCTTAACTTTGATATTATGCAATTCATAGTCATCACTTGCTGCAGGATCTTGATTGCCCAAAAGCATTATTTCTGATTTCTCAAAATTAATCTTGAGACCTGAAAGCTGACCGAATTCTTTTACAAGCTTTAAAGTCATCAGCCAAGAGTCCCATTTTGATTTCCTCATTATTAACATCGATTCCTCGAATGCTTTTGTCACTACGGAGATTGATTGCTAATATTTCTATACAAATAATGAACAAATATGCAGAGAGGGGGTCCCCTTGTCACACACCTCTCTGCACTTGAAAGGGTCCGGTAGAAAAACCATTATTTAAAACACAGCTCAAAATATTATTATAAAATGTATATACCCACTGTTTAAAGGACGGGCCAAAATTAAAAACAGAGAGTGCCTCAAAAATAAAGTTCCTGCTTACTGAATCAAAACCCTTGGGAAAGTCAATAGCGATAATTTTTCTGTTAATCTTGTGGGTGTCAGTATACTCCAAAATATCCTCGATTGTTCTCACTGTATCAAACACAGTCCTTCCCTTGACATACGCACTTTGATTATGATGTATAATTTGGGGTAATACAGTCTCTAGTCTTTTCGCAGTTGCCTTGGAACCAATTTTGACATCCACATTAATCAATGATATTGGCCTCCAATTGGAAATATTTCTTTTGTCTTTGTCTTTCTTTTCTAGTAAAGTTATAAGACTGCTTGTTTTGAGAATTAGACAGCTGCCCATATTCGTACGCACTGTTAAGGCAGCAGACAACAAGGTCTCCGACCACATCCTAAAAAGCTCTGTAGAACTCAACTGTGAGTCCATCATTTCCTGGCGATTTATTACAGTCAAAAAGTTTAAGAGCACGAAAGCATTCCGCGTTTGTCAGTCTTCCCTCACATATTGAGGCATCATCATATGAAAGTTTGCGTATGTCCTGATTATTCAAAAAAGGGTCATAAACATCCGCTGATGGGATTAGCTCCTCCTCCTTATACAGATCGGCGTAAAAGCATTCTATCTCTTTCATCACTCGTTTTGGATTAGAGATAAAGTAACCATCTTTACTGAATATTTTTTTAACCGAACTCTTGTTCTTTTTATGAGATTCGAGACTGAGAAAAAATTTCTTACTCTTCTCACCTTTTTCATAACAATTAGCTCTGGAGCGAATAATAGCGCCTTGAGAAAGGTATTCGTAGACAGAATTGTATTCACCTTTTAACATTTCTAGTTTCTCGATATTTTCGGAAGTGGGAACGGTACTGCAATCGTCTTCACGTTGCTTCAGTTAAGTTTCAATCTGAGATAATTTCTTCCTTCTTTCACGAGCCCTTTCCTTGCTGTATTTTATTGTCACTTGTCTAACTCTATACTTAATTAAATCCCATAAAACTCTTTTATCAGTGACATCTTTGAATTCGTTTATCCAGACCAGAATGCTCTGATTTATTAGAGTCACATAGTTAGTGTCGTTGGTGAGACTACTATTGAATTTCCAGTACGAAGGGCCATGATTCTGTTTCTCTATAGTACTAAAATGAAGAACAATTGCTGAATGATCAGAATTTATAGAAGGAATAATGTCTGCATCTTCAACGTCATCTTGACAGGCATCACTAATTAGCCAGAAGTCTAACCTTCTTTGAATGAACGGCTTTCGTTGTCTCCAAGTAAAACGTTTTATGTCTGGGTTTCTCACTCTCCATATATCTATCAAGTCGTAATCAAGGCACATACTGTATCCTGAATACACTTAACTGATTCTTTTTTAACCGGAGTACCACCCGAACAGTCAAGATTAGGGTCAAAAGTAACGTTAAAGTCGCCACCTATAATTATCTTGTTTTCAAAGTCACCACAAAAAAGATCGAGCACGTCATTTAAATTTCTAAAAAACACACTTCGTTGCTGTACCTTATTGGGCGCATAAACATTCCCAAAGGTATAATCTGAGCCTTGCACAACAGCTTCTAACAAAATGTAGCGGCCTTCACAGTCCGCATTTACTGCTTTCAACTCAAATTCTAGATCTTCTCTGACAAGAATCATCACACCGCAGCTATTGTTTGTACCGTGAGCAAAGAACTTCTTACCTTTCCACTGCGTCTTCCACGTGCTTTCAACTTCGGGTGTACTATAAGTTTCTTGTAGAAAAATGATATCCTGTTTCTGTTTCTCCAGCCAAAGAAATATAGCCTTCCTTTTTGACAGCGAGTGAATCCCTCTTACATTAAGCAAGAGTAATTTAAAATCTACGTTTTGCTTTTCATTGACCATCTTGTCCTTGCAAATTTAAGCTTGAACGATGCCCTCCTCGCCAAAACGCTCATAACTTTCTCATTGTAAAAATAAAACAGTAAGGCAACTAAAATGTATAAATTACGTAACACTGACAAGTATGACAAAAATAACAGAGAAAAAACACAGATTACAAAGACTGCGGATAATTATATCTGAGATGCAGTCCATTGGGATTGAAACTCTGATTGCCACTATTCAAATTTAGTACAGCTCACTGCTCCCACAACACACTGCATTTAGAAAAAGAAAAACATTCAGAAAAAAAAAGAAAATGAAAAAGAAATATCAAGACCTTAATCTCCTCATTCAACTGAAGCAGGGTTATTTTGTGATGCAATAAAGGGAATGTAAACACCATCTATAAAAAGTTTATCTGGTTCATGTCTACTGAAAAAAGCAGTCTTTCCAGCCTCTCTAGCACGCTTCATTTTGGACCACTGTTTCCTTCTTCTATCTTGTATTTCTTTTGGAAAGTCCGTGTAGACTGATCTGATTTGTAGGGATATAAAATGGTCCCTTAAATTTTCAAGTGCTTGCAAAATTTGGTCTTTGCTCGATTTGCTCGCAAAATTTTGAAGAGTGCTCGCTTGCTCGTGCTCGCAATTTTTTTTCAACTGCTCACTCGCTCGGATTCTCATTGAAATTTGCTTTCGCGATTGCTTGAAAGTTAGCAAAAATTCGTAAATTGTTATTCATAGGTTTGCTGGTACAGAAATAAATGTGTTTTTATGTGGTACTGAAATCCTTTGAATATGACAGTCAAGTTCAGTTAAGCATATGACAATAACATAAACTAAATAAGTTAATATACATGTTATTCTTATGACACAGCACATCCTATATGAAGATTGAAACCATAGATGCACCTGAAAGACACATTTGAAAAGATGAAAATACATGTTATAAATAAGTTAATATACATGTTATTCTTATGACACAGTACATCCTATATATGAAGATTGAAACCATAGATGCACCTGAAAGACACATTTGAAAAGATGAATTTAAATATTGAAACTGGACATATGTTTAGCCAAATGCCACAAAATGTACAATTCAAAAAGCTAAAACGTTTAAACAGAAGACTCGCAGAGAGCAATTAGATCACACGGCTAGTGTGTGCGCATGAAAGGCTGGAACATATAATTTCTGATCGGAATAACGTGGATTAGGGGGATGTCAGAATTTTAGCTTGTCAGGCACAGCCCGAATCTGCTATGACGCATAGAAATCGAGAGCGAATAATCTGATTGTTTTGGTATACATCTAATAGTCCTTCAAAACAAAACAAGTAAATTATCTTAATCCTTTTCCCAAACACTTAGAAAATGCTAGGAAGCACAGATAAGGATAAATCTACTAGCGTTCTATCATGAATGCCGTTCTCTGATTGGCTATGTTACTCGTACTACTTGCTACTACTCGTACTACTCGCTACTAAAAGAACCACTAGGGACGCAACAAAACTCTGGCAGTGACCACCCCTAGTGTTTATCTTAATTTAATATTGACATTACGGGGGCACTCATAACTCATCTTCATTAATTGTAAACTGCGTTATAAGCAGTCTGGCAAAGTCCCCCGGCCAGTATTGTAATGTGCATTTGAATATTGCATAGAAAATGCGCAATATAAATGTGATATATTATTATTATTATTTTATTTTATTTTATTATTTTTATTTTATTATCTCGCCACATAGAAAAAATTACAAATAGAACAGAAAAGATAATAAATAGCTAATTAATGTTAAATTTAAAGTGTACATACAACTTTGAAGGAGGGACTGTGGCGGGGAAATCTCCGAGAAGCAAAGCTTATGAGGAATAGAGATTTCCCCCCCCCCCCCCCCCATGGGCATTAAATATTACTAGGCGGCATTTAAAAATAAAGAAAAGACATGTATTTTAAGTATATGAGTGTGATTGGACAAAAAGATAGATATGAAGTGTTCTGGTAATTAGGTTGTGTCTTGTCTGGCCCTTAAAAATGGTTTGATCACATGCTTGAATATATTAAAAGTCGGGGCGTTTTTTATGTTGCTCGGTAATGAATTCCATATCCTAGGACCTTGAAACGGGATCGAAAATTTTTTCATATTTGTTCTACAGGTATGAGATCGGTAAAGGTCAGAGTATCTCGTTGAATATTGATGAATCTGATTTCCAGTTTGAAAGATTTGATTAAAAGCAGTAGGTAAAGCATCATGATGATATAAGTACATAAAAGAACTTACTTGGAGCGAGTAGATACTAAAGACATAAAAAAATTTTTAAATTTGCAAAAAGAGGTTTACTTGAAGCCTTATAGTCAGCCTTGGAGATCGCCCGGGCTGCTCTTTTCTGTAGTAGGTAAATTCGTTGCAGGTTGGTAACATAAGTAGAGGCCCAAATTAAATTGCAGTAAGTAAGATAAGGATAAACAAGGACATAGTATAGTGTAAGAAGAGATTTTGAGGGCAAATAGTATTTAGCTTTATAAAGTAACCCGATAGATTTAGAAATCTTAGCCGTAATAAAATTTACATGAGTTTTCCACGTAAGGTGCTGATCAATATAAACTCCAAGAAACTTAGTATTGTCTACTTGTTCAAGTACATTATTTTCTATGACAATCTGCCTACTGATAGGTAACGTTTTTTGCCTTGGTCTGAAGATCATTAGTTTTGTTTTCTTGACGTTTATTGATAACTTATTGGCTTTTAGCCAAGTTGAAACATTGTGGAGCTGGTCGTTAAGATGGGAGGAAAGTACATCCAGGTCACTATGTTCAAAAAATATACTGGTGTCATCAGCAAATAATATAAATTCGAGTTCATTAGAACTAGAGCAGGCTGGGAGATCATTTATATAAATAATAAAAAAGAGGGGGCCTAGTATAGAGCCTTGCGGTACGCCACAAATTTGTCTTAAAGCATCGGATTTAAAATCATCAATTTGGACATATTGTATTCTATTACAAAAATAGTCAGTTATCCATTGATGGGCTGTCCCAGTGATGCCACATGCTTCCAATTTAGATAATAGTATTGCATGATCTAGGGTATCAAAGGCTTTTGATAAGTCAAGAAATATTCCAGCTACGTATTTTTGACAGTCAATGACGTTGGCGACTTTGTTCATAAAATTAATCAAAGCGTGGGAAGTAGAGTGGCCAGGACGGAAACCGAATTGATGTTTAAATAATATGTCATTATCGACTAAGAATTGAAATATACGATTATAAACAGCTCTTTCGAAAATTTTGGAAAAGGCAGGAAGTATAGAAATTGGTCGGTAGTTTTGTGCTAAGCTAGCGTTATCAGATTTAAAGATAGGAATAATTTTAGATATTTTCAGTCTATCTGGAAAAACTCCTGATGACAAAGATAGGTTAATAATTGATAACAGCGGACCTGAGATGAGGTCGAGTGTTTTTTTGATAATAGAAATTGGAACGTTATCAGGTCCGGGGGCCTTACCGTCTTTAAAACCTTTTGTTATTGTTTTGAGTTCCTCAGCGGTTACATGAGTGAAGGTTGACAGCGAGTCTGAGGGCACACTGCTTATAAAATCCTGGAACGACTTGGAGGCAGGGGCTATTTTCTCAGCCAAATTTGGACCGATGTTTGAAATATTTACAAAATTTGATGGCAATTATTTCTTTACTGTTAATGCTTTCACCATTTTCAGCTACTAATGGGTATGTCAACTTCTTCTTTTTGTTATGGCCTATTGCATTATTCAAAATCCTCCACGTCTGCTTGATTTTAGTCTTATTTATTTCAATTTGATTTTCAAAATAGAGCCTCTTGGCATTTCTAAGAAGATTAGTTAGTTTGTTTTTATACGTTTTGTATTTGAGAAGTTTTTCATTCGATCGATGATGAAGGTATTGCTTGTATAGCTTATTTTTCGTATTGATTGACCTAAGTAAGCTCTTTGTAAGCCAAGGTTTCCTAAAGGAATTCAGAGCTTTACCTTTGATAGTTTTAAAAGGGAAACACGTATCAAATAAGCCAGTGTACTTATCAATGAAAATATTGTAAGCGGTATTAGGATCATTGGCATTGTTGGCCTGATCAGAGAAATCCCAGTTAATATTTTCTAGTTTGTGTCTAAATTCTGAGATATCACTAATGATCAAACCACTTTTTAAGGACACTGTAGTATTGTTTGTAAAAATGTTGTCTATAAGCATCGCAGAATGTGCTGTAATTCTTGTGGGTATTGTAATCATTGGCAGAAAACCAAAAGCAAAAAGCGATTCAATGAGTTGAGCGGTTATTGAATGGTTATTGAATTGAGTGATTATTCTGTGATAGATAGAGAGTAGCGGTTGTCAGCAAAATGGCAGCCGCTTCTTCGCGTTTTCTAAGTGTTTGCAGGGAGGATTTAGATAATTCACTTGTTTAGTTCTGAACAGCTAGTAGATTTATACTAAAACAATTAGATTCTTTGCTCTAGATTTAGCTATGCGTGATAGGGTAGCTGATGAGGGCGCCATAAAAATCTTGAACTCATAATATAACTGTTAAATAGATAGTGAGTGACGTAGCCAATTAGAGAACAGCATTTGCACAGTGTAGTTTGCGTGCATTGGAGGTTATTGAAATTGACACGTGCGCATTGTGGAGGTTCAAGTCAGACTACTTGGCGCACTCCAATAAAAACATGTAAAAATTAAAGAAAATGAGGGATTACTGCCCGCGGATCCCAGGGGAGAATTTACGAATTACCCGCTGCTTGCCAGTTGTAGTTTTCTAAAGTCCTCGCTGCTCGCAAAACAAATTTGATAACTGATCGTGCTCGCAAAATAAAACACAGCGCTCGCATGCTCGCAAATGCTCGCCGAGACCATTCAATACCCCTATTTCTATTGCTGAAAATTGAATAAATAAGAAATATAGCAGATACACTGTGGTCTTTTCTATTTGCAGTTTAGTGACCATGTCAAGAAATTTGGTTCAAATTTGTAATCACAGATTCAGCTTTCTACATCTAAATCAACATAATGTATGTACTGTAGTTTAATGTGAGTTCTCATGAGTTTTGGCCCTACTCCAAGGATCATTCTTCATTTGAAAGATTTTACAATAACTTGAAATATGTTCTTACAATAAGTATCAAATAATGCCAAAATGGGGCATTTTCAATGCCTCATAGCTCCTAAAAAGCCTGGGCACCCCCTTTTTTATTTCAAAATTGAACTTCTCATATGTAAAATATTCAGTGGACAAAGGTTGAACGAAAATCTATCATCACTTTTTTTTTCAGATGAATGACCTTAAACATTGAAACTGCTAAACCTGCTTTCCATGAGTGCACTGTCTCTAAGTAGAATCAAGATTATGTAATCCCTTAAATTCTTTGAGTGGTTCTATCTTCCTAAGATTACAGGGTAGGTTGTTCAAGAGAGCTGCACCACTATAGCTAAAGCTTTTTTTCATAATGTTAGTTTACAGTAGAGGTACAACTAGTTTGTTTACTGAGGCTGTTAAGTAATAGTTCTGTTATGTTTCACAAACTTCTTTCTGCTTCAGGTGACAAGCCCACTGCTGCTGCGCCCCCATTTGTGTTTACTGCTCCAGTAACTCAAGGCATCTCAACTGCCATGGCAATTTCACAGCCAGAAGCCAGAGAAAAGGCAACTCTGGGAGTATCAGATATAACCTTTGTGTCAGAGTCACAACCACAAAGCAATTGCACTGAACAGAAGAAAAAGACGAAAAGACGGAAAGCACCAATCTATTGGGGTAAGAAACCAAACAGAAGGAAAACTGATGCAAAGCACCAAGCATCTGACCTTGATTTGCTGAAAGATGAGAAAGAGGTTGTACAAAATGGAGAACATGAAGAGGGTGACACTGAAGATGCTGTTAACAATTCTACTGGTGACAGGTCTGTTGAGGAAATTGCTGAAAAAGCGGGTGAAAGTGATAAATCTGAAAGAATTGATGCAAACTGCATTGGGGAAAGTGATGCTAAAAGTGCAGATGATAAATGCGAGGGCCATGATGTCAAGATGATGGAGAATGCAGAGGATGTGTCATTGAATAGAGGTGCTGTTTTGCTGGGCTCTGATTATCCAAGTGATCTGTGCAGTGAGATGAATTCCAAGAATGAGACAGAACATATTTCTCAGTTACCTCAGGAACAAACTCTGAAGAACCATGTATTGTGTGAAAAGGTATTCAGTTTGACTAATGGGATCAGCGAGGAAAGCTTCTCAGAGGAACACACAGAGGAGAAGGAATGTGTCATTGAAAGTATTGGTGAGAGTTATAATGTTGATTCACCTTTAGAGTAGTGAGATAAGCTTCACAGGCAGCCTAACTTCAGCTTTGGTTGCAAATTTATGCATATTTGTAATGTTTCTTCCTTGTAACATTCTCCTTCAACAGGGGATGAAGGTAGTACAATTAATAAGCCTGACAGTGAAGTTGACAAGTCATTGGAGAGTACATACAACACTCATAGTCAGCTTGCTGATGGAATCCAAGAGATGCTAGAATCCTTACTGGACTTGTTGATTGATTCAACTAAGGGCACCTCCGTAGAAACGTTAGAGAGATACTATTGTGCACTTCAGTGCTGCATCCATAAACACAGACATTGTCACAACAAGACACAGCTTCTGCAGGTAGGTGGCGTTTGCAGAGTTTGTTCACTGTTCATGTTCCTAGTTTAACAGAGTCCGAAAGTGTGACTTCACAAGTCACACATTTGAAGTTTTGAAATTATGGGATTGGTTGAGACTTTCAGAAAGAGCAAGATGAGAAATGTTTCCTTGCCAAAAATCAGCAGATAAAGGCAAATTGGCTCTGAGATATTAGCACTGTTATGGGCTCTGATGACTCCATACAAATCCTTCTAAATTTGAACCAAGTATAAAATTTTGAAGGATTTTTATGGAGTCATCAGAGCATAACAGTGCTAATATCTCGCTATCAAACTATAAGAAATGCCAATTTTTGGCAAGAAGGCCTTTTTACCTTGTTCTTTTTTAATATCCCAACAAATCCCATAATTTCACAAATTTAGTTTTGTGACATCATCACTTCAGGACTCTATTTGCTGTTGTAGTCTCTCACTAGAATCATATTTATCTGTAGTTTTCTCTTGCTTGTGTAGTTACATTGTGTAATATTATGTGGTCCTTGTTTGTGTAAGTCCTTCCACCCTAGTAAATTACTTAATTCTGTTATATGTCCTTTGAACTTCTTGTCATAATTTATACAGTGCTTCCTAGCTATAATTCAGTCCTTTCTTGGGTCCTGGGGTGTTCTACAGTTCATCAAAACTCCAAGAATTCCAGTTGGGAGATCACGTGGTACAGGTTATTCCACTTGAAAAGTTTTCAGAAAGTATGCGCTACCAGTCCAAGTGATGCTCATCTGTTTGGACTTTCTGCTTGATGCTGGTATATGTATTTTGTCATTCCACTTTCATATGGACAAACAAGACAATTCAATATCTACACTTAATGCACATGTCATCAGCTTCCCATGGGGTTGACCCCCCGGGCTAAGCAGGGGGATTGTAAAATCAGTCAAGCAAACTTGAGGAATTTCCCGGGGGGTCGGGGAATCTCTCAAGACAAAGTCCCCTGGGTGAGGTGTCTCTCAGCGGTAAATTTCTGTGACATCCTTTTCAAACTTGTGAATTCCCCCACCCCCTAATCTTTGATCGTGAAACAATGTCAAAATTTTCCCCTACCCTTGGGCAATGAATCCCATCCATCTCCTTGTATTTCTCCACATATCTCCCTGGAAGGCCCAGGGGTCGACCCCATGGGGAAGCTGATGACGTGTGCATAGTAGTCTCATCCAGATGGTTGTGTAAATGGTGCAGCACTTCTGGTGTCCCATTCACGCCCTTCCCTTTGGACTTTGTTTGTCCTGTATGTTGCATGTATTTGTTTATGTCCAGTAAAATTGTTAAAAATCTGCTGATTCTAAAAAAAGGATAAGAAGTGATTCCATTGGGGCATTTATCTAATGCTGGGCTAACATGTCAACATGTCTTATTGGTATCAAAGTACTAGCATCGTATGAATGTGATGTGATTTGTGTGTTTGTTCCTTTAAGTTTGAACCATTTCTTTTTAGAGAGAATATCCCAAGTACTGCTGTGAAAAACTGTTATGTGGATGCAATACAAAGTTTTCAGGCCAGAATGAAAATAATCCAATTATTCAAAAAGTGTACATGTTTCAGTTTATATTAGCTGCAAGGTAACTTTTTTCATTTCTTCTTCAGGACTTGGAAATGATGATTAGAGAGTTTGGACAACCATCCAGAACTTCAAGAACATAAAATGAAAATCACAAGATCAGTCAGTCATATAACACTAGCTTGTAAATATGTTGATTACTGTGCAATATTTCACATCCACTAATTTATTGAAAATTTAATTATTTTGTTATTTTCTGTGAAAATACGTATCTTCGTATCATGACTGCAATTTGTACAGACCAGTTTTTCCTGGCAAAGCAAACCACTTCTGTTCTGGTTTGGTTATTTGACATCTACTATGTTGGCTACCAAATTCGAACACTTCAACTGAACTGTTCCTAAGAGGATGTTTCTGTTTCTGCTCCTGAATATTATTTTACTTGGCAATTTCATAAAAAAACATACAGTTTACGTAGGATAATACTTTGCTCACAAATGGGATAGAGTGGTTTTCAAAAGAGTGTCGTAAAACCAAAACCAAAGTAATCACTCTGACCAATCACAACAAACGCAAACAGCATGGCGAGCCACTAAGAATACAGCATTTAGCTGGCGTCGAGTGCAGGAAAATGTGCTTGTGTAAGTTGCGATTGGTTTTGCTTCTTGTTGGTTGAGAAAGTGGCACGAGTTTTGTCAATCAATCACAGAGCAAAGCAATGCAAAACCAAAGCAAAAGCGAATTGCTTTTGACACTCAATTGAAAACCACTCTAAATGTTGGAGATCTTTTGACAGTTGAGCTTTTTAATTAGGTAGGGGGGGGGATTTTGTAAAACTGTAGACTGTCAAATAATTCTGTGACAAATATCCATTCACTGGTTTAAATGTAATGTTTCGCTGTAGGGAACAAATTGCAAAGAAGTGGATTTTTCAGGCAAGTAATATTGAAGATATGAAAAAATAAACAGTTATCACCTTTTGTTTGTCTTTGTGCATGGTTGGCAGTCCCTTTCTACTTACACAGGCCTCGCTTGTTTTATGTGAAAGAAGAGTGAATGAGATAAACAAATAGAGTGCTAAAGTGTGACGTCACAAGTATTAGAATTTTTGAGATTTTCAGGAAGAGCAAGATGAAAAATGTTAACTTACCAAAAATCAGCACCGTTATGCTCTGCTGACTCCATACAAATCCTTCTAAATTTGACTCAGTTCATAACATTATGAACTGAGTCAAATTTAGAAGGATTTGTATGGAGTCAGCAGAGCATAACAGTGCTAATATCTCGCTCTGAAACTTTAAGAAAATGCTGGTTTTTGGCAAGTAGGTCTTTTTTTATTGTGTTCTTTCTGAACATCCGAACAAATCCCAGAATTTCAAAAATTTGTTTTGTGACATCATCACTTTAGTACTCTATAGCCGCAACATTTATGAGAAAAAGATGCAATAACTTATTTATTGGCCTGAAATCCTGGAGAATGCCCAAGTTATTGCTTGTGGTTCAACCAGTGTTTTTGAACAAGCTTGGCTGAAGATCAGAACACACTGACTGTATACAAATGTGCACAGCTATCTCCTCCCATGATTAAGAACTAAACAGTTGGCAACAATAAAGAAGGGCACAGAAACCAGTGTTCCAACAAATTTAGTTGAGACATGCATTTGCATTGACATAAAATTGCATAATGCAACTCTAGACTGCTCACGGTCCCCTATTTTTCCGCGAGATTTGAACTGGTGCCATCATAGTTTGTTGTGGCAAGCACAACTTGGGAGGAGTACCAAAACTACTATGGAGTCCATTTGTCATGGTGTATAGCATGGCAGAGGAGGGGTAGGAGAAATAGTGACTCCTCACCCCCCTACCCCTTGGTAGGTTTGGCACTCGCCCCACATTGTGCTCAATCAAAGCAAGCAGTCAAATAGAAATTGAGTGTATTTACATACACCAGATGTTTGCATACAGTTGTTTTGGCCTAGTAAGACCACTGTTGAAAGATTTGGCCCCCAACAGCATTTATTATAGATCCCATCAACAAGAACAACTTTATTATAGTGAAAAAATCTAGCCGAGCTACTTCATTTCCTATTTATTTAGCCCTAAGGCGAGGGCTAAATATAACCATCTGACAGATGTGCTGGGATCCTGGAAGTCAAGTCAAAGCAGGTTCATAAGGTTCATAAATCAATTTAGACTGACCTGCAGGTAGCTTAGCTAATCATGGCAGGCCAGTCTATTGAAAAAGGCAATTATGTTACAGTACAGGATTAGAAAAGAGAAAAAAAGATAAGTGTATTTGTGCGAGATTGAACAAAAAAAAAGAGAGAGAGAGCTTGAGATACTAAAGGTACTTGCAATTGTCTTCTCTAATGATTCTTTCAATCAAATTAATATTTTATCAATTTCAATGTAACTACCGGTATCTTCAGTTTTCAAAATGTCATATAGTACCCTTTTCATTTCTTTCTTAAAACTATTTTTTGGCAACTTTTTTATTACATACATACATACTTTATTTAACAACGCAGGTTAAAAAGATGGCAGCAAAAGCTGACGTGGACCTGCTATGTATAAATAAATTACAAAATACACTATGTGATGGAACTAAAAGTAATTACAATAATTATTCATATTAAGCCAGATATAGGTTACAAATACTATTTAAACAAATAAAATAATATCTAAAATACTCTAAAAATATGTAAAATCATCAGTGTTTTTAAATGTAATGGTAGAACTACAACCAAAAGATATTTTATCAATAGATTTAGAGTGTTTTTTAAGATTTGCTTTAAACAATGCAAAAGAAGGTAAAGACTTGATCTTGACGGGTAGACTGTTGCAAATTATGCTGGCTCGATGAGTGAAGGAATCATTGTTTCCTTTCCAGTAAGTATGGGTTAGATCGAATTTAAGGTTATCTCTTAAATTGTAGTTTGTTGCATGTTTAGTAAAGAGATTTGTAATACTAGGTGGTGCTAATTCTTTCAGGTATCCCATTCCACACTTTTGCTCCAACACGTGAAAGAGTATTTTTGTCGGTCAATTCTAGAATTTTTAATAAAAAAGTTCTGAGAGGTTGACGAGTGGGTAGCATATTTGTGTATGCTAGAAGTTCTACAGAAAAGATTTAGAATATTTGATGGTGCTTGTTTTGCATTTATATCATACATTAAGGGGGGGCTAACTTAACTACAAAATTAGTTAACATTGTTGCTACAGAAAGTTCCCAACCCTCATATTTTGGAAACCCTAACTTGCACAAGCAAGCTGTCTGGCTATGTTTTTACAATCAAAAAGGTTTTCAAGATTTTCGAGTCACAACCATATTTGGTAAGTCACATGACCAGAACAGAAAAAAAAGCCTAAAACTCGAGTGGCGTACACTTCTGGATATCAAAAATGGTGCCAGTGGTTAACGATCACCAAGGTGCAAAACTATACGAATCGATATTTGAAAATTAGCATTTTTGTGACATTTATGATGTCATAAGCACGAAAATTCATACCATTTCATCATCATAGCAGTTATGTATGTTAACAACAATAATACGTAGGCTTGTAAATAAGGCTGGAATATCTCCAATTGGCAAAGAAAATCGGAACTGCACATAATTATCTCCAAGTTTTAGGGATTTTTCTCTCTAAAGCGCGGTTGGGGCCTGGGGCAAGTTGCGCATGCGCAATAACAATTTATAAATTTTACATGTTCACCTCTTTGCACGTTTCACCAATATATGTAGTGGCAAAAACACCGAAAAACTGTGTTTTACAAATGAAGGGATGAGGGCAAAACCGAACCAAATCAGCTGAATGTTTGCATGTGGCCTTTGATTCAAAGGAACAAAATTGTCCCATAATTTTTTTTTTTGACCATTTCCATTGTTTTTCAAGAAAAAGCATATACAAAAAAGGCCCCAAAAGTCATTTGGGTCGGTTATGCCCTCAGCCCTTCAAATGCAATCTGTAAAAATCCCTTGGCAACAACACTAAGTCTGTAGTTAAGTTAGTCCCCCATAACTTTGAGACCGATTGAACATAAAGGTAAAACGTTAGCTTTGACAAATAGAGGGATAGCACACTCATTTATGTCTTCAAAGTGAATCAAGCACAGGGTGCACTTCTGTAGAATAGTGAGTTTATTTAGATGTGTTTTAGAGACGTGGCCCCAGGAAATAAGTCCATATGAGACATAAAGTGTTATAAGAGCATTATAAATATTTATAAGAACACAAAATGGTATATAATGTCTTAGTGTATTAACCCATTGGCACCCGTGCCGGCCAAAACCGGCCGTAAAAAACTCCCATGCTTCAAAATATTGCAACTCTCTCAATCGCACGAATATTGCCTTAACTGTTAGTTGTGAGCACGAAATGGAATGCCCTTTAAATTTGGATATCCAATAAATGCAAGAAACGTAGCGATTTTTACCAAATATGGCCTTTTGAGTTTGGACAAGAACGAAACTGGCCGTTTTTAACGTCAAAGAGAAACAACAAAAATGCCCCTTTTTGCCTTCATGTTTTTTTAGGGAAATCATCGTCGAAAAACCAAAACTCAACCATCATAACGAAATTCAGTCCTTTTTCTAGCTTAGAAATGACCTTTTTTGTTCATATTCTTCTCCCGAGCGTAGATACAGCCTTTTGTTCCAGTGCATTCGGGCCTTCCCGACATTTTCCACATCTTCAGCGCATTGCATGCTGGGAACTAACGAGAATTTTTGACATCGCCCGTTCCTTCCCCCAATTCTTTCACACAGCCACTCCGACCTACCGCCAAAATTTCCTGCTCCTGGTCATCTTCAGTACACAGAAATTCCAAAATATGTGGCGGTAGGTCGAGAAATTCATCAATAGTCGAGTCCCAAAGGTACTAAGTGTTCGACCGGCCAAATTCCCAGTTCGTCGAGTAACAAGCCAAATTCAACAACAAAGTACATCACCTTGCTCGATTCTTTGAGAAAGTGGACTCTTAGCTACCGTCACGCTTAATGATGCTCATCAGGCAGCCGCTAAAGATGAAAAATGGCTGTAAATTTAGCAGAAATCGCAAGCAAACCGAACTTGGGCCATTGCTGTCGCTTCACGGATAAAAAATAGCTACGTCAAAATGACGTTTTCAGAAACCTTGAGCCTCCAGTGCCTTAGGACAGCACCACTTTCCCCTGGTAGTCCAAATAAAGAGTCACGAATTGCTATTCATCGTTTATAGGTGGAAAATCACTCCGAAAATGTAAAACCCTGCGGTAGTCAATGGGTTAACATACCAACAGTTTTGCTTATTTTGGTTATAACAGAATCGATATGGTTCTTCTAGGAAAGGTTTTCATTGATAAGAACGCCTAAATACTTAATACAGGTCCAGTTGAATTGAGATTTAAAAAAATGTGTACTTGTGTTTAGAAATACAATATACCAGTCATACATTGATCCTGTGAAGTCCATCTGTCACTGAAGTAGTCAAGCATTTGAAAGCCCATTTGAAAGTCTTTCGCTAACTACAAGTTTTGTTCAGAACCACTTAAACTTTCTTTGTTGTTACTACGAACAAACCTAAGAATAAGGTACAAAAATGCATTGTGAGATTGCATTCCTCACTCAAAAAAAATTTTCTGTTCAAGCCCCCAAATACAGTGCTAAAGTGAGAGATGTTACAAGATGTTACAGAATTTTGAAATAATTTCAAAATTCTGTAAAGAGCAAGATGAAATAATATCCAATATCTCGCCCTCAAACTTTAAGAAAATGCCGATTTTTGGCAAGTAGGTCTTTTTTATTGTACTTAATAAATATAATAATAATAATAATCTTTTATTAGGAAACTTCCATCACATGACATGGTTTTCAGAAAGGTCCTACAAAGATTAAATCATTATACAAAAGGTTAAAAAGTACTATATAAGACAAACTTACAAATTGATACAAACTGCTATTAAAACAAGAAGCTAAAACTACAAAGATATTACCTATGGGGTTTGCAATAATCCCTAGGTAAAATTAATGCAAACATTTTGGTTACAAAGCTTCTGAGTTCACTCTACTTGGTCTTTACTGGAGGTGCGCCTTGCCCCATGTATTTTGTGTGGCTCCCTTTTGCTATAAGTTTCCCATCTTTGTGTAGCAATTCAGCTGAGGTAAAGGCCAATGTCTGACCCATCTTTACAACCTCTGCATTTATGATGATCTCTTCGCCTACTTTAGCAGGCCTCAAGTAGCTTATGCTCATATCAATACTGACACCAGCTTGATGTGGAGGCTTAGTGAGGACTACAACTGTAGTCAATGTGTCAACTAAAGTTGCTGTCATTCCCCCATGAAGGGTACCTAAACGATTCAGGTGACCTTCTTCAACTTTCATCTTAAATGAAGCCTTGCCTTCCTCACATGACAGGAGTTCAATCTGTAAATGAAAAAAAATCTGCAGTGGGGATGACTTAAAATACAGTAAGTAAGAACTTTATTATTGTGTCAAAAATTGCTAGCATACAATGTACACTAATCAGGGACACCTAGCTACAATTAGTCATCAAATAAATAAAATCTGAAATATACGTACAAGTGTATATGTTGAATAAACAATGAGTCATGCATTAAGATCAATATTATTTTGTTAATTACGTGCAAGTATTATCCAGCAGGCTTGCGAAATTAACCACTTTGATGAGCTTTTTTAAGTGTCCAATGATTCGGACAATCGAATAAATTTGTCGAATTTGGACCAAATGACAGGGCCTGGGCCTAGATAAGTCAGGCTGTTTGCCACAAGCAATGAAAACGTAAAGCTTGTGGGATGTGGCTGGAGTGACAAGGATACTTCACAAATTAATGTGATCATGTAAGCTGAAGCCACTCTAAGGGCACTAAGGCCAGTGCCCTTAGAGTGGCTTCAGCTTACAAGCAACACTCGGAAATCTTGGTATGCCGAAATCAGAGTTTCTAAGATGATACTGAGAATTGGTAACATACGTCAGCAATGCAAGGGAGCGCCAGACCATATTTGACTTTATACATTATGGTTGCAATAGCTTGAAGTTTTCGCGTATGAAGCGTTGTAATATATTGTTGGCTATAGGAATGTCTTCTTCAAAATGCTACACCATGGCCACTAAGTTAAAAAAAATTAAGTTCTCTCTGACTACAGTAGAAATTTAAATTTAAATCAATCAAATGGGTCTTTCTTTAAGACATTGGCTTTCGCACAACTACATTAAGTTATTTTATAAAGACCCTGCATGCGCAGACCCGCCGGCCAGGCAGTTTTTGTTGTGCGTCCAGCCGGTTTGAACGGACACTCAGTCCGGTGCATTAGCCTGGCGGCACTTCAAAAAATACCCATCTATAATAATTTTCCATCATTTTTTACCTCTTTGCCTACTTTATCAAATCCTTTTGTTGTTTTTGCATAAGCTGCAAAGCCCAACAAAAGTTGCCGAATTTTCGAAGAAGCCGCCATCTTGTATACAACAACATTCCCATAATCCCTAGCAACGCGCTACTACTCTTTTCCAGTTCACAGTCAACGTGCTCGGCCTTTTTCGTGTCGCCTTGAAATTGGACGGTCGTGTGGAGGAACAAAAGACGCTTTTATAGGCTGTGATTATCCTGAAATTCACCCTTTGAAGTAAGTTGCTTGTAGTTCATAGATCTATAATGCGAACTTGTTGAAGTTCTTATGTATGCCGGTTAATTCTTGCATGGCAGTAAGTAAAATGAATACGTGAATGGTCATCGCAGCTATGCATGAAGACTGCTTAAGCTTAAAAAATTCAGGCTTGTGTATACGGGAATCGAAGGTCTACAACCTCTGCGATACCGGTGTAGTACTCTACTAACTTGGCTTTAATCTTTAATCTTTAATCAATATACTCCTAAGACAGGATAACTATACTAGGAGTTTCAAGCTAACTGGGAGCTGGTCATTTTGTTTGTTCGTGAGTAATGAATATATGAGAATGTAGAAGTCTTAAATGAAAATCATATATTTGAACTGCGGATTAATGACTGAATATGTGAATGATCATCGCAGCTATGAACACTTCTTAAGCAGGAGTGAAAATAAGGTCTTGAAAAGAAAATTCAGGCTTGTACGGGGATCAAACCTGAATTTTTTTCTGTCTTTATTTTTACTACTGCTTAATCAATCTACATCTACATAATTTATTTGCAAAATCCTATAAGGACATCTAATAATAATAATAATAATAATAATAATAATATAATAATAAAACAATCTTTAAGGAGGAAGCACCCGTCACGCAAATACGTGGTTTTCAGGGAGGTCCTCCATAAAAATAAAAAGTATTAAAATCTAAAATAAGAAATACAAATGTCACAGATCTAAAAACTATCAAAAACTACATACTGTCCCAAAAACTATATACAAATAATTATCCATCAACAATACTGCGTTCATCTAAAATATTTATCCATTATCTAAAATGTTTATCCATTAAGAACCTTGTAAGGTTTACCTTAAAAATTGCGTATGGCATTGGCTTTCTTAAAAATACTGGGAGGGACATCCAGTCGTTTGTAAAACAGTAGTAGGACACTCTCTTTCCGCATTCCGTTTTAGGTTTAGGCAATCTAGGTAAGTAGCCATTTCTAGTGTTGTTGCCATGTGAACTTCTTAGTGTCAATTTAAAACTTTCAAAATGTTGCGGAATGTTTCCTTTGATTGCATTTTCTACGGCAGCACATCGGTGAGAAAGACGTCTTCCAGCCAGGGGGAGCCAATTCAGACACTTCAGAGCTTCTGAAGAAGACATCTTGCCTAATTTAATTTTCCTTGCAACCTTGTTCTGAAAACTTTGCAATTTTTCCATTTCTGATTTTAGACCCGGTTGATCTCCCCACACTGTGTCGGCATAGTCTAGGTGTGGCAGCACTGGCCCATTGTAGAAGGCTATGCAAGTTCTATTGTCTAACATATGAAATATGCGATTAAACAAAGAAAGGCGATGGCCTAGTTTCTAAAGCAGATTGCTGATATGTGGCTTCCAGCTCCATTTTGCATCTGTTGTTACTCCCAGATATTTGAATGACTGCATGCGATTGATTTGTGTACCATTTGGTTGCAACTCAGCATCATCTGCATACAAAAATTTTATTTTTGAACTTTGCAAATTCCAGTGCAAAGTTCAAAAATAAAACAAATAAATAAATATGTGCAAATAATGATGGTGGTATAATAATGATCATGATATAAATAACAATCAGTTAATAATTAAACTGATAAAACTAGAACTTAGAATTCTCCTGCTCAACTCCAGCCCAGCCTTGACATTTTTTTATAATAACTACTTTAGCAGACAGACCATAGTGACATTAGTTGTATATAAGTCCTGTTTCTGTAGCCCCTCCCCCTCCCCCTGGATAGCATGTTTCTCCATTGAAGATTTAATCCATAGTATTGTGTTAGGTTTTGCTCAAGAAGTTATACACTAGGGTGGGGAGAAACTGTCAAGTTCACAACCATATGAAGTCCTGTGTATTGTCTTGCACCACCAGCCTCCCCATCATTGGATGTGCAAACCTCTTCTCTTTGGCACTTCCACCAAGCTTTTTTCGGCCAAATGAACTTGTAAATTTATTCTGTTTTATTTCCAGCCATGATCACGGACATTCAACTTGCAGCCTTTGCAAACATCCTTGGTGTGTCTCTGTTTCTCCTTGTCGTCTTGTACCACTTTGTAGCAGTCAACAATCCTAAGAGAAAGGAGGAATGAAATTGGTGTAACTTATTATTAGCATGTAAGTTATAAAAATTGTTGAAAACGTTCTCTGGTTAAACATTTTTACAAAAAACTGAGCTTTCAACAACCCGTCAGGCTGTTGTCTTCCGTGGGTACAAAGTGATAAAGTGAAAACCAGAATAAATTTAAATATATGGAGCAAAATGTAAATGAGAAAAAAAGATAATGAAGAAGTGAAAAAATGTAAAAAAAATTGTTATTTCTTTAAAATAATGCGGTATTGTCTCTGAAGTAGACATGCCTTGTTGTCAACATCAACAGTTGTTGCGGTATGCCACTAGAGGATTCTACAATCCTGGACGAATTTCCTTGGGACAGTAATGCAAAACTGGTAATTATCGATGATTTGACCATTACTCCCAAAGTAAGTCTGTTACAGGTCCCCCCCCACCCAATACAATGTCGAAAAGAATTGCTGGTACATGTTTTCAACATTGTATGTAGTGTGGGGGAGGGGTCGACTACATGTATTTGGAATCTCTCGTGAATCTTTGTTTGGCACATATGTAAAGAGCCACAAGTGCAAATTTGTCTCAAGAATTTTGTCCTGGATTGTAGCAACATTCTAATATGGAAATTCCCTTTTCCAATTATTGAAGCAAATTGGAAATGGCCATATTGATACAAAATTTATCAACAAAATTGTTTGACAGTCAGAAAATTAAAAAAAGTGTCTACTAAGAGGAGGTTGAAAATGAATGTAACAGGAAAGAACTACATGTAGCCAGAACCCTTGCTTAGTGTCCACAAGCAGAGGGTTGCCTATACTACCTGTGTAGGTGTAATCATCCACACATCATTTCATGGATTTTTTTTCATGGATTTTGTAAAATTACTTCCTGCCTCTTGTAAAAATATAACTTCCACATATCAAAATAATCTTCCCTTCCAGCATTCTCGTTGAGCACCATAAACCAATTATTTTAACATTTTTGGGGGGAGGATTTAAAGACATAAATGTACAAGAACGTGTCGGAAATCTTTTTTGATTCATTTTTATATGCCACAAAAAATTTGAAATTGTACCAACAAGTATAACAGAAAACACCAACATCATAAGGATTATATGAGAAACAAATTGGGCTGACCGACTGATGCCATGCAAATTTACGACTGTCCCCTACATTAAAGGCCTCAAGGAACCACTAATGCACATTCTTAGAAGTCACAACATCCAAGTCAAGAGCAAACTGATAAAAGCATTACAGCAAGAATTCACAGTACCTAAATTCTGCCCTTCACAAGAGGATCAATGTAATGTCTATAAAACCTCATGGGCCTCATCCTTGTGGAGCTATGTTGACGAAACTGGAAGGTCTTTCAAAATGAAGAGAAAAGAAAATCTCACAAATGTTTGTTTATGTTCTAAAGGCTCCAATGTCACAAATCGTATGGGGTTGCAAGGCTACACCATTGACTGTGACAGTAATCAAATAAAAGGAAAGAGGGGAGGAATTTTAGATAATTGCATCATTCTTGAGCATAGACAGCCATGTCCAGAAGCACATTTGGAACTATTCAGTCATTTCAGGAATTTGTTCAGACAGTGTCTTATGACCAACTGTTATATTATCAGTCCTGAACTGGGGCTCAAAAAAATTATTTGTGAATTGAATTACAGTAAAAACCTGCTTATAAGAACCTGAGTAAATTTGTA
This sequence comes from Pachyseris speciosa, assembly GCA_016490735.1. Lineage (NCBI taxonomy): Eukaryota > Metazoa > Cnidaria > Anthozoa > Scleractinia > Pachyseridae > Pachyseris > Pachyseris speciosa. The sequence goes on from JAEMWC010000294.1 coordinate 730,010, forward strand.
AGTTAGGTTCTTATCAGTGGAGTTGCTGTAAAAGTTTCCAAAGATTTTCTTGGTATCAACTTTGAAATGGCATTTTAGAGAACTGACTATGAGTTTGTTTGAGCAGATGTTTTGTTAAGCACATACATGCACTGTACTGCCTTTAGGCATTATGGTATAAATGATTTATATTGTATTATGAGATGATATTTATAATATATTTAAATAAAATTCATATGAAAATATAAGAACCTATTTTAAGAACCTTGGTAGCCTAAATTTGCTTTAAATACCATTTATATAACAACCTGTTTAGGCTAACTTAAAAAATCCAGGTTTTTATACACAGATTTTTACTTGTTTTTATTTTGCAGGTGCAGAAAGGTACAAAAGCTTCCAAGATGGACTGATTGATTAATAAAATCCTCCTGTATAATGTACTTTCAATCATGCATACACTTTATTTGTAAACAACATCAAATATTGAAATTAAACTGATTTAAGGAACTTTGGACTTGGTGTTTGAACTGCTTATGTGTGTAAAGTACTTATATTGTAATGTCATAATAAACAAATTATTAATATTACTATTATTAACACCTATGGAAAACGTCAAAATACTATGTCAAGATAAAGATAGCTTAGGAATACTTTAGTGCCCTTTGGCAGTTCATGAATGTTGCACAACTATATTACTCTCTGTAGAATAAGTAACGCTTAAGTATACATACCGGTAGTCATCTGACACTGAATAGCTTCATGTATGCTCAGAAAAGTTAACAAGTGTTAAGAGCTTTCAAAAGAGTAATCAAAGTGGCAAATTGATACAAACTTTCAATGTTGAACTGAACTAGTTTTAAGGAGAAATAATAAGCAAAAACTTCAAATGATGAGTACCTTCCACAAACAGTAAAATTTATTTTTCTTTAAAACTTAAGTGTGGGGATGTAGTGAGGGAACCCAGCAGAAGCTAAATGCTATTAATACTGGGCACCTTAGAACTTAGAACTTAGAATAAGTACTCCCATGAGCTAGAGATGCCTCTAATACTGGGAGGGACTGGTCAACGGTTTAGAGCCTGCGGAGGTGAGGGGGCACCTTTAGTGATCTAATGGCAGGCAAAGCAGACTGCTTAAAGCAACTTCATGTGTCGGCGATTGGCACGACTCCATAAGGGAGCAGATTCCATAGAGGAATGGTTCTTGGGAAAAAAGAGTAGTTAAATGATAAAACATTAGCACGTAACTGTTGGTAACAGAGCTGGTGGCGTCGAGTAGTTCTAAGTTCAAGACCATACCTGCTGTAGCTGGAGAGAACAGGGAGTACTCATCATAATTTGAAGTTTTTACTTATTATTTTTCATTAAAACTAGTTCAGAGGGTATGTTTTTTTTAGCCGTTTTGGTCTAAAATTGGGTATTGATTTTGACCATTTTGGTCCGAAATAGGGAATGGTTTGTGCACTCTAGTCTTGAATTGGGTAAATGTTTTTGGAAAAAGCTACTTAACCATCATTAACCCTTTGACTACGACACCGGCCGAAACCGGCCGTGCAGAACCACATCCCTTGTACCGCTTGTGACGTCATCAGTTTTAACGCTCAACTTTTAGGGGGAAGAGATGTTTCAAACCATACTTGAATGATCAAGATTCAGGCTGGAGAAAACGCAAAAAAACCAAGTGACGTTGACCCGAAAATTTGAATGAAAAAAATCTTGTTCCACTACCCACCTGCACTTCCTTCCATCTAAACCTACCCTACCTGCGATCCTAAACGTTTTCCCCAAATCTTTTCCCACTGAAAGGAAGCCCAGAAAATGCCCAGCAAGAGAAAAAGAAAGCGAGGTCGTTAGTTAGGTCTGAAATATGGTAAGGAAATAACACACAAACTGCGGTGGTAAACATGATAATAAAACGCATTGTTGGAAAACAAAAATAAAACTATATCGTTTAACTTGACGTTTCGTATGTTTCGACATACATCTTCAGAAGTGACCGTTAGGAATGAAAGTAACAACTAAATTTGAAATTTAAGATAAGTAACTAACAATAACCTTGACAGAAGCTAAAAATAATTTGCATAGAGCTTTTCGCTGCTTACATTTTCATTTAAGGTAGGTTTCAATTCTCTAATTAGTAGAGTCTCCTTTATCTTGCAATGAGTAACTGACCGACCTTTTGCTAACACACGTGTAAAATAGCGGTTCTGGCGCAAAATTTAATCAAGATACGTAAACAAGCCTCCTTTTCCAATTTTAACCCGCTGAGGGACAACTTACCCCCAACCCCACCACCCAAATTACGTAGTGGAAGCCCCAAATTCTCACATTGAGAACTTAGAGTTTTACAGCGGCCAGGCGACCAGTTAAAACCAGTTTTAACCAAGCCATAAAAATTTTGCGCTAGGTTATACACCCTATTAAAGAAAAGGGACATAAGATAAATGGCTGCAGCACGCATGCAGGAAGAGGTGTTGAATGAGTTTTATGCGCCGTCCGCTGGACAAGCCGCGC
>JAEMWC010000294.1:737500-750000 GCA_016490735.1 Pachyseris speciosa
CATAATCTAGCCCAAATATATGAAAATGATTTATGTTGGTACTCTAAATTAAAAGGTGGCAACTTTAATCGAGTGCCACCACCGCGTAGATCATAGTTGACGTTTAATTTAAAACGTTGAATCGTTCGCTGAGGTAGCTTGGGCCCTGCCCATTCATACATCTATACAGAAGCACTAGGGCTTGAAATTGTCTTCTTGACTGTAATGATTGTAAATGTGCTATATTTAGAAGATGGCTATATTCCGTTGATTTTGACAAACCTAAAATGGTTCTCAGTATATAATATATGGTGCGCTACAACCGGCTGCGGCATTAGTCGTGAGATTTTCGAAGATAACAAAATTCTTAGTTTACCTCCCCAAATAATTTCTTTTTATCACTTCCATGTCTATTTAACTATCAGGCGGATCCTATTCCAGATGGGTGGTATTCAGAACATAAGCGCTTTGCCCGACGACCCAACTTTTAATCGGACAAACAATAAGTATGATGTGGCTTCATACAAAAGAATTTGTAACGAGTTTGGTATTGATCCCTCAACCGATTTTCGTTTCACAAAAGGCGCGAATCACGGGCTGGGCAGTGTTTACATTTGGGTCCGCGGCCCCTACAAAACGGGAGCACCATACCCAGGTCACGATAAGTTCAGTGATGAAGGCGGTTCCGCAAGCAAAGGGAACGCAATTCTTTACATAAAACCCGAAAGTGATGCTGAAAGGCAGGTAGATTGGTTTTGTCCCAATGAATCCAGCGGTCTTACACCAGCAGGATTGTCAAGAATAAATCAGTCAATAGAGGCGTTTGTTTACTGCGTTTTGGGCGCCCAGGTAAATGTTCGAAGTAGCATTCTGGGAGATGGAGGGCGCGCGGTGGAGGTGCGAAACGAGTTCCTTGTTTTGGTTGAAGATGCTATAAGGCAACCAGACATGGCCAAGAGCGTGCAACGTTATCAGTTGGCTGTTGATGAGGCAAAGGTCAGGCTAAATTTGGTCGTTTGTCCGGGCACCTGGCTAATGCCGAGCAACATGATAATTAACACAGGAAGCGTGGTTGGTTACAATAACAGACTAAAACAGGCAACAAATGAAATGAAACTTGGGATAAACGACGACGTAAGCCAGGGCACAAGAAAAGCGGCTCTTCGCCATATGGGAGGAGGCCCTTCAAAACAATTTTGTTAAAGTATTCCAAGATCTTTGTTTTGATGTTTTTCCACCTCCAAAAGACGTTTCAGCATAAGATTTTTTTGGCAGACCAGTTTGCTCGGTCTGCCTTGTTTTCATTGAAATATGATCACCATATGGAGTTGATGTGGCGCCGGGGCTACCCAAATCAAATCTACCGGTTGTGTTCACCTCCTCTTCGTATTCGTCATCGTCATCATCATCTTTATTCCCCAAAAGGGGATCCTCCATTTCCGCGTCATAGCCGCCTTCTGCCATTGTCTTTCAGAAAAGTCTTTGAGATTGTCCGAAGGACGTGCACTTTATTAACAACAATTAATTTCTAATTGAATAAAAAAAAATTTGCAGTACATAATTGTGGTTTTTCCATTTGTGGTATTCACAAAAGGAGAATAAAGTCTGTGCAGGAAAACCTTCTTCCGACACACAAAGAAAAAACTATCAAGGCGATGAAAGCCGAGCGCAAGGTTAATAGAATAACATTTGATAAGAGTGATGCCAGCCCTGGTGGAACTCTTTATGTTTCAGTCCCCAAACTGAACGAAAACGAGGTACTCGTGCCAGGCTCGCTTTCCCTACTTTTCTCCATCGATTTAACCGGCGGCCACGCCAACAACCAGCTAGTGCACAATGTCTCGCGGGCGCTGGTTGACAAGCTGGTCGTGAAGTACGGGGGCACCAGTCTGCAGGATACGGTTGGCTACGACATTTTCAAAATCTTGGAGGACCTTTTCCTTTGCCCGAGGGCATCCAGAGCGAAAAACTCAACAAGATTCGCTCAAATGCAGGTGACAAGCCCACTTCAGGTGTAGATGCTGAAAACAAGCTGGAAAGCATTTACAAGAAAAAGTACCGCATCCGTCTCGACCACCAGATCCTGTCTGACCACGGAATTTTTTATCCCCAAGCACTTTACAACAACCTTGCGTTCGAACTTACCCTCGCAAATGCTGATAATGTCGTGAAAGGCTCAGACACAACGAAACTAAAATACAAGCTGACAAACATCCAGATAGAGTATGAAATGATTAGAAGCGATAATTTAGCAAACCAAGCGCGGTATGTTTATAGCTTCGGGCAGAGTTCCTTTATGACCATGTACATAGGGAAGAGGTTGTAACATTTGCAAAAGGATCCGCAACACGTCTAAACCTAAGAGTAAACCCACAAAGAAGGTCTTTGAAAGGAATTCTTCTACTTTTCATAGAACCTTACACAGCAGGAGCAAGGGATTCGGAAAAGTTTTTCAACCCCGACATCAAGAAAGTCAGCATCACGGTTAACGGATTGCCCAACCGGTTGTACAACAACGGCCTCGACGGCAAAGACATTTGGGAGGAGGTCAGCCGTCTTTTCATGAAAAACACCAACAAAATACAACACATGAATTTGACTAAGTTTTACACAGGTAACCGCTTCGGTTTTCGCATTGACTTGAGGTCAATGGCGTCCCAGGAAATGCACGGAAGCGGGGTTAAGCTTGTCAACACGAAGGACGGGGTACAGCTTGATATCGAGCGTACCGCCAGCGGATCAGGAAACGTAAATTGCCATGTTTTCACATTCAGCGACTCTCAGATGAGCATTAAGGAAACGCAATTAGAATCTGTACAATATTAATAAGTTTGATTTCACAAAGAATAAATGAACCCGGCTAACATTCCTTTCAACGCTTTGGTAATAGGCCCAACAAATTCGGGCAAATCACAGTTTGTAGTGGACCAGCTCTACGGACCTTTCCGCGGTAAGTTTGACTTTATCGTGCTTATATGTCCGACTTTCGCACACAACAAGACATTCCACCGAATAGGAGAAATGGATCCACGAATGGAAATCGTGATTTGCGAGCAGCATGAGGTGGAAAAGTGGCTAAAGATTGCAAAAATTGCGTTTGAGGGAACAAACACCCTGATCATTTTTGATGACTGCGCGGCTTCGAAGGATGTGAAGGGGCGCACAGGCGAGCTAGTTAATTTAGCTTTCTCTGCACGACACATGTCAATCAGCGTGTGGGTTTTGACCCAAAAGTACACAAGCATAACTGCGTCATTCCGGAAAAATGTTGCAGCTGTCGTTCTTTTTTACACCCCAGCAGCAAAGACCATGAAAAACATTTTTGAGGATTTTGCTGGCGAGCTTTCTGCAGAGGAGTACAAAGCCCTCATTGCGCAGCTGAAATTGCGAAAGTACTCATACGTTGTTTTTTCTCTGCAGCACCCTTTCGCAATTGAGCTTGTGGAACCCAATTAAAAAATTGAAACTTTTTATAGACAGACATGGAAGAAGAAGCGCTTGCAGAAGTCATGAATCTCTTGGAAACCGAGCCGGAAACCAGCGGGGATGGTGTCATACAAAATCTTTCATCCGGTCCAGACATTCCTGCTCTGCACGAGCAGCTGGCTGTATTGGTGTCAACTGGTAAGTGCAAGGAGGCCATCGGGGTTGCATTGACTCATGAGCAGGTGAAGCGCCTAACCGACAAAGAAGTAGAGAAGTACAGCAAAAGGTACGAGGCTTTCGTGGGTGCCAAAACAACAGAAAGCCTAATCGACAGTTTCATTTATTTAGCCACCAAAGCTGTTGGAACGTTCCTTAACATTAAAGACGTTGAAGCTTACCAGGAAGAGATAAAAAAAGATTACATTCTTAACAAAGAGCTCTCTAGCCTTGCTGGCTCACTTTCATTAAAGTGCGGACGTCTACTTGCTGTAGCTAATGCGGCGCTGATAACAACTAAGCACATTGATTTTTCATCTACGCCTATCAGCCCAAAGACGGAAATGGTCGGAAAACCAGTTGCTGAGAAATGCTCACCAAATGTTGAGCAATGCTCACAGAATGTTGAACAATGCTAACCAAATTCTTAGTAATCCTTTTTAAACAATTTTTTCATTTGAATAAAAAAATATTTTGCCATCATAGATGGCCGAGCAAACGACTGAAAATAAATCAGTCCCACAAGACATTACACAACAGGCGACAAAGCCACTGCCTCAAGAAAATACGCGCATGAAAAACCCAAAGCGGGTAGCTGCAGGCAAATTGGTCGCCAAAAAAAACCGACAAGCCCGCGAAGCACAAAAAGAGCTGCGGCCGAGGCCGCTGTTATAATAGCTAATAACAAAACAGAAAAGGCAAAAAAAGAGAAGCCATCAGGCAGGAAAATGAAGAAATGTTGCAAATTGCTGAAAAGCAGCGGGAAACCGAACAGCAAAAAGGATTAAGCACAACCCAATGGCTCATGGTAGGTAGTATTATTGTTTCGTTGGTAGGGATTTATTACAAACGAGAAGAGATCTTTGCTGCTTCAAAGCGTGCTTTAAATACTGAAAGACCTGAAAGTACTTCAGTCAGTCAGGAGTCACTTCAAGGCGGGAATTAGTTCCATAGTCAGGAAAAAGAAAATTTTTCTGCGCCTCCCATCAAACATGGATTAAGAAAAATGGATCAATTAAATATTTGTTGTATTTAATATATTGATATGATACATTCAATCTTGGGAAAGCACTTCTTTCAGTTGTAGGAACTTTGTGCATTTCTTTTTCTGTTGTTTATTTTAACCAACAGGCTCTTAAAGTAATAAAGTGCCTTCTGTTGGCTCCTTTTGAAGATGAAGAAGTTCCTTCCCATGATCAGGAAATAACGAAAAAATTGATGAAAAATTTGATAAGATTTTTGAAAAGATCGATGAACTAAAGGAACTTTGCCATTCCAAACCAAAGGTGGGAGGGGAAAAAAATCAGCCCGCTAATTAATTTTAATTAAAGTTTTGCCGCTGGGAATAAACCATGTCGGACAACAAGCTTGTCAAAACTATTATGGACGCGGCGGTTTTAACTGGCTTAGTTGCAGGGATTGGATGGGCCCTGAAAAAGGTTGCGAAAGAAAATTTTACTTCTGACCCAAGCAGCAGTGCAATGAACTATGTACAGTTCACTGGTATAATGGCTGGCAGCATTGCTCTCAAACAGTACCTTGAGGGCCAAAAAATCCTACCATCTAATGTTTGATAACAATTAAAAAATTGTTTTTCATTTATATATTTTTCAGAAATGGCAACAGTTGCTATTATGATGGGAGGGGCAGTTCTCAATGCTGCAACTTTCATTGGAGGGAATTATCTTGCTAAGGCGCTTGGCGGAGGCGATGATGCAGCGCTAGAAGAAAAAAAAACGCCACGACAAAGCCCTTGAGGATTATCAGGCAGCTTACGCCAAATACAATCGCCAGCGTACACAACTTCTTGATTGGATCCAGACAAATGCTCAGATAAAAGCCCAGGCAAATCAGAACTTCACCAACACAGACTATGCATTCAAGCTATATAACAAAGCACATCCCGAACAACGCATTTCACTTCTTAAAGAACCAAAGTTCTCCGATTTCTACCAACCAAGCGCGAAGCAAAAACAAGGTGGGTGCCGGCACTCTTGCTGTTGGCATGCTATGCCGCTTTTCATTTCTTTTGAAGTTTTGGTAAGAAATGTATATTTTCTGCAAAGCAGTATGGATTCCACCCTTGCAAAAACTTACTACAGCCCGGGCGGCTATTGGAAAGGGTTGGCGGCGATCAAAAAACTCGCCGAGGCTGCCAAGGTCTCTGAAGATATAGCAAAAAAGTGGCTTGCGAAGAGGCAGGCGATTTGGCAAATTTATCTTCCAGCTCCTCAGCACATTCCTCGACCGAAATTCGATGTTTCCATACCAAACAAGGTGCACCAAGCCGACCTTCTTTTTTTGCCGCACGACAAGCTGCCTCGGGGCCGAAAAGTTTTCAAATACGCGCTAACAGTCGTCGACGTTGCCAGCCGCTACAAAGAGGCCGAACCTCTGACCTCGAAAAATTCCGATGAAGTTGCCCAGGCTTTTCAGAAGATTTACAAGCGTGGGTCTCTGAAGTGGCCTGAAATGCTGCAGGTGGATCCTGGGCGCGAGTTCATGGGTGCCGTTTCCAAAGAGATGGACAAACACAAAACCTTTATCAGGCGCGGACACCCAGAGATTCACCGCGACCAGGCCATTGTCGAACGTTTCAACCAAACCCTGGCTGAACGCCTATTTGGCCACCAGTATGCTGTGGAAATGCATTTGCCTGAAGGGAAGAGATCCACTGCGTGATGGGAAGCGGCCGATGTTGTTGCGGCTTTGAACAATGAAGAAACCAGCCTCACCGGCAAAAAACCATCAGAAGCGATAAAGGAAAAATTTGTTTCTTCTAAACCTTCTTTAACATATCGAAGACCTGTTGGGAAAAACGAAAAACTGCTTCCCTCTATTGTCAACGTCCGTTATCTTTACCAACCTGGCGAGTTGGAGGGCGGCAAAAAAGAGCCACAGACCCTGTTTGATCTTTGAAAGGTTTTACAATAAAAAAGTCTATCGTGAAACCTGACACGCCGGTTTTGTACTATTTGCACGACGGACCTAACCGCAGTTTCGTTCGTGAAGAGTTGTTGGTTATTTCCCCAAATACAGAGTTACCCCCAGAAAATCTCGTCTAGCCACTCCTCTTCAAGTTGGTCTGCTTCTTCGCAGCAAATATACTCGTCATTTTCTTCTACTTCTAGCTCAAAGTCTGGGTTTGAATCAGCAGGTGGATTGTACCCGAATGAGTTTGTTTTTATACCGTCTTCGCATATCCATCTTTTGGAATCGAATGACGAAAGGGATGTTTTTTGCACAGTCATGCCGGAGATGTTGTGCCCTTTGCTACGAAGAATGTTCATTCCGTGTTTTTTTTCTTTTCTTCCAAGTAGTGTTTCTTTGTATTCTTCGTGTCGGATGGTTTTGACAACATTATTTTTCACACCTTTGGCCTTTTTCACATTTTTTTCGTCCGCTCTCAAGATCGAGTAGATCTTTGGGCGCAAACAGACACATTCTGCTATTGGTGTTCCTGCGCATTCATCTTTCATTTTACCCAAAACCTTTTTGTTGGCATCTGAGTAAAGTGGGTGCTCTTTAGGGTAGTCGCTCGTGTCATATAGGTCAAGTTTTTCAGCCATGTCTTTGTAAATGTCTTCAGTTTCTATTTCCAGCAGAAGACTGTCTGTGTCCGTGTAGATTAGCTCGCATTTGTCGCCGTATCGCTTTTTAAGATTGTTGTAGAAGAAGTCGTACATCAAGATTTTACTATTGTCAAGAATAGACATCCCAGTGTAAACCGGTTTGTTTAGAAGTATTGATGTTTTTTTGCATGTGAATTCCAGTAAGATCGTTTGCAAATTCGTTGAAACTTTTGAATGCAGGATTCGCAATAAGCTTGCGAATTTTTTGTCTTCGTGGGGGCGCACAAGTTTTACGTCAATTCTATTATGTAGGTTTTCCATTGTTTTGCCGAATACAGAGTTATTCATCAGTTTGTAAAAGTCTTTCTCAAAATCAATTTTTTTTTTCAACTTCATACCTTGAGACAGGTAAAACTGTAGGTTTCTGTAGTGAACCACGTAGTTGGTTTTCTCTTGAAGTGTCAGCAGAAGCTTTTCACACTCGAGGAATGGAAGGTTAAGTTCTTCTATCATTCTTTTCTTCTTTTTTTTTGTATTTTATTTATTTATTTTCTTTTACAGGAATAGTACAAACAACATACAGATTGAAATATACAAACATTACAAAATTTACAATAATTACCTTAATTACAAAGTACAAAGAAGAGAAGAAAAAAAATAAAAAGAGAATAAATAAATAAAAAACTACACTGCACTACACTACAAGGCTTACATAACTTATTCAACTTGAACTTAAAATACAAACTAATACAGGGAGTATTAGAAAAACGAAGTTTGGATAACAGCTACTGTTGTATTAATGGGAGTAACGGCTTCCATTTTTTATCATGGAAATGGATTTTGTTGTTTCTTTTCGCGATAAAACGTTCGGTTTGAAACGTTTTTTTAAATTTATCGACTAACAGTCTTACACATAGAGAGCCCTTATTTAACTTACAGCGGTAAATAAAATATTTGCTTTCAAGAATGATGTAGTTGACTAGAATGCTTATATTATCTGAATCTAAGATCCCAAAGAGGACATTCATGATATCGAACCTAATAGTTATATTAAAAGAATCAAGTACAGACTTTAAATCATTCCAAAACATGCTTACTTTTGTACAATGGAAAAAGAGATGTTCTATGGTCTCCAACTCCTTTTCACAAAAATCGCACAAGGGAGAATCTACTTTTTTAAACTTAAACAGCATCTTGTTTGTGTATAAGATCCTGTTTAATATTTTATATTGGAATTCTCTTAATTTAGTATCCAATGTTGTTTTGAAGGGCAGTAGATATATCTTTTCCCAGTCCAACTGAAAGGTGTGTGTGCTGAAAGCTTCGTTATATTTCTTTTGCGCTGTTGGTATACTGGATATCTTAGAAACAAAACTGTCATATAGTGACTTTGATTTAAGATTTTGGAAATTGACTTTTTTCCCTTCAATACGTAACTTGAAATCAGTTTGGGTTAGATCATGAGTTTTTGAGGAGATAGAGTTTTTATTTGTTTTTAATATTTTGCGCCATTCTTCGGGAAAAGCATTGAAGAGACTGAAAAGTAGAAAATGTTCAACTGGTGAGAGAGTTGAATATAATGGTTCCTTGTTCGACTTGAACCCTCCCCACGTGTCGTAGAGGTCTCCAATTTTTACGATTCCAAGATCAATCAGCCTACTGTTATAAACTGACTTTGATTCAATGCAAATGGAAGAGTTATCGGTAGTTTAGTATAGTTAAAATTACAATGAAACAAGAATTTTCCCCCTACTTTCTTAAGATAAAGATCCAGAAAAAACTTCCAGCCAGCGGGATCAATGGAGAGATATCTCTTAATACAAATTATTCTTTGGGCAGAGATCATTGACTCAATGTTGGGCATTTTCAAGCCTCCTTTATCAATAGGTTTAATAAATGCTGTGCGCTTTACTTTATCTTTGCATTATGTATGGCGACGAATATGGCCGCCACGTTTGATGCTCCTCGAAGAATTTTAATTTTACTCGTATTTCAGTTACTTTTTCTATCACTTTGGTTACACGAACATCGTATTTTGAACACAGTTCCCGTTTCATTTCACGCAATTGGATTGGATCGACCTTCTTTTCATTTTCGAAGACTTCCTTCATTTGGGCTCAATCGACGATCGATTTCTTCCTGGCAGAAACATGGTTATGTGTGCTACCTGTTGCCGCCCCTTGACCTTGCTATTTCTCAGGACGTGGAAAGAAATCCTGGCCCACTCGCTCATCGTTCTACTGATCGCGCGTACTCGCCTCCCTACGCTATTTCCCCCGCCGACAATCAATCAAGTCAAGCCCAAATTGTTACGAAGTTCTACTCCCGAACCGATCTTCTTCGCTTACGCTCTTTTGGTCGAAACCATTTGGATCAAACTTCATTATGTCTACTCAGAGCCCTTGGTATTTTTAAGTACCGAGGATGTCGCGCTGGAAAGGCTAAACAAGCTAGGAAACATGCTGTTCATAATATTCTTCCGATTACTTCCCCTTCGCGTCGGGATTGTAGATCATTAAATATTCAACTTGTCACCTCTAATGGTGTCAACTCGTCTGTTTTGAAGCCTCTGAGATCATCATAGTCATCGAGTCTTCCTTCAAACAATCTTCGTTTCGCCATTTTTAATGCTCGCTCCGTTAGGAACAAAGTTGAAACAATCATTGACCATGCTGTTGGCAATGACATCGGTCTCTGTATTTTTACCGAAACTTGGTTAAAGGATCTAGATTCTGTCTGCATTGCTGATCTCTCTCGTCATGGCTATTTATTTAAGAGTTTCCCACGGCAATCAAATCGATCTGGCGGTGGTACAGGCATTTTATTCCGCGACTCTTTTGATGCTTCACTCGTGGATGGGAAAGAACATGATTCTTTTGAATTTTCGGAATGGATTCTGAAGACAACAAATCGTTCTATGCGCATTGTTGCTGTTTACCGCCCTCCCAGCTCCTCTGCGTCGGTATTTTTTGATGAGTTTTCATCGTATCTTGAAAACATTGTCATGTGTCCTGAACCTCTAGTTATCGCTGGGGATTTCAACTTCCACATGGATTTGGTGCATAGTAAGGATGCTGTAACATTCAACGAGTTGTTGGAAACCTTTGGCCTCTCACAACATGTATCAGTGCCCACACATATCTTTGGGCATATTTTGGATCTCATCATCACTCGACCCACCAATGACTTAATCTTGGGTCCTATTAACGCCACCTTGCCCCTCTCGGATCATTTTTTTGTTGAGTGTTTTATTCGCTTCCCAACTCCATCAATCTCTAGCAAGTCTGTGTTATATCGGAAGTTAAAGAGTATCGACATTGATGCATTTAAATCGGACATCACCTCGTCTGTACTTTGCAGTAACACACACAGGAACGACCTTGGCAATTTATCCAAGCTTTACGTCTCCACTTTATCGGAAATCCTGGATAGACATGCTCCCCTAAAAACGAAAACTCTTGTTACTCGTGTAAAGATCCCTGGCTTAACACTGATGTTATACAGTTAAAACGTTTTCGTCGCAAGGCTGAACGGAAAGCTCTTAAAAGTGGTCTCTCCTCTGATTGGCTTGCATATCGGAAAATCTGTAATAGATATTCTGCTCTCTCCAAGAGCAACATTCCTGCCGGTGGTCACACTGTCGAAGGTAGCATCAGGAGAGACCAGCAGAGGGTTCAGCAGGCAAAGAAGAGAGTGTCTGACCAGTATAAGAATGTCAGACAGGCCATCAGGCAAAATAAATTGAAAGCAGAGGAAGAAAGAGTTCAGAAAGAGGGAGTTACTTATAAAGCTGGTGCTTTTAATGACCTCACTAGCACTGCAGGAAATGGAAAGTAATCCAGGAAAACAATTTTTTATACCAGAAAACACAAACAACTTATGTTTTCATTCAAGAAAACACTTTCTTGAGTGAGATTCTCCATGTTTACAACCTTTCTTGTTTTCTGGAGTGAATTATTTCGTTGGCAAAACTTAATGTAACTTTGACAGTCATTTTCTAAAATAGCAAGATTCTGTATACTCCATCTGCCCCCACCCAAATTTTTTCATAGGTATTTAATGGATTCACACCAAATCTGGTACAAATTCTCCTAAGTATGTGAACTACAAAATGAACAGACAAAATTTTCTTTTATTGTATATTTTTCAAATTATCATTAATTATGCTAATTAGTTATTTGTGTAGTAACCATGGAAACGGAATTCATGTTATAAACAATCCCTCTGTACATTTTGTGCGTTTTGACATCCCCTAACTACCCACCAAGTTTGATTAAATTTGCTTGAATAATCAGTGAAATAATAGGGTGGGGCAGCAATCCATTATGGATAAAGGTATTTATATAATTTATGCAATATTAGTTAATTATTAACTTATTTTGCTTATTTTTTTCACGTGAAATTGTAGATTAATAGTGTTACTATCATTTCATAACATAAAACAACATGATATAAAGCCATATTGTGAGTGAAAATATTTCTCTAGATGTGTTCAAAGTTTGTCCAAATTTGACCAGACTGCCTCCTTAAGTCTACTAGAACGTCTTATTATACGGATTTAATTGATCAGTGTGCTGGTGACTCCAGGAAGTTATTTAAATTGGTTACATTCCTCTGTAAGGATCCCAGTGACAGTGATCTACCACTGCACGATGATCCAGTTGTACTTGCGAATAAATCTGGGGAATTCTTTGTTAAAAAAATTGAACTTATCAAGGACTCCATCAGTAATATTCAAGTCAATCCTCCTTGTTCTGATACTGCTGCTCCAGCTGTAAAACTTGACAGTTTTTCGCCCGTATCAGTTGAAGATGTTTGTAATATGATCAGTAAATCGTCTAATGCTTCTTGCACCCTGGATCCGATCCCCACATGGCTGGTGAAGTCTTGTCTTGACGTCCTTGCCCCCTCCATTACTCACATGGTTAATTTGTCTATTCGCCACGCCTACGTTCCAGATGATTGGAAATCCGCAATTGTGAAACCTCTGCTAAAGAAATCCGGCCTTGAGTTAACCTATAAAAATTTTCGTCCCGTAAGCAATCTGCCATTTATCTCTAAGATCGTTGAAAAGGCAGTTCTTTCTCAATTGTTCAAGCACTGTGAAGGCAATGCTCCTCTGCCGAATTTACAATCAGGGTTCCGAAGATTTCACTCAACCGAAACTGCATTGCTTAAGGTTCAAAGTGATATTCTTATGTCAATGGACCGTCAGGAAATTACGCTTCTTGTGCTACTGGATCTTAGTGCTGCTTTTGATATTTTTTGTCTTTTCTGGAGATTCTGTGAACATTAAGACTTTCCTTT
>JAEMWC010000294.1:755000-770000 GCA_016490735.1 Pachyseris speciosa
GTGTAGTATTTTCTGTTTGTTTCCCGTACAAAACTTCTTATTACAGTCAGTATATACGCGTCACTTTTGTTGAGCTTGGGAAGCCTGTGATGTGCGCGCGCTAAATGACGCCATAAATTATGCGCAGTAACGATGCGCCATGCAATTGAAAGGAATAGGATAGCGAGTAGCGTAGATGTTGTGATAGAACGCTAGTAGAGTTATACTAATTAACAATTAGATTATGAGCTCGAGATTTCTATCGCGTGATAGCTGATGAGAGCGAATAATCTAATTGTTTTAGCATAAATATACTAGTCGCTCAAAACTAAACAAGTAAATTACCTAAATCCTCCTCGCAGACACTTCGAAAACGCAAGGAAGCGGCCGCCATTTTTGTGTGGCTTTCACGAAGTGTAAACCATTCTATGTCTATATTCCTGGCTTTGTCACCGTGAACCGATATGGCTGGATTTGTCACGGTGAACACAGCGCTTGTAACGTGCTCGAAGGTAGGTTCCAGTCTATGCTCGGCTAAGTTACATGAACTTCAGAAAGCGGCCATTTTGTATTTGTGTAAATTCAGTTATTCGTTCATCTTTGTTGCTTAGATTTCCTACAGACGGCTTGTCTTCTTAGTGCGGATTACAGCGAGGATTTGTACTCCCACAGGCCAACATTCTGGACCTTTGTTTCACATTGAATCTTTGGAGTCATTTATTGACTCTCGCAAGATAACATTTGCATTAACACAGGGCCACCCAACGACAAGTTTCGGTAGATATCTGTTCGGTAGAGGGTAAATCGCCTTGGGCTTTCGGCGTCGATTAAAGATTGCACTCGGATTTTCGTAACTAAAACGTGGCCTAAAAGATTCGAAATTGGGAAATCATAGCCCCTCAGGTTTTCGGAAAGGCCGTAATTGCTCTTTTTGGCAGTCAAAAACGTCAGCTAGCATTTTCCAAAAGAAAATAGTTCCCTAGAAAGTTCGTGGAAAGTTAATTTCAGCTTGCATTTTCTCAAAGTAAGATTTTGTTCCCTAACATTTTCGGGCAATTAAACTTTCAGCTAGGGGATCCGAACAGATGAACTTCTTCTAGCTCATGAAAACATCACTTTGAACAGAGTTCAAACATCACAAGGTACTTAAAAATGCCTTTCTTCAGCTTTTGGTTGACTTGGCTCGTTGGGTGCCCCTGTATTAACGGCTTGAATATGCTCAGTAGACCTTCTTGAAAGAGTCTGAAAGTATTTGGAAGCCTCTGAAATTACTTGAAAGCAAAAGAGATTCTTCTTTGCTTGCGTTGTCCTTGCCGGATGCTGTTGCTGTTGAATTGGACGAACCATGTGCACACATATGTACAGTTGACAAGAGTCTGCTAGCCCATGCACGATTCATCAGAAGTAAGTGAAATTGGAATCTCTGTTGAACAATACCGATCAAGAATCGGCTCTCATGACAATTTCCTAAAAAGAAAAGATGCTTTGTCGCGTTTCAAAGATCGTTTTTGGAATATAATGCTAATGATGTTTTATACGAATGTATTTATTTAAGCTTACAAACGTTGAAACAAGTTGTTGGATAATACAAAATGTCGAACGAAGTAGCGTTTTGGTTTACCGAATTTATAATGTGGTATAGACATAGTGTTACAACTGCTGAAAAGTTAAGAATGTCAAACCCGATTGCAGGACAATATTTGCTAATTAAGCTTATAAATAAAAGAAGCATTGATAACCTAGAATGGATCAGTGTTCCTGTTGTTATGCACATCGCCCAGCACCCCTCCTCGCTTCGCTCGGCGGGGTACTGGGCTCCGGTTGTATTTGTCGAGCCCACCAGCTACTACGCTGAAGCAAGCCCCTCCCCAAACACAACAGCAAACAACACCCAAACCAAAGCAACAAAGCCAAAAACAAAAACCAACCAAGCACCGGGGTCGTCCATTTGAAGAGAAGGGTGTATGGAGCAAGAGCGATGAGAGGCAAGCGGCCCGCCCAACGCAGCAAGCTACTACCAGTGCCGGCCCCTCGCAGGATACCTCGGGGTCAACAAAAAACAAAGGAAGAAATTATGGGGCTCTACTTAGCGTCGCTCCCCACATATCTTCCCCAACCGTATTAGGGAAAACGGTGGTTGGTGTAAGCGATGGCACACGCGGGTGAACACGTGCGCTACCCGCCAGAGGTGGAAGAAGCGGCGGAACGAAAAAAGGAGATTCTTTGGGTAAAAGTTTATTATCTTTTGAATGAAAGAAGGCGTATTAACGACCAAATAAATAATTTATATAAGGAAATTAAAAAGCTTGAATTTGGTGATATAAAGACACACCCCAATTAGAAAAGTGCATCTTTGGGGTAAGATGGAGGATATCGACCAGCTGGAAGAGATGCTCGTCGATATATGGACAGCAGCTCCAAACACCCAGCAAACAGGGGCAGTTTTACTCTTGGTGGTGGGTGAAGAAGAGGCGGCTGAGGAAATGATGGAAAGGGAAGAACAAGAACCCTTTCGGCCCGAAGTCGTTCTCAACCTCACAGCTGTAGCAGCATAACCCCTATTAGAGGAAGGGATGGGGTGGGTAAGCCATGGCAACAAACGACCTGCTCCGCTACAATGTCAGAATGGCATTGATTGACGAGATAAACGGGTGGTTGGGGAGAAAGAAAAACAAAGATTCTCCCTATAAACTTTCATTGCGATATGTGCGCGACTTATTGTGCCAAGAAACGTCGCCCTGGCAATATATTAAGAAAACTGCGGATCCCCATTTCATCGACGAATGTGCCCTCTGTTGTTGGATGGTTAGTTCTAACATTACAAAAGAAGAAAAGGAGTTTCTGGATAAATGGATCAAGGATGAAGGGTTTTATGACACAGTCCATTGAACAAATGTGCCCCGAGAATAATGGACCTCTTAGAAAGAGTTAACCAACTTCCACCCGAGGTTCAAGAAAAAATTCGCCGCTACCACACAAAAACCAACTGAAAGAAAGAGAAAAAAATGGGCTGGCGATGGGTTCACGAAAAACTGTTGGCTCCTCTGCTTAATTTTATTTTTCCGCTGTTTTTTACCGCTCATGAACACTGACGGACACCCTTTTAAACAATAGCGCCCTCGTTACAGATGGCTCTGCTGGCAATGGTCAACCAGCTCCCACCAGAGTTGAGGGAAATTATCCTTCAAGAAACAATCAAAACCCAAATTCAGGACATAAAAAGGGCTTGGAGTGAAGTACATAAAGATTTGTTTCAATACTTTGCGGACGCCCCCTTTTGCTCAATGAAAACCGTTTTACTCGGGTAACAGCGGTCGTCGCATCATGGCGGCCACACATTTCATTGCTCCTATAATTCTGTTATGTTTGGCGATATTTCTCCGCTACAAAATCTCTCCATTGTCAAATGAACTCCCAGTTGCCTCCTGCAACCTCCAATGGGAATTCTTAACGCTTAGAAATGCACAACTAAATCTTAGTGGCGAAGCCTTCTTGAGAAGTAATATCCGACACGAAAAGAAGGATTCCAATATGGCGCCCTATCGACTCAGCTTGAGGTTCCTTGCGGGGATACTGCTTGCTTGTGGAGATATTTCAACCAATCCAGGCCCTAGCTCAAGATTTAACTGTGGTTTATGTGATCACCGCGTGACATGGAGAGACCAAGGAGTTTGTTGTGACGAATGCGGTATTTGGTTTCATGTTGCTTGCCAGTCGATTGGACGCTCAACACTCGGCGCCCTGAATTCAAGTGGTGGTTCATGGGTGTGCTGCTCATGCAACTGCCCAAACTACTCAGCGGTTTATTCTTACCGTAGCACAGATTTGTCAAATGCGTTTGAAGCCCTGTCAACATCTGGCTCTACCTCTGAACAAAGATCAATTGCAAGCCCCATCCCACTCGCCACCTCCTCGCCTAATTACAAGTGCACTTCCCAAATGTCAAACAAGTCATCTTGTCGTCCAATCCGTCTTCTAAATCTAAATGCTAGATCACTTAATAAGAAGAAAGTGGACTTTTGCAATCTTGTGGAGAGCACTCAGCCTGATGTTATTGTTTGTACGGAGTCATGGCTTACCAGTGACATTACTACTGGTGAAATATTCTCTCATGACCTGGCAAAACAATATAGTGTATTTAGACGTGACAGGGAACACTCAGCGGGAGGAGGGGTGCTTATTGCAGTATCTGATGAATTTGTTTGCTCAAGAGAACATGAATTAGAAACAGACTGTGAGATACTTTGGGTTAAAATCTGCTTAGTGGGCTGTAAAAGCTTGTATGTGTGTGCTTATTATAAGCCTCATGAAGGAGACGAGAGGAGTCTTGCCTGTTTTGAACAGTCAGTCATGAAAATGAACAACTCAAACTCACATGTCTGGATTGCTGGGGACCTGAATTTCCCAGGTTATAACTGGAAAAACAACTGCTTACTCCCAAACTGCTCATACCCAAGCTTAACAACATGGCTTGTAGATCTGCTGGATGACTGTGGTCTGTCGCAATTAGTAACAGAACCCACAAGAGGAAACAGCACCCTAGATCTGTTCATCACAAATAACCAGTCATTGATAAACAAGGTCAAAGTTATCCCAGGTCTCAGTGATCATGATATCGTCTATGTTGAGGGTAACATCAGTCCTATAGTGAACAAGCAGAAGCCTCGTAAAATACTCTTATATAACAAGGCTGACTGGGTCGGTCTAAAGCTACATATGCAGTCCTTCAGTGAATCATTTACATCTATAAACCCTGACGGGTCTGTCATTCCTGTAAACCAGCTATGGAACTCATTTAAGTGTGAACTCCTTCGAAGCATCAGTAAATACATACCATGTAAACAAGCCAGGAAAAGGAACGGTCTACCCTACATTAACTCAGAAATAAAACGGCTAATGAGGAAAAGGGATAAACTACATGCTAAGAAAATTCCGAGGTATAAAGAACTTAAACATGTGATTCAAAGGAAACTAAGAGCTGCATACTGGAATTATCTTGAGGATATAATAACACCAACTGACAGCAATGATGCTCCTGCAGCAAGTAAGCGCTTCTGGTCCTTTATCAAACATTCCAAATCAGATGCTACAGGAATACCTCCTTTGAAAAAGCATGGCCTCCAAGTTACTGATGCAGCCCAAAAGGCTGAAGTGTTAAATGACACATTCCAGTCAGTATTCACTCCTGTACCTATGGACTCACATCTTCCTCGTGACACCTGCAGCCCATATCCTGATATGCCTGATTTCACTATTAGTGCTGAGGGTATCAAAAAACTCCTTGACAACATAAATCCAAGTAAGGCAGGAGGTCCCGATGGCTTAAGACCAAGAGTGTTGAAAGAGCTGGCAATACCCATATCTCCTATTCTACAGAAAATCTTTTCAGAGTCTCTCTGCCAGTGTGCTGTACCAGACGACTGGAAATTGGCTATGATAACACCAGTTTATAAGAAAGGAGATAGGGACTGCCCAGGAAACTACCGCCCCATATCGCTTACTTGCATATGCAGCAAGTTGTTAGAGCACATTGTTACCAGTGAGCTCACAACATATTTTACAGAGCATAATATACTTTACCATCTCCAAAATGGCTTTCGGCATGGCCGATCTTGTGAATCCCAACTGCTTGAGCTAACATCAACATTACAAGCCAATGTAAATGCAAGAGCGCAAACAGATCTAATAATAATGGACTTTTCCAAGGCTTTCGACAAGGTCTGCCACAAGAAACTGATATCTAAGTTGGACTTTTATGGAGTACGTGGTAATACCCTACAGTGGATTTCCTGCTTCCTTGAGGGTCGCCAGCAGTGCATTGTGTTGGAAGGGACTCAATCCTCTTATCTTGATGTCCTCTCAGGGGTTCCCCAAGGGTCAGTTATTGGCCCAACTTTATTCCTTGTATATATAAACGATCTACCTGAGTATGTCAACTCTACAGTGCACCTCTTTGCTGACGATACAGTTATGTATCTTACGATCAACTCTGATGAACAGTGCACTCAGTTACAAGCAGACCTAAACAGGCTAGAGGAATGGGAAAGAGAATGGTTAATGGAATTCAACCCAGAGAAGTGCGAAGTACTGCGCATATCAAGGAAGAAAACAGTCATCTATTTTGATTACACTCTTCATGGCAAGATCTTAAGATCTGTAAAAAGTGCAAAGTATCTTGGAGTCGAACTATCTCATTACCTTAAATGGAATGCCCAGATCGGAAAAGCCACTGCTAAAGCTAATCGCACTTTAGGGTTTTTAAAAAGGAACCTTAGAGTTAAGTCATGCGCATTGAAACAACAAGCACGTTTCAGCCTTGTGAGACCCCAGCTTGAGTACTGTTCGAGCATCTGGGATCCAAGGCAGGGCATTGAAAACAACGGATCTTACAGACTGGAGATGGTTCAGCGCCGAGCAGCTAGGTGGACATTGTGCCGGTATCACCCAACAGTAAGTGTCTCAGACATGCTCCAGGAGCTTGGCTGGCGTTCCCTACTGCAGAGGCGATGTGATGCACGTTTGGTTCTACTATACAAAATAAAAAATGGACTTGTCGCCTGCAACCGAGATCAACTAAAGGACCCTATCAGAAGATCTCGCGACACCCGTGACCACACCATCCGCCCCATAACCTGCAAAACAAAATCTCACCAACTCTCCTTCTTCCCAAGAACTATCTTGCAGTGGAACAATATCCCGCCGGACTTATTTGCTAACTGTAACTCTAGTGCCATTTTCCGTTCTCACATCTCAAATCTGACCCATTAGTTTAGCCACAGTACAGTTTCCTTTTACATTTATTTATTTATTTATTTATCTATTTATTTATTCATTTATTTATGGGGGATTTATTTATTGGGGGAGCAGGGTTGGCGTAGTGGTGACAGCGCTCGCCTTCCACCAATGTGCCCCGGGTTCGATTCCCGGACTCGGCGTCATAAGTGGGCTGAGTTTGTTGGTTCTCTACTCTGCTCTGAGAGGTTTTTCTCCGGGTACTCCGGCTTTCCCCTCCCCCCAAAAACCAACATTTGATTTGATTTATTTAGAGTTGATTTGATTTAGTCTCCCCAATTAGTAGAGCATCTGTGCTTGGCTAAATAGATTTGAGACTTAAATAAAGTGATTATTATTATTATTATTATTATTATTATTATTATTATTATTATTATTATTATGTACTTATTTCATTTACTTATTTATTTACTTACTTACTTACTTACTTACTTATTTATTTATTTATTTATTTATTTATTTATTTATCTATTTATTTATTTATTCTTAGTCATTTTCACATATGTATTTTATTTACTGACCGCCCGGCAAATAATTCTCCTCAGAGGGGTTGCCGTACAGGAAGATAGATAGATAGATAACAGTTTGCGGAAAATGTTCTTTCTGTCGGCGGAATGGATGTTGTGAGGCGTGTATGGAGAAAAACAAGCTACACCAATTATGTTTTCCAGAAGACGTCCAGGATTTTGAAGAAAAGTGGCTGATAGATATATGACCATGTTTGGTCCCACCAATGCTCGCAATGCATTGGTGGGTGGTACCCCTCACAAGAAAACTATGGCCCAGAACCCTTGAGGAGAGATGAATTTCGGCGAGTCGTAAACGAACTTTCGGAAAGGAATTAACCTGGGTTTGAGACTCCCAAACCAAGCTTTTCCTTCGTGTTAATCGCGTTTCGGGCCAACGCGTGGCCCCACTGTCTCTGGTTCCGCGGAATCGCGTTAAGCGCTTTGACCATTTTTCGGTCAGCAACATGCTTGCATTTTTTTCGTTCTCTCCGTACTTCTTTGCGCGGAAATTACAACTGCCATAATCAACATCATGCTGCATCGCCACCGCGTCGGTGGAGCCAGTCGGTTTCTGAAATACTTCCAAGATCTTACCCGTTTCGGGGTCAAAACTCAGCTGATGGTGCAAGGGGTTGTAAGGTCCAGTGTAGTGGTGGCCGGGCAGGGTCCAACCCTCCTTCGGCGCCGGCAGTTTCCCAATCAGTGCGTGAACGTGAACTCCTGTTCCAAAGTAGTTGCGCAGGTTTTTCTTAAAAACACCAGAGCCCTCTGCATGAGAGGGCCCCACTAGTTTCCCAACTTTGTTTTCTTTTTTTCGGGGTTGTCTTGGTTTCTTCGCGGTCTTCGCGGTTGTTCCCCCCATTGGCAAAAACGTTGTTTTCGTTATCCCACAAACTGTGCACTTGGCTTTTCCCATCTTTCTCCCGTTTTTGGTTGTAACAACTGTTTCAGACCCCGGCACATTCGGGTTCTGCGCTTATCCTTCACACAATACCAATCAGCCATTGGTTATATCAAGAAAATATTTTTTCACAACCCATTCGTTGTGATGCACATCGGGAGAAAACCTTTTCAGAATGTCCTTGTAGCTTGTGCCTTTGTTGCGTTCGTTGAGGAAAAGCAAGCAGAAGTACCCACACCTCACACTTCCAACCCACTGGATTTGGTTGTCATTCCGAAGAAAGGTTTTGTGGCCCAACTTTCGCATTTCCTGCTCCCACTCACCTGGGGGTGGCAGCCCAAAGGAATCGAAATATTGCATATCCTTTCCTTTCCAACAGCAAACCCAATGTGTGCCCAAACTTCCGAAATCATCCAGGTTGATAATACAGGGTGAATGGTGCAGGGGTTTGGCCTCGTTGCGGGAGAAGATACCTTTGAGTGGGATGTCGAGATATTTGCACCAGTTTTGAAGGTCAAAGTTGGAAAGGAGCACATCCTTGAACTTCATTTTTTTTCCCCGGCCGACCATCGGGCGTTCCCAGTCTTCCCACTGACCCCAGAAGGGTGGAGGCCTCATTTGCATTCCTTGGCCTGAGGGGGGAGGGGGTGGGAGCAGACGAGGGGGTGCCAAGCGGCGCGACCGCACTTGCATCCCACCCCCCAACATCTTTTTGACAAGTTCAATAGCTAAAGGAACCCCGATGACAGCCAGCATGCCGAGAAACCCGCCGTATTGCGCGGCGCCGCCCCCATGAACCAGACCCTTTCCGACAAGATATTTTTTCAAAAACCTTTTCTGGTCGGGGGACAACATCTGGGTGAGTTTGTACAGTTGGACCCCCTGGGGCCGAAACCATTCCGAAAATCTTTTTCAAAACCTCTTCCGCGCCGAAGCTAAGACCGGCCATATCCAAAGCCTTGGCCGCGGGGGCGAGCAAAGGCCGGGCCAGACTGAGCGCCATGGAAAAAAGGTTGCCGCCGCGCTATGCGGTTTTGCTGATTTGCGTCTTGCTAATTTTCACATCGACGCCGCGCTTTTCGCTGGCGGCCTTTTTCATTCGGTTGATTTGGGTGGCAGTCAGAACGAGGTCGTCGCCATGCCCAATTTGTTCGGGTTTGACGCACAGAGTCACAGCCGCTTTCTCGATGAAAGCCTTTCGGAGGCATTTCTTTTGCCCGGCCGTTAGCGCAAGCTTGAACGGATAATACACCGTTGCCATCTTATATCAAGAGAAATAATTTTTTCAAACCGCGACAAGCTCGTTTCCAATTTGTTGGATCACAAGTTCCGCCTCATTCAGGACAGCGGCGTAGATGGTGTAATTATGGGTGTTGGCGGCTTCGTTCAACTGGTAATGCAAAACCAACTGCTTCGGATCGCCTGTCATACTTTCTTTGGCGGCCCTGAGGTCGAAGTAAAGGACAGGGTAAAGCGTTGAGTAGTTGGCTGTATTCAGCTGGGTCCCCGTGTTGTAATCATTTTTCCTGTACCTGTACTGGATGAGGTCGCGGCGGATGCGTGTTTGGTCATCACCTTCATAATCGAGTTCGGGGTAATAATTCCCCCCATATGGAAGCCGGCAGGTAGACAATTTCGCCGGATTGTCCTCATCGAGATTGAAGGTGTCGAAGCTGTAGGGGTTGAATTGCAGAGCATTTTGTTTCCGCGTCCGTTGGAAGACAACAAAGACATGTCTGGGGTTTTTCACGCTGGCGGTGATTTGCCACTGTCCGCTGGCATCTCTCCCTATCTTCCACAAAGAACTTTAGCCCGGTTTTGTTTTGGTGCTGCCCGTTGCCCGGCAGTGTGAGTGGGGTGTCCAGGTTCACCCGCTCGTTAATCCACCTTTTCGACAAAGCGCGACGACTGAAACATGTTGGTATATTTAATCAAAAAAAATCAAAATCAAAAAAAGTTGGTTTGCCAAAATTTGGCTCAGCTTCCACTTCGCGTCAGATGGGGGTGGTGCTTGCACCCTGGCCTCGTGCGCGGGGCGGCGCTTCCGTAATATTTGTCGAATCTTGTCGCCCCCTTTTTCAACCACAACCAGGCCCACTTTTTCGGCGGCCGCTTTGGTGGTTTGTTTTGCGGCTTGGGTTGCGCCTTTTTTGAACTCCCTTCCAAGGAAAAGAAGAGTGTCGCGGATAACCCCCGAACCTTTGTGTTTGAAGTGATAGCGTCCGGCACGCTCGTCGAAAAACTTCATCCACTCGCTTGGTTAAACCATTGTTGCTCTGTATACCTTGGCAAGAATTTTCATTCTTCTTCGATCGTGAGGCTCAAAGCCACATCAAGTCCATTGAGGTCGATGGGGTTGTTTCGCCCGTCTGTGACCCGTATCCGCACAGAATTAATCCAAGTTTTGTTGACGGGGTGAAACTCGAGTCGACGAGATTCTTCTTTGAAAGGGTAACCGACCCGGAGATCTGTGGTGGACAAGCTGTACAAAACGTCGCTTGGCACGTCGTTCGCCCGCCGCGTCACCAAATCACAATGAAGAAAAACCCAGTCGACGCCCCGGGTGATGTTCGGAATCACATCTCCAACAAAATTGGTGCCATCTTTCAGAATTTTTTTCTTGAAGCCAAGCAAACTGGCAAACCTCCCGACAGAGAGGTCTATTTCGTAATCCTTTGCCACCAAAAACACGACCCGGTAAATGGTGACGTTGAAATACAAATTGAAGATGCGATTTTTGTCTGCGGCGGTCGGATCAACGAACCCCTGCAAGTAACGATTGATGGCGGTGTAATCATACATCCCATCAGGAAAGGTCAAAGTTTCCCAATCGCCGGTTTTTTCCCTCCACTTCAGTTTGTTGTTCGCGAAAGCTTCGGCAATATTGTACCACGGGTAGCTCATGGTGATCAGCCTGTTCAACGCCGCTTTGTAATTTTTCCCTGAGCCCAACTCAATCGGCCGATCGAAGAAAATTGTGAAATCCTAGGGTTTTTGGACATCCCCGCTTTCTTGCAGCTTCGCAAGGCGCGAGTCGAGCAACAGGTTGAAACTCATTGCGCTATATAATCGTGGAGAAATTTTTGACTTTGCAACTCATTCAAAACACCCCGTTTGACAAGTTTTGGGAGCAAAGAAACAACCTGGCTCCGAAGTTTCGTCGAAGCGTTGCCGGCTCTGATCGAACCAAGTATTACATACAACCGGTCCTTCCGTTTCCCATTCTTGCTCCACCTCTTCTGGCCCCCCGATTGAGGGGCGGCGACTCAAAATGGCTTGTTCCCAATCTGTTGGGGGTCGGGCTCTTGTTTCTTTTGAAGGGCTTCTCCCTGCTTGCAGCTGCTGTGGCGAAACCCCCGCCGCCCCTCTCTCTTCCGTTGTCTGTTTTCAAGAATCTCGGTTTTTTCTCGTTCAAGATCCACCAAAGACAGGCCGTACAACGGTGAGTTGGGGTCTTTCACTGTTTCTTCAGCAGGGTGCGGTTTTTGTTTCATTTTCGTGACGAGGCTGCTGAGCGTGCGCAGCCTGTTCGATTCGGCGCGTTTTTCGAGAAACTCCGGCGCCTCTGGCTGTTCCCATTTTGGGCGCGGAGGTAGGGGCTCCTCTTCTTCAAGAGGGGGTGGAGGGAGGGGAAACTCTTCTTCCTCCTCGGTTGGTGATGGAGGAGGGGTTGGAGCCTCCGGCCTGAAATCCTCCCACCCAAACTGGTTGACTCGGTCGAACTCGTCCATGCAGTAGTCAGGGGCGGGTTCTTCTCCCTCCGGTGTGGGCTCCAAACGTTTGTCCAACCGGTTTGTGATCGGTTTGTAAAGTTTTTCCGCCTCAACCTGGCCGAACTCTTTGGCAATTTTGTGTGTTTTGTATTTCCGGCGGATTTCATCCTCCTGTCTCTCCACCTCAGCCTCAGCTTCTGCCTTCTGACGCCACTTCTTCAGGGACATTACATAGGAAAATGAAAATTCCGAACTACGATCCTGACTTTTCTGCCACAAACAGTTTCCGGCAGGGACATCCGGCCATGCCCGACGACGTTTTTCGGATGTTGACCATGCCCGACGACGTTTTTTGGATGTTGATCTGCGGGCCCAGCAATTCAGGCAAGACGAACATCCTGCTCCACATCCTTTACGAGCTGTTGGAGTTCGACAAAGTCTTTCTGTTTTCCAAGAATCTCCACCAAAACAAGTATCAAGCCCTGCTTCATGACTTCGCGGAAAACACCGACCCCAAGGTGGGGTACGAGGTCATTGAGGCCCCCGGTGACGAAATAATCCCGTTGGAAGAATTGCCGACCGACAACCAAAAAATCGCCGTGTTCGACGACTTGGTTTGCGAAAAGAACTCGCCTCAAGGCCCGCAAGGCCCTCATGGGGAAGAAGGCCCACATAGCCCAACAGGCGCGCGAGTGCCAACAGGCCCGCAAGGGTCGAAAGGCGACCGCGGGGACGCCGGTCCGCAAGGGGTGCAAGGTTCCAAAGGCGACAAAGGCGATGCCGGCCCCGCGGGGTGGAAGGTCTACGCGGCATCCAAGTGCTAAGAGGTCCGCAGGGCGCACAAGGTCCGCAAGGTCCGATAGGCTCGGGCGACTTCAAAAGAGACGGCAGCATCGCGATGACGGGCAACCTCGACATGGGGCGAAACCTGATCACCAACATGGTTTACGCTGTGAACGACCTCGATGCCACGAACAAAAGCTATGTCGACTCTGAAATCGCGCTTTGTTTGAAACGGGATGGAAGCGACCCGGCGCTGGGTGATCTGAATATGGCTGGGTATACCACTGAGGATTTGAAAGACGTCGATTCCACCACCCCCGCCGAAAACGCCGTCAACAAAAAATATGTGGACCAGGAACTGCGAACCAAATTCGACGCGATCGCGCAAAAAGACTTGAACATGAACAACAACGCTATCACTAATCTTGCCCCACCCTCCTCTGCGACTAATGCGGCGACAAAAAGATATGTCGACGAGTACTTTCTCCGAAGAGATGGCTCGACTGCAATGTATGGGGGTTTGTCTATGGCCAACCACAAAATCGGAAACCTTGGTGCACCCACAAACGACAAACACGTGGCCAACAAAATTTATGTCGACCAAGCTCCTTTTCTCAAACTTTCTGGCGGGCAAATTGTTGGGAATATTGACATGCACAACAACACGCTCACGAACTTGAAAGACCCTGTGGCTCCAAGCAGTGGGGCGACCAAGAAATATGTCGACAAGACGCACGTGGATTCTTCCGGCCCACAAGCAAACCCCTTCCACTATCTGATGAATGATATTGATGAATCTTCCAGTGAAAACAACAGCACAATTCTCAACATCAACTCCTTTTCCAAATCCCCCCATCCAATCAACAAAAATGCATACCTTTTCACGTTGAAAAAGGATACAGGCGGTAGCAACGAATACCGCTCGCGCATTGGGTTCGATCTCTTTTCGCTGCCCGTTGGGTACTACACATTTGTTGTCGAATTCTTCCCTCTAGAGATGCGAAATTTTCATTGCTCCTGGACGTGTAGTCACCAGAAATACTAACTCAATTTCTTACTACATCAGAGGTACCCTGAGTTCAAAGAAGGCACAAGCAAAATTCATTCTTTCAACAGAATGAAAATTTTCAACTGGTAAATACACAATGGTTGAATGGATCAACCGCGTTTTCGAAAGAAGATCCCCTCGAGAGTTCATGGGAGCTGTTTCCAGAGTCATGGAGGTGCATCGAACGGGAATTCGTCGTGGACATGTTGAAATTCATCGCGACCAGGCGATTGTGGAACACTTCAACCGCATTCTTGCTGAGCGTTTGTTCGGGCACCAGTACGCAGTCGAAATGCGACTGCCGGAGGGTGAGCGGTCTGTTGTGTGGGTGGCAAGGCTTCCGTGGGTTGCGGCTGCTCTCAACAACCCGACCACACGGCTGACGGGTTTGAAACCCGCAGATGCAATCCGAGAACAATCTGTTTTTGTACAGCCTGCAACTCCGTATTCCAAGGCCTGTTGTATTGGCCGAAAAAGTCCTCCCTGCAGGTGTGGAAGTACACTATTTGTTTCAACCTGGCGAATTGGAAGGTGGTGTGAGAAGGGCCACACATCCTGTTTGGTCTTTGAAAGTGTTCGAAGTTGAAAGGACCATGGTGAAACCCAACCAACCCGTCATGTATTGGCTTGCTGACCCTGAGATGGGAGGTTATTACGGACCAAAGCTCAGCTTTGTTCGGGAAGAGTTGATGGTTGTCCCACCGAATACCGAGCTTCCTCCTTCCAATCCTGGTTAGATGTGATATTCGATGGGTTCGGTGTCAATCCCATCTGGCAACACCCATCTCTTGTCATAGAAGGCACTATAATAATTTGCATATAATGGCAGTTGACGGACGTGTTAGTTTGATCTCCACGAATATCAGCGAAGAAAATGACGATAATACCGATTCTCTTGCATCTCCATCCCTCTCCGATACCAGACATTTGAAGTTCAACAAATCAAAGTTTTCTTGGTTGGGTTCTTTCGAAGAACTTATTGATTTCGCCGAAAAGCACCTCAATGTCAATCGTGAAACGACAAAGCTGCTGGAAAATGAAAACAGGAAATCTATCAAAGCGGACCACCTCATTCTTAACTGGTATGAGTCCACAGGAACTTTGCAATTGCAAGGACCACAGGCTACATGGTACAAAGCCTTCTTGAATCGTGGGTTACTTAATTCTGGAAACAAAAGCGAAAGCCACATTTCTCTCCCTTCAAACGACGCCATTGCCGTTGACTCAGATGGAACCGAAGCCATGTCGGAATTTAATCCTGTGACTCAAGATGAC
>JAEMWC010000294.1:775000-795000 GCA_016490735.1 Pachyseris speciosa
TAACCGATTGTTCGGTGAACTGCTGTGATTTCCACTCCGTAGTCGAGGTACCAACGGAGGAGTGGGGCATAAACCAACATTTTTTCCACAGACAGAGCGCCCACCAACTTTCTTCCGTCCCCTCGGTTTCTGCCGGTGCGCCGCAGATACTCCATCATGTGATCCGGCACTGCTTCCTGTGGCACCTGCTTGTTGATGAAGAAGGGGCACATCTCCTCGAACTTGGGGACCAGCACCTCTGGGACTTTCAAATCAACTTCTGCGAAACTGAACCACTGCCCCTTTTGCAGACTTCGAACAAACCTGGGGACTGCTCTGACCCTCTGCTCTTCGGGGACATGAATGATGTGTTCCTTTCCACACGGCATGTCCTGCAGCATTGTCGACAAATACAGGTCGTTTGCGTCGTAACCTTGGATTTTTCCACAAGGTTTGGGCTCGTCAACTTGGTGGCTCCTTATTTTCGTTTCCCCGACCTCGTGATAGCAGGTAAACACGAGGCTTAGACCTCCGACCTTGGCTCCTTTCAACATGTCATAAGCCTCTTTGCCGGGACTCCACAACTCCGCCCCTCGCTCAATCGCCCCTCGCAGAAGATAATGAAGACTGACTCCTGGAATGCTGACCGCGTCTTTTAGAATGTCGATTCCTTTTTCAGTGTAGAACGCCCGCATTTTGTCCAACGCTTCGAGACCCGGCCCAACATCCAAATTGTTGTAGTAACGCAGCCAGTCCGCAAAGGTCTTCATTCCCTTTTCTTCGAACAAACGAACACAACCTCTCCATTCCTCCAGCGTCAACACCCACTCTTCCTTCAGGGACGAATACCACTCGGGGTGGTCTGGCAAACCCGGAAAATCGAGTTTGGCTGGGCTGTCAAACCACTCATATGGAAACCATGACTTCACAGCCGAACAGCCATAAGCCTTCACCCAACTGTCGTAGCTAGTTCCTGGTCCCAAATAGTTGATTATGTCAAGGAAGCGAAATCCAGGCAGAAGAAGATACATCAGTTTGTTCGCGTCTTTGGCCACTTTCACATGTTTCGTTCTTTCTGCGAGGAAACCTGCCAAATGCTCTTTCACGTGGTTCAAATCGTAGCGACCTGAGTTGAAACCGAGTACGGGCACACCATTACACCACTCCGAAACCAAAGCTTGTTGCTTTTTGGGGAGCAGATGGAATGTTTCTGGAAGGAAAACCTTTCTGACTTAATAATATTAATAATAATAATAGCTTTATTAATCTCCTCGAAAGGCTTTTCAGCTTAATTTACAATGTCAGATATTTAAACCTTAGTTTTCCAAAAATATCCTTAAAAAATGCTGTTTTATTTTTACTTTAAATACATCTAAATTAGTGATAGACTGAAACTCGTCTGGCAGACTATTCCACAGCTTTTGGCCTCTGAAGGTAAACGCGCGCTGACCTACAGCCGTCCTACAGAGTGGTATATGTAGGCGGTCCCTATTCCTTGTGTTGCAGTTGTGCACTTCCGATCTGGCTTTAAACTTCTGACAAAGATATGGAGGTGCAAGTCCATTTAAGCATTTAAATACCATGGTAGCATCCCTACCCGCAAGTTGTTTAATAATTGGCAGCCACTGTAACTGTTTAAGAATAGGTGTAACATGATCAAATTTCCTCGTTCCAGAATCTATCCGGGCTGCAAAGTTTTGCACTGCTTGTAATAGGTCAATGTTTTTCTTGGTGGTATTAGCCCATACTGATGAACAATACAATAATTTACTGAATACGAGAGAATTGATTATAGTGACCAACGTGTACTTATCAAACAGATGTTTTACACGATTAATTTGACAAAGGCTACCTATACATTTCGAGGTTACTTGAGTTACATTACTTCCGCCCTGATTCTTTTTCCCCGCCGCACAATCTCTTCCACAAACTTGCGGATCAGCTCCTTTGGGTCTCTGTCGCAGACGTGTGTCGGTTCGCGGTCAAGTATGTCCCCGATTGAGAAGCAGATTGGTTTGTAGACATTTTGAATGTGAAGTGTGGGTGTCGGATCCTTCCTCTTTGTTTTGTCCCCATATGCCTCAAAGTCGAAGATGATTGCGTGGGGGTAAGTTCTCGTGAAAACTGGGGGTAGGGCTTCTTGTGTTTGTTTGACTTGGCATGCTCACGTTTCGACAACCACGAACCCCGCTTCCCGAAGTTGTTGTGTTCGTTTGCGGGTTGCTTGGAACAGCTCCTCTCGAGATTTCCTAGCGTTTGTTATTTTCGTGCCGCGGTCGGGAAAACAACGTGGGCACCCATGCCAGTAACACCCGTGGTATTGGAAGACTGTTTTGCTCTGGATGGAATCCATCCACTGAATGCCCCAAAACATATGGCTCCCCTCCATGCCCACAACGGGCGTGGTGAATATGAATTCCTCTTTGGCGGGCTTGTCTTGCAATCCAACGGATCGATTCGGGAGAGGAGTTTGATTGGGGAAAGAAGGCCTTCTCAAATGCGGTCTGTGGTTTTTCAATTTTTCGGTTGGGACAGACCACCACAGTTTCTCCTCGAGAACAGGTTGCGATGTGTCGTTGCAGATGAGCAGCTCGCATGGCTCTTGTTTGGCAATGTGGACAAATATAGTTTTGCCCCAAACTCTCAATCTTCTTCACAATAAACGCATGTCCTTCGAATACGCCGATTGTGATTGCGATTGTGACGCCGGTTGGGGTTTCCAATGAGCCGCCAATTTACTTCGTCACCTTGTCTTTCAGGCTCATAAACGCGAATCCCCAACCAATCCGAAACGGGCTTATCGTGGTTAAAATGTTGTTCGACTTTGTCACAGCAAGACATCTCCAAAGACAAAGGTTGTCTTTATAGGTGTCCAAACACACTATTCCATGGCGCCCGTGTGCCAATGCGCGCAGTCATTCTGGCAAAGGTCCTGTTCCCATCAGTGGTTGTCGGGTGTATACAAGTTTAACAAAGACATCAGAGGGGGCCTCAAAGACCCACTGTGTGTTTGGTCTTTCAAGATTTTCTTGTGACAATCGCTCTTTCTCCTTTTCTCGCAGCCAAGATGCAGCATCAGAATGGTGGTTGATCCATCGAGAATTCTCCCGACGATTGTTATAGTGCAACATCAACCAATACGAATATGAATAACGAATGTAAAATGTTTGTGTTTTGTTTGAATACAGGTTTGTTACTGACTCTCCATTCGATGAATCGACGGCCACTTCTTGTCCCCACCCCTTCACGCTCGGGGGTGCCAAACAATGTTGCGAGCATTGCTTGATAATTCGTTCGGGAGTCTGTGGGCGAGTAAAGAGGGTCGAACTCCACCAAAATATCTTGCTGTGGTGCGCCTGCCATAGCGGGACTTTATTTAGGGGAAAAATTTTCCGAGGGGCCGGGACTAGTGGCCTCTTTCTGCGGGGTGCTGGCACTGGGCACTTGCCTTCCATCGCTCTTGCCCTGTGCTCCTCTCTCTCTAATTGAGCTGGCCGCTTGGTTGGTTTTTGTTTTTGGCTTTGTTGCTTTGGTTTGGGTGTTGTTTGTTGTTGTGTTTGGGGAGGGGCTTGCTTCAGAGTAGTAGATGGTGGGCTCGACAAATACAACCGGAGCCCAGTACCCCGACGAGCGAAGCGAGGAGCGGTGCTGGGCGGAGGTGGTAATACTACCTCGTGCAGCTAAAAATGGAATGCTGTGTGCAGTGATGAAACCAGAATTTTTGTATTTGAATGAGTTATAGTGCAGGCTTTTTGTTCTGTTTACTGTTTCTGGAATCTATTGTGGTGACAGGCTATCTCTATTGAACTTTCTGTTAGATAAAACACTCCAGGTCAAATTGTAAATCTTGTTGGCTTAAAAATTATTGGCAATGTTAATGTAATGTTAGTTCAGAATACTACTCAACATATGATTCATTAAAAATATTGCTTGTGTTCTTATCTTGTTATGCACCTGTCTTTTTTCCTAAATTTTTCCATTTGCAACCCCATATCCACCTACCTCAACTTATTTTTTTCTGTGTTCTTTATTTAAAACCATTCCCACAAACCCCAAATAAAATTGTGAATGTTTTGGTCTCAACCAACTGAAAATAGAACTTTTGTGGCCTAATGGACAACAAATCCTAGGCTCAGCAGTATGTTACCATACATGTATGTATTGTCCAAAAGTAGTCGTACATTTAAACCAAGTCAAGCTCCCAATGGCTTATAGTGTAGGTTACATCATTTGCTGAATGTCTCGGCCCTTCTTTTAAGTATTGTGTTCATGTGCTGGAACACAAAATGCAAAACAAATATATATATTTATATGAAATGCTTCCCTAGAGTTTATTTCACATCACTTGCCTTGGAAAAGAAGATCAAACTACGAACAAGTTTCAGAACTCAATTCCACTTGGTTACATAAACAAAACAAAATCATGACTGAATCTATCAGGCCACTATGGGAGATGGTGCCGAGATTTTTAGTTCCTACAATCCTCACTTTCAAAGTGACGCTACACGTGCAACCTTTGTTGTGAAAATGAGACTTTCCTTTTCCATAACAAAGATTGACTAATAACCGTCATCTCGAAAATGAGGATTTCAGGAACTCAGGAACTGTTGCTTTATTGATTGACAGGAACAATATGGAAAACTATCCAACCGTAATCACAAGTAGATCTACTAATAGAAACTTGATAAGAGAACAGATACATACTAATAGTTTTTCAGCTTCACATCGAAGCAGCTAAATTTCGTAAGCCACACATGTACGCATTGCGGACCTATTTTGTTGACAATATTTTATTTTATGTTCAGTAATAGATCACAGATGACGTCAAAATGTGATGAAAACAAAGAAGTGGCACACGAGCCGCAGGCAAGTGTGTCACTGATGTTTTTACCACATTTTGACGTCTTCTGTGATCTATTACTGAACAGACCCACGGCAACATGGAATCTATTTGTTTTATATAATAAAGAAAATGCAAGCGAAAAGCTTGTTTATTTTCACATTACTGGAAAAAAGTGGGTCGTGATGACGTAATCTGTACATCTGTCTTCTAATAGATCATAGCTAAGAACCAATCACAACGCGCGAACTATTCACCTTATTATGGCTGTGTTAGGCCGATTAACTAGCTGAACATTCTTCCTAGGTGTTTGTTTAGAGACCGACATTAGCTAGTTAAACATGACATTGTTTTTACTGGGAAATTTTAAGCCACTAATAACTGGGAAGATTCAAATTACCAATCCGCCCAACTTTCAAAAATGGCAGGAGAGGAAGCGCTTTCAATGAGTTCACTAGTACTGATTCTCGCTATATTTTTGCGAAAGAGAAGTAGTTTCGTTCAGAGGATGCGATTAATGTCTCGGCAGATGCGGAGGATGCGACAGAACGTTCTAATCTTGGCAATTCAACGCCAAAACAACATACATCGCCGTAAGCGCAAGATCATGTAGGTCTATCCAAGGCCGCAGTCTTGGTTCGAACAGCTCGTTGTAAATCGTTACCAAGATCATCTGTGGCTCGAGCACTTCAGAGTGAGCAGAGATACTTTTGAACACATCTGTGGACTCATTGGCCCTGAGCTGGTACGACAGAACACAATTCTTCGCCAAGCTATCTCCGTAGAGAATAATAATAATATTAATAATTTAGAACTTATATAGCGCATTTTCCATGTGTATATGATCAAATGCGCTTTACAAGCAGATGAAATTGGAATTTGGAAATGTTGGTTAGAGAAGCGGGTTGCCGTTGCTCTTTGGAGATTAGCTACTGGGAATTCATATAGAACCGTCAGGCTAACTTTTGGAATCGGTCGATGCACTGCTATGAATGTAGTGTTGTGGCGAAGAGCGAACGATTTTATCAAATTTCCGACCGAGGCCGAGCGTCTGGAAAATAATTTTGCCAGATTGTTTGGCAGGCATCTGTCACTACACGCGATGCGATTGGCTGCGGTATTTGTCGGGACAAGTTATAGTATAACGTATAACTCTGAGTGAGTTTCCTGTCGTAAAGGCGAGAAAACCCGTTGTTTTTCCTTGTGAAAACAGTTGGCATTGTTAACTCGCTAAACACTAGACAAAGTGTTTTCACTGTATTTCCGGACTTTTCGGACTTTATCTAGCTAAAATTGTCCTAGTGAAAACACAACCTATATAACTCAGAATAGACAGAAAGTAGCATAGCCGATCAGAGAGCGGCATTCGTGATAGGATGCTATTATACTAAACTCGGATAGAACTGACCGGGGCCAGTAGGGCAGACTGGAAACGAAACATGTGGAGCGTATGACATGCGCAAAACGAATGGCGCATTTCAAGAAGATTTGAAAACGTACGATTTTTCACAAGTTTTGAAACGTTGTTTTCGAAAAGTTCGTTTTAGAATCACTTTAGTTAAGGTTTGCTGTTCGTACTATAGTTGCAGCCATTTCAAAATGGCGGCCTTGGATGCAAATGCAGTGGCACTCAGTTTACAAAATACCTTATCGCAGGACGCGACCATTCGCAAGCAAGGTAAGACGAAGTCAATTATTAAGCTCGAGCTTACCGTAGGCTTCGATCATCTGTTGGCGAAATTTATTTTACTTATAATATCGCCGTGGAGTGTTTTCCTATGTTAATCGCTGATTTATTTTAGAGAAACAACGATAGTATTTAGCAGCATCATTTTGTTGGTGACATGAACAATCGTGGAAATCGACGAGATGAACTTTCGTACCAAAGTTTATTTCTGTCCCTGTAAGCTGAAGACTTAAGTCTCAAGCTTAAGCTTAATTCTAAAAGAAAATTAGTTCTTTAAGGACAGAAAAAAATCCTTTCAGGCACCCGTCTTATTTCCTTAGAACTTTTAAAACGCGTTCGTACTGTAGATCGAATTGAAGCAACACTTGACGTTAGTTATATCCAAATTCGGCAAGGGACAGATAGTACGTACGAGCACGTGATAACAGCAAGTGTTGACACGCAGAGAAAACTAACTACTTAGGTTATACACAAACACACGCAGACATGCAAACTCAGCAATGGTATCAGCAGGGGTAGTACGGGATCGGCATGCTGAAGATGCTGGTATGAAAGTCATAAACAGAACCGGCAACATTAACATCAAAGTTAAAAAGGCAGGGCATCCCAGCCTAGTACAGTTCTCACAAAGAAAGAAAAAAATATGAGTTTGTTAATTACAGAAAACAGAAGACAAAATCACCATGGGTGTTGCTGGCTTGTTTATATTATGTACAATTCATTGTGCAATATATGAATTGTACATGTATTATGTACAATTCATAGAGTTGTGTACAATGTACAATTCATAGAGTCTCACTCTCAATTTTATAAACAAAAACTGAAAGATTATTTTTTAACACTGTAAGGTATTCTTTCTTTTCTTCATTCTCTCTATTAATAAAACACTGCCTTTCCATCTCTTGTTCCTATACTTCTATTTACTAATTTAAACAATTATAGTAAATCTTCATTCACTTTTCCACCTATGTCTACCTCAATCTACTGTATATACTTTGATGGCTTATTTTATATTTATTCCACTTATTTGTTTAGTTATTTCTGTATAGAGCGCTTTTCAATTGAGTGTCGTAAAACCAAAACCAAAGCAATTACTCTGACCAATCACAGCAGAAGTAAGCAGAGCAATGAGCCAATCGGAATACGAAGCAATTACATGTAGCCGGCGCAAAGCACGGGAAAATACATGCGTGCAAATCACAATTGGTTTTGGTTTTGCTTCTCATTGGTTGAGAAATTGGCGTGAGTTTTCTTGGCCAATCACAAAGCGAAGCAATGCAAAACCAAAGCAAAACCATAATTGCTTTCGACACTCAATTGAAAACCGCTCTAATTCACCCTTGTATCTATTTATGATTTTTGTTTGTTTGACTTCAACCTTTTTTGCACATCTTGGTTTGTAATTCTTGCACCATTGACCTTTGCCATATTATAAGCCCCTGGCTTTGTCTTATCATTGTATCTCCTTCTGTTTTGTGCTGCTGATGGTTAATAAATAATAATAATAGTAATAATAATAATAATAATAATAATTTAATAATAATAAGGCGTTGAGCTGCACAAAGTATTGCTTTGATGAACCACACAATGTTTTTGAAGTTCATTTTTTAATGAAGACTAAACATGTTTTGGATGAGACATCATTGTCAGTTGTACAGTGAGGAATAAAATGAAAATGAGCAATAAATAGTGTAACAAAGTGAGATATTATCAAAAATAATTAAGGATGAAGGCACAAACCAAAAAAAAGTAAAGCTATTTATGCTATGAAAGGAGAGTAATTAATATGAAAGGGATAAATTAAGGTGTTTGACCTGCTCCCAAAGGATGTGCCTGGCTTCCTTGATTTTCAATTGGAAGCTTTGTGGAAGCAGAGTCACAGAGAATTTTAGAACAATCTTCTGAACAAAGGGAACAACAATTTTCAGAACTTCTCAGGTGTTTAACCCTTTAACTCCCAATGGCAGATATATCTGACAACAGACAGGCCTACCGCTTTGAAGTGGTACAACCAGGGTAAAAGAGCATCTCTCAACGGACAAAAATTCTCATGTTTTCAAACACCTGAACGGTTCACCTAGTTGTAAACACAAATGCTCGGTTGATTGCTTCAAGATTATAGATTCAGCTAAAACTAGACATTGTCTTAATATATCGTCTTCTGGTTTTTGGTAGTTGTGATATGTACATAAGGAGTAGATAGCTGTTCAAAAAGGTTTTTTCAAATTCTGCCGTGTTTTTGCCCTGAAATCATCGTTCAAATTTCCTGCTT
Organism: Pachyseris speciosa; assembly: GCA_016490735.1. Taxonomy (NCBI): domain Eukaryota; kingdom Metazoa; phylum Cnidaria; class Anthozoa; order Scleractinia; family Pachyseridae; genus Pachyseris; species Pachyseris speciosa. The sequence goes on from JAEMWC010000294.1 coordinate 783,779, forward strand.
GAGCCATGCCCATCAAACTTGACCGAGCTAGTAAGGGGCATGGGTATATTCCTGATCTGATGTCACAAACTGCTTTGCATGCATGTTTACAAAGACTTAATGAGGTGCAAATCAATTTGTGACGTCAGATCAGGAATAGACCCACGCCCCTTACTAGCTCGGTCAAGTTTGATGGGCGTGGCTCAAGCGGGAAATTTGAATGACAATTTCAGGGCAAACCACGGCGGAATTCGAGAAAAATTTTTTGAACAGCTATCTACTCCTTATGTGTATACCAGAACCACAAAAAAAATAGAAGACGATATAGACACTTTAAGCTCAAAGAAGTGATCTACATCAGCTGCTTAAAACCAGAACTAAATGCACAATTACAACACAACAACGATTTTTGCTTCTTTTGACTCAATTACGTAATTCACATTTGTGCATATGCACGCGCATAATTGTAACTGTTACTGTATTTTAAATTTTAAATCGCTAACGTACTCAAATAATTGTAAACGTACTTATAAACATTGGAAAAGGAAACAACACATTAAACTGATGATGGCATGAGTCATACTGAAATATGTCTTTAAAAAAGTTGTATCGTGAGCTTCAAATTTAGGTGTGTTTATAGTATCAACCAGTAACTGTTTTAGGCATTAAGAGCCAACTCACTAGGAATAACCTTTGTTTCCTGTTCCATAATTATCACTATTTGTTTTCAAGCAAAACCAAAAATGGCCGTTTTATGCGCCCTGGAGCAAAGCTAAAAACACACTTTCAATTCTTTAATTCTAAATCTCCTTTGGAAAGCAAAATACCCTAATGAGAACAAACCTTGATCTCATGACTAAGCATTTATCTCCAATTTTGCCTCTCACCCCCACAGCGAGTCGAGCATCATCCATTTGATTTGAGCCACTTTTGAAAGCCTCTGAAAGGGGTGGGTGGGTGGGAGGTGTTATCCAGGAAAACAGATTGTAAAGGTGCCAAAATTTTTTTGAACAAAAAAAATCCTACCAATACTGACATCCCATATATTCTCAAAATTAAACTCTCCCAAAAAAGTCTGTGTTGTAGAAGTCTGTTGAAAAAGTGTTTATGTGTTCCTGGTACATATAACTAACTATATTGATCTATGATTACTTTTCATAAAGCTGAGAAGTACCTTGAGTCAAATGAGGGGAAGCAGAGCTATAATGTGTTACTGTTGAATATTGTGGATAGTGCATCTACTGATGCATTGATCAGAGTTGCTGCTGCTATTACATTTAAGAACAGTGTGAAACGAAACTGGAGAATTGTAAGTTGAATATCAGTAGCTTCTGTAGGGAAAATTTGATGCTAACTACATTGTGGCATTCATTGACATTCAGTTATCACAGACTATGTTTAACATTTTTAAAACGCACCTAACCCCCCAATTTTTTTTTTCGCTTTGCACCTTTTTGAAACGTATTGCCCAGTTTTTCACCTTTTTAAACCATATCTTGACTTTTTATGGGCTGTAAATAAAGTTTCGAGATCTAGCCATCATCTGTCCCATGACTGAGCTAGTAAGGGGCAATTGGGTCTGTTCCTTACATGACATCACAAACTGATTTGCATGACATTAAGACTTTGTAAACATCAGGGGTTTCCATAAAAGCTGGTTACCAGCGGTTAACCGCTGCCTGTTCCACCTCCAGAACAACCTAGTTCCCAGGAAAACTTGTTGAAACCCATGAAACATGCATGCCGCAAGCAGTTTGTGACTTCGTGTAAGGAATAGACCCATATCCCTTTCTAGCTCAGCCATGGGACAGATGATAGCTAGATTTTGTAACTCAACAGCCTATAAAAAGTCAACATTTGGTTTAAAAAGACTCAAAATGGTGCAATATGTTTTGATCAGGTGCAAAGTTTTATTTAAATGAAAAAATATTTTAGGTGCACTTTAATGGAAATGATTACAATAATTTATTATTGTAAGTTTTAATTTATTTTGTTGCAAGAAAAACAATTGCCATGACTTATAAAAGGACCTTTCTTTCGGCGGAGCGAACCACACGTGTTTTTCGCCCTCTGACTATTTACCTCCTTTTCTGCTTACTTGCTGCCCAACTTGCCACCCGAAATACTACAAACACTGGGGAAAATAGAAATCTGCTCATTCTGACTGTGTCTTGGGACTGCAACCAAGCTAAGATAGACACTCCTCAAATTCGAACGAAGTCAATCGCTAAAGATCACTCCAACATGGCTCCAGCTCTCAAGACCGTTCTAGTCGTCCGGCTCCTAAACATCACTTTAGCTGCAAATCTAATTGTTCTATCGAATGACGTTTCTTTAAACCCTGGCCCTGCAACTACACCGCCTGCTAGGACAAAAGGACTTCGAATATATCATTTAAATATTCACAGCCTAAGGTATAAACTGGATGAACTTCGACTATTCTGCGATCAACACAAGCCTCATATTCTAGCAATAAACGAAACTTGGTTGGACGAATCTTTCGCGGACGAAGAGCTTTCCCTTCAGGGATATAATTTAATGAGAAGAGACAGGAACCGTGATGGAGGAGGAGTCGCAGTCTACATCGCCGAACACCTAAATTATAATCGATTGAAAGATCCAAATGAATCAACAGACAGAGACTTGGAGGCAATTTGGTTCGAACTATTACCACCGAAAACAAAGAAAATATTGGTTGGTGCTATCTATAAACCACCGGATTTTGATGCTACTATCTTTACTGACATCCTGGGGAAAATGCTTGACAAACTTACAACCAATGAAACTCAAACTATTTTGCTGGGAGACTTTAACTTCAACTATATCGCTGCAAACACAGCGACAATGAAGTTTAAGCGTCTAACAAAGTTATTTCATCTGAAACAACTTATCACAGAGCCTACTAGAATAACGGAGAATTCAAGGTCTTTAATCGATCTATTTTTAACCTCAAGACCCGAACTGTACATCTCCAGTGTCATTCCGATCGGTTTCTCCGACCACTGCGCGATCGCTGGTTTTAGGAAACTACACAGAATCAAACTTCCACCGCCTCGGTTTGTTGATGTCAGAAATTACAAAAATTACGATCCAACTTTGTTCAAAACTGATTTACATTACGTCCCATGGGACATATTAGAACTAGCCAATTCCTCCGGGGCCCCTGATGAGGAGTGGAATTCTTTCAAAGATATGTTTTTAACTGTAGTTGACAAACATGCACCAATTGTCACGCGCCGGGTTCGCGGGAAGTCACTGCCATGGCTAACACCAGAAATAAAGAACCTGATGCGAGAGAGAGAATACCATCACAAAAAGGCCATCAAAACAAACAACGAGGTTCACTGGAGCAGATATAAAAGATTACGTAATGCAGTAAATCTGAAACTCCGTAAAGAGAAGAACAAATATTACTCCACTCGCCTCTCCGAGGAACAGGACTCGAAAGAAATGTGGAAAACACTCAGCCAGATCCTGCCAAGGAAATCAAAAACTACAAATGAAACTGTGAAACTATCAGCTACAAACTAAGTTCTTTACAACCATTGCTAGTAGTTTATGTAGACATTTTTCTCATACCCCGACACCTAGGGTGCTTACACCTAGAGTAGATCGGGATTTTACTCTAAAGGATGTAAGCCCAACGTTTGTCAAACAGAAGCTGTGCAAGCTAAAATCATCAAAAGCCACCGGTCTCGATGGAATCCCTGCTGGGGTCCTAAAGGACGCAGCACCTGAAATAGCCAAACCGATTGCGTATCTCATAAATCTAACGATCTTGACGGGCATTATCCCTCAGGAATGGAAGGAGGCAAAAGTGACGCCCATTTTCAAGTCCGGGGAAAAAGATGATGTCAACAACTACCGTCCGATCTCCGTGCTTCCGCTTATCTCAAAGATAATGGAACGTACGGTTCAAGTACAACTGGCCTCCTTCCTAACTACAAACAATGTTCTATCTGAACATCAGTCAGGCTTCAGAAAACGACACTCTGCACAAACTGCTGTTACGTATCTCACAGACTTCATCCTGGAGCGCATGGACAAGCAGGAAATGACCGGGGCTGTATTTATTGACCTTAAAAAGGCCTTTGATCTTGTCGATCACAAGTGCCTTCTCCATAAACTAGAACATTATGGAGTTCGAGGCCCAAGTTATAATTGGTTCCGGGATTATCTCTGCACCCGCTCACAGAGAGTTAAATTTGGGAAGGAAATATCATCTAGCCTTCCCCTGGATTATGGTGTACCTCAGGGTTCACTTTTAGGCCCCTTACTCTTTGTGCTTTATATTAACGATCTCCCACGGTGCTTACTACGATCAAATATTAGCATGTATGCAGATGATACCGTCATATACACCACTGGCTTGGAATCAGACTGTATGATGACGGAAATCCAAGAAGATCTCCAAAGAGTTGAACAGTGGATGAAAAACAACAAGCTGGTTCTAAATCTCACGAAGACCAAATGTATGCTCTTTGGTACTAGACAGAAACTTGCAAATGCTTCTTTTAAGATCCAGCTTCATGGCAGTGACATCGATAGGGTGAGAAATTTCTGCTACCTAGGGGTCGTCCTTGACGAATATCTCTCATGGAAAGAGCATGTTAGTAAAGTGTGTACCAAGGTCAACAAGCGCTTGGGTCTACTCGGCCGTATCTGATCATGTCTAACGCTTAAGGCAGCGAAATGCGTATACAACTGTCTCGTGTTACCAGTCCTGTGCTATACCGACACGGCCTGGGGTGAATTGTCTGCTGAGTGCAAGAGTAGATTACAGCGCCTACAAAATCGAGCTGCACGTATAATTGTCAGACGAGATAGCACCAGCGAAGCTCTCAATACACTTGGGTGGCCTAACTTAGAAACTATCAGGAAAAGGGATAAATTAATCTTAGTCTATAAATGTCTCAACGATTTAGTGCCCCAGTATCTTTGTGATTATTTTAGTAGAAACCACAGTTTCCATAGTTACAATACACGTCGGCGTGAAGATATTCATCCTTCAAGACCCAAGCTTAGCCTCGGGAAGAGAACTTTTAGATACTCTGGAGCGATTTTATTTAACTCCTTACCTGAATCATTCAAACGGGCAGCGTCCTTGGAGGCTTTTAAGCGACTATTGATGAAACACGATTTTGTATAGTTTTTATATCATTAGTGTGCAATTGTAATATTGTAACATCTTAGCCTTTAGAGTCATATATATTGTAGTTCTTTTCTCAGACCTCTAGTTTTCAGATTACAAGTGTTTATTATTATTCATTTTATTGATACTATGAGTTAGGTGTATACAGGGCCCCTCAGGATAACAGCCCCGTAGCTGACTGGGCCACCCTGTTTTAAATAAAGTTCACATTACATTACATTTTATTACATTACAAATAAGAACTTATCTATTTTGTTTGCATCACGATCTCCGTTAAATACACAGGATGAAAAGGAAAGTTCACACAATGTGCTAAACTAGCAGAGTGGTTCTAGTCCCAGTCTCCTTAAGCTAATGTCCGGGATCGCACAAGTATCCCAATGATTATTCTCTATCTCCCCCCAAGTCTTTCTTGTTATAAAAGTTAAAGACTGAAAATCATGTTAAGTCATAATAATAAAAAAAGGTTGTCGAAGTTCATTGTTCATTGTTCCAGTAGTCCTTTCTTGTTGAAGTCCATAAGCCTCCGTAGGGCTAGGGGTGGTTTGCTCTTCTTAGGTTCTGGTGTTGATGGGTCTATTGGTGCTTGGGGTGTTGCGTCTGGGAGATCCTTGCCTGGAATTTCTGGTGATTGGACGTCGTGGGTTGGCAGGTCTCCTGTTCTTGAGATGGTAGTAGGGTGTGCTACAGTGGTGTTCTTGCTTTGCCTGAGTGGATACTTTGTGATAAGGTCATCTTGGATGGTGTAGCGGGGTTGTGGCGTCTGGACAGGAGCATATTTTCTCAGGAATTTATGATTGCGAACAGTGGGTCTTCCTGACCCATCAACACGTACGACATACTGGTCAAATTGACGAACCTCGATGACCAATCCTGTCTTGATGTAGATGTAGCCTGTCAGGGTTGATAGGGCCTGTTGGGTGGTATGAGACAGCATCTGCAGCCTGGTGTCTGAGGCCGGGAATGTGGACAATTCTAAAGCGGTACCCTAGTGTCTTCTCTTTTAGGTTTCGAAGTCGGTTGTTGGAAATCTCATCGATCTGTCGCTGAAGATCTTGAGTAGTGGTTTGTGGTCCACTGCAATTGTTAAGTCGTTGCACCCTACGACGAAAAACCGCGATTTATCTAAGGTATCAGCTACGGCAAGGGCTTCTCCTTCAATTGGCATGTACTGTATTTATTCACTTATAAGGCACACCATTTTTTGCAAGAAAATATGCTTCGATCAAAATCTTCTCAAAACTTGGGGTGCGTCTTATAACTGAGTATTTTCGCGTAACAAAATATAACTTTTCCAAATTTGCCTTATAATTAATGCTAAACTGAAATGAAAAGAAAAACAACTTCGATGAGTGCTGCTATGGCGAACAAGTTCGTAAACAAAGCCAAGGTGATTTCAGCAACGAGCGAACGTGCTAAAAAGCACGTGCTTGAAATGATTGACGTAAGAAACAATTGAACAAATTCATAACCTCGCTCTCATGAATGAGGCAAACTCGAATACAAATCATTCGTAAAAAATCGTCATGGCCGCTATTAAATACTCTGAAAATGATAAAGGGAAAAGAACAAACCTTCGTCCATCCAGGCCTTCTTGTGTACAGAAACCTGCATTCTCCTAGGCACCTCAATTCATAGCTGACGAATGCCTTTGAATATCAGCATCTTTAACTCGCCGGAGAACAAGACATGCTGTTGGTTTCTCCATTTAGGGACCATCGATTCCGATATGCCGTATTCGCGAGCAATTTCACGATTGTTGTTTATGGCTTCCGCTTCTGCTACGATCTTCAACTTGAAGTTTAGATCATAGGAATCACGATGAGTGCTTGGCACAATTACTGAAAATTTACGGTACACTGAAAGAATGCTCGAAGGTTAAGATGAGTTTTGCAACTGATGCAGTGAAAGATCTGTCAGATGAGTATTGTTTATAAATGTAAAACGGATCAATTAGTATTCATAACTTTTTCCTGAGAAGGATGACTTGAGTGAATTAAAGAGTGTGACTTTTATGCTATTGTCCATGTGTGACTTTTTTGCTTTTGTTTTGAGAATGAAAGCACCGTAATTAGTACCTTTTGGAAGCAAAATTGTTGTGAGTTCAGCGAACGTGGTCAACAAAATTTCCCGTAATTCTGGGTGCGCCTTATAACAGGGTATTTAGGTGAAATTTTCATTTTGCTTACTTGTCACAATCGTCTTTGAAAGTTTAGGGTGCGTCTTATAACCGAGTGCGACTTATAAGTGAATAAATACGGTATCTTGATTCTGCACTGTGGGTGAAGCGACTTCCGACTAATGCAACTTTCCATCCTGTGGGGCAGCAGAATGGTTCTGTTGATGGGCAATCACAGTGTTTCTGGAATAACCAGTATCCGATGCCATCTTTGGACCAGTCTGTAGCCAGGCAGGTTGGTTTTGACTTGTCATAAATACGTACCCCCTGTTCGATTTCACTGATAATGAGGGCTTTGGATTCAGTGAAAACTTTGTCGAGGTGTTTGTTCCAGTGGAATGGAGTTCCAGGTTTGAGTGATTCATGGAAGGGGAGCATACGTTCTGTTGCGGCAAAGGCGTAAGAGACTTGGTTGATTAGTCCGAACCATGAACGCATGTCTGTGATGTTCACACGTGTGGAGAAGTTTTGTATTGCGTGGAAGTATTTCTTGCATGGTCGTACGCTATCAGGGGTGATTTCGAAGCCTGCAAATTCTACTGTGTCTGCTGCGAAGGTGAACTTTTCCTGGTTCAAGATGATTCCATTCTTCCCACATAGGTCAAGCCAATCCACTGCCTGAAAGAAGCCCCCTTCGATGTTGTCTGACCAGAGAAGCGTATCATCAATACATGTTGTCTTGTTCAGAACGTGGGAGATGATTTCATCAAGTCGACGAGAGTATCTGTCACCCGAAGCGATGTAGCCTTGTGGTGCAGTCTTGTAGCGGTATCGTCCCCATGGTGTTATGAATGTGGTCAGGTGGCGATCATCTACATGGAGGGGTATGCTGTGATAGCCATTCCAGCAATCAAAGACTGTTTTCTTCTTGTTGTGTGGTACAGTGCGTGCCTGGTGAAATGGACTTTGTGTGTGGTGGGTTTCGCGTGTTGCATGGGTATTTAGGGCTTGGAAGTCGACAGTTCGCCTTGGCTTGCCATTCTTCTTTGCGCACACTACCATCCTGTGACACCAAGTCACTGGCTCTCCTATTGGGACCGGTTCGAGTACACCAAGAGCTACGTTGTGATCGAGCCCAGCCTTGACCTGCTCTTGCCGGTGTAATGGCATGGGTATGGGTGTGTGATGGGCGACGGGTTCTGCTTCGGGATCGACCATAAGTCTCATTGGGGGACTCTCCATCAATGGCAACGGTTGATGTTCGCATGTGTTGAAGGTGCTGGACTTGTAGTAATTGAGGAGCCAGTCCTGTAGATGTTGTCTGTTCGCTTCTGTTGCTGTGAACGGTAACTTGGTCGGTTTTGGGGGTGGGTGCTCTCGGTGTGGGCAATTGCAGCTTGGTGGACTTTCAGTGTTTGACGCTGTGTCTACATTAGGGCAGCCTTGCACTTTCAAAGCTTCTCCTATCGTTGGGAATGTCCCTGAGATAATCCCTAGGTCCTCGCAGGCTTCTTGGCTCAAGAACAGTTTGTCGGAGTCATTTGTGACGTAGACGATCTGTCTGGATTCCAGGGTTAGTCCAGGCTGTGATTGACCATAAAATCTCAATACTACAGCACCCATAATGTTGATGCCCTTGCTGTTTGCTGCATGGATGTGGGTTGTGACAGGGATAAGGGAATTTTCATTTAACCCCAGGCGGCGTATGATGCTCATGCTGGCAAGACAGCTCTGACATCCTGTGTCAGCCATAGCTTTGATCTGAGTAGTTCTTTTGTTTTGAGTTACCGGCAAGAATCCTAGGGCAGTGTAGTCATTGGGATCAATTGTGGCCTTGAGGGTGATGAAAGGTTGTGGCTGGGATGCTTGGCGCACCCAACGATTGTTCATGTTGCTGTACTTATGATGATCCAGCGCAATGGAGTTAACAGCTCGAGATGGACCTAGTGAATTGGTTAAGCCGCAGAGGGCAACAAAGGAGGCGTTATCTACTTCTGTCGATTGGGCCGGTCATGGTTTGGCAAGTTTCTCATCTCCCTGGCAAACATTATCAAGGTGATTTTTCTTCCCACACTTAGCACATGTCTTCCCGATAGCAGGGCGTTCATCCTTTCTCTGCTTGTATGGGGCCCTCTGTCCATGGCCACGTCTGCCACAGTAGTGGCATGGTTCACCTTGTTTGGCGCCCCCTTTGTTTCGAAGATCACTGAGCTTCGCACTGCGGTAGTGGCTTCGTGCTGCCCCAGCTCCCTGTGTCTGCATGAGGTGTCCAGCTGACCTTTTCCCAGATTCCTTTGCCTCGACAAATCGAAATACCTCCTCCAATGTCATTTCTTGGTTTTGGTTTCCAAGAAGCTCCAGTTGAATTTCATCGTCTGCAAGACCACGTGTAAGGACGTCACGTAGAACATTCTCAGTGTAGTTGACGTTGGCCTGGCAACCAGGGCACCTCACTGTAAATTTGCATAATCCAGCTTGGCCACGTAGCCGCGCACCAAAGTTCCTGACGGTTCCATCCCTGTCCTGCCGCATATTGTGTAGCTGAACCCTGGCAACCATGGCATTTTCCTCCCTTACTGCGAGCTTTTTTATTGCATCCATGACATGGTCCTCTGATTTATCGGTTAATGACCCACCAGCGTTGCGTGTTAAATCTTTTTGTTGCTGAGCACGGCCGCAAGTGTGTCTTCCACGTTATCTGTCTGTTTTCAACGTCTTCGAGTGGTATTGGTGTCTTCCGCGAGGAGTTAGGGCCGTTAGCAAACTTTCAAAGATCCAGGATGGCCACCACGAATGTTGTACTGATGTTGTGGGACGTTTTCCCCGCAAGATGCCGACTTCTCTCTCGGTACCCTTGAGTCTTCAGCCTCTAGTTACTTTCCTTTTCATAAATATGAACTTATCTATTTCGTTTGCATCACGATCTCCATTAAATACACAGAATGAAAAGGGAAGTTCACACAACGTGCTAAACTAGTAGAGCGGTTCTAGTCCCAGTCTCCTTAAGCTAATGTCCGGGATCGCACAGGTATCCCAATGATTATTCTCTACTAGTGTAAAAGATATCACAAAAAAAGAGAACAGCTACACTTCATCATGTTCTGACTATTGTTATGTTTTCTCAGATTGAGGGTGAACCAAACAAGATTAGTAACAATGACAGAGAAGCAAGTAAGTTGAACCTGAGTCACTCCTGTGACATAAGTCCATGGCCAGGCAACATTGAAAAAAGCTGGTTATTTACAAGTCTATAAATGACTATAACAACAAAAACTATTAGAGACATTCTTCCTTGTGGGTTTCTCTACAGGCAGCACCAGGTTCTCTAATGCTGAATGACAGCCCTACATTTTCAGCAAGTTGATGTACAAAATAATGTGCCTGTCTTGTTATTTTGTAGTAAAAAGAGAGATTGTTGATCTGATGCTTAGGAGTCCTGAAAAGTTACAGAAACAGGTATAGAATTTTATGCCTTCAAATTCCATTCAGTGTTTTAAAACAGTTAATCACAGCTGACAACAATTTATTCCTTTGTACTGTCCAGCTAAGCGATGCTGTTAGTGTAATAGGCAGGGAGGATTTTCCTGATAAGTGGACAAACTTGTTACCGGTATGTACAAATGTTGAAATTCATTTTTGCTTTAGTTCGCATGATGTATTAGGCTTAACCTCCTTTTGTCTTTACACATAAAGTACTTATAAGTTCTATCTTGTTGGCTTGAGTTATTCGCTTTTAATAATGTGAATTGTATTGTATCCTGTTCATTTGTTGTTTCTTAATTGTATTTGCTCTCTTTCTTGTAACTTCAAGGATCTAGTGGCCAAGTTTGACAGTAGAGACTATCATTTAATAAATGGAGTTCTACAGACTGCTCACTCATTATTCAAAAGGTTGGTGGACTGTGACATAAATTATAGTGGTAAGGGGCAGAACTTGCCAATTTGTTATTTGGTAGAATTTCTTTGTCATCT
>JAEMWC010000294.1:800000-815000 GCA_016490735.1 Pachyseris speciosa
ATGCAATGTGGTCTAGATGTTGAAAATGGAGGAAAGGCCGAATGCACTGGAACAAAAGGCTGTATCTACGCTCGGGAGAAGAATATGAACAAAAAAAGTCATTTCTAAACTAGAAAAAGGACTGAATTTCGTTATGATGGTTGAAGTTTGGTTTTTCGGCGATGATTTCCGTAAAAACATGAAGGCAAAATGGGGCATTTTTGTCGTTTCTCTTTGACGTTAAAAACGGTCAGTTTCGTTCTTGTCCAAACTCAAAAGGCCATATTTGGTAAAAATCGCTATGTTTCTTGAATTTATTGGATATCCAAATTCAAAGGGCAATCCATTTCGTGCTCACAACTAACAGTTAAGGCAATATTCGTGCGATTGAGAAAGTTGCAATGTTTTGAAGCATGGGAGTTTTTTATGGCCGGTTTTGGCTGGCACGGGTGCCAATGGGTTAATCCTATTATCTAGTTCTGGATTTGCGATATGTTGGCATACAGATCAGTTATCATGTTAGACCATGATAACAATGTTGCCCATTGTTTTTATTTAGATTAGATTAACATATTTCGTAAATTTGCTAGATTGTAATAGAAAAAATGTATACATTGACAAAAGCAAATAAAGATTATTATTATTATTATTAGAAATGTAGTTCTGCATTTGATATACATGTGCACTTTGATGTGATGAACACTACTATACCTCTGTATACTGATCTGATGGCTGGCCTGGATTCAGCAAATTTGGCATATGACTTTATTGAAAAATGGGACTGAATCAAGTGATGAATGATTTTTCAAAAGGCATAACCTAATGCATCTGATTCTAGCCCTCAGGCAACAATAATTATTATATTATGCCCTTTACTCCTTACTACATGTACATGTAGGGTTAAATGATTATCATGTTGAGACATTTCACTATGTTGTACTATAACAAGGTTGGTACTTAAACTGGACCTACAGTGTACAACAACAACTGGCTTTATTGTACTCATTATTACTTTATTTTCAGTTTAACTAAGAATTACAAAAATTAAAGTGACTACTGGCTGCCCTAGCTAAATAACAGGAATAAATTGAATCATCTATGTTAGACATGTTCAGTCAGGAATGAAGTTATAGCCTTCATAAATGTTGCAGGACTTGCCTGAGCACTTTGAAGAAAACATGGAAAAGTGGATGAAGAACTTCCTTATTCTCCTCACTACAAACAACAAGCAACTCCAGCTAGAGGTGGGTAAAAACATTTCTTTGATTGTAACACTGTTCTTTCCCCCCAAAAAATAGCTGTTGTTGCTGGGGAAGTTGTAATTGGAATTACAATGTAACTTGTTCATAATTTCCTTTATAAACTTGTCTGTTCAAATCACTGTCCGTCGGGGAGTGCAACTTATGGATATTTTTTAACTGCGTACACATATTTAAAATGAAGCTGATTTTCACTGGTTAAATGGACCTGCCCTTTATTTTGAAGGATTACCGGTAGTTCTTAAAATGGTATGTTGGACCAATAATAGAATGGACTGTTGTGAAGGAATTTGAAGGACCAGTATGTCAACAGTCCTGTAATTGGTACATTTTATTTGTGAGCTAGCTGGCTTTGGTTTAGCCTGGTGGTTTTGACCTTTGGAAATTTTGTAGGATTTGAGAATTTCTATAACGTGTCCCTTGCCATCATTTAAAGGAAGATGATGATGAGACAGGGCCTTTGGATCTGATCAAATCACAGATCTGTGATAATGTAGCACTGTATGCACAGAAGTACGATGAAGAATTTGAGGTAAGATTCAGTAAGTTGATGTTTAAATTGAAACTCTGTACTTGAGGATATAACCATGTTAGTGTTGTTAAAAGGAAGGATTTTCATGGAAGGAGTCCTAAAGTAATAATTAAGAGCTGGTTAACATGCGATAAGCTGTCACTCATAACATTTCATTAATTAATGTTATTTCATTGCAGAGTTACTTACCAAAGTTTGTTGAGGCTATTTGGCAACTCCTTGTCTCAACAGAAAAAATAGCTAAACATGACATTGTAAGTATTGCAAACAAGAGAATTAACATGTATATGTCTTGGATGAACTATAAAGTTTCTGTAAAAAGAGAACCCTCAAAGTGACCAGTGTGGGACAGATAACTTTTGATGTCCATGGGTCAATTATGGCAAGCCAAATGGTGCAAAAATCAAGTGTGAAAATGACAATCAAAATCAACAAACAATATCACATTCGACTGGAAAACTCAGTCAAAATCAATAAGTACAATCAACCTCAACTTCAATAAATACAATCTCGTTCAACTGAACAAAAATTATACATGTAATCACTGTTAACGATCTTGAAATAATATTCACATTCAACGGGACAAATCAACCACTTTCATTGTAAACAAAACAAAGTCTATCAAATTCAGAGAGGTTAAAACTCGATCAACAACGAAAAAATTCTGTCGGCAAATCCCATGTAACCTTGCAGTTGGGTTTTAAAATGCATCATGGGTAAATCCAGAACATGAGGAAAACAAGATGATGGAAATACCAGGGAACTTTAAAGAGCAACTGAGATCTGCTGTGAGATAGGAACTATCTGGTCATACCAGCCGATCTAGCTCTGGGACTCAATCTTGAGTGGAGAGGATCTGTAAACTAATCAATGCTTCTGCTTCTTCAGCTTCTTGAAGCTTAAATGTATCACTTGGTTTCGAGAACAACAACACCCATGGTGCGAGAGACTTATTGTCATGCCAAACATTATCTATAGTGTGAAATAAATGAACCATGAACCATGAACCAAACTAAGCAGCCAAACAGTGTTCTATCTCACAACCTTCAGGTTTAATTTAAGAAAACTAAGCCATCTGTGTCAACTACAATAGTGCAGGTCATTCCTGATAGGGAAAGCATCTCAGTTCAATTTAATTACGGAACAAGTCATGGGAATGAAGGGAAAAAATCTTGTCCCAGCAAGTTTATATTCTGATATGAGTTTATAAATGCAGCAAGGAGAATTTTGTGTTGATATAAGGTGTAGATTGAAGTAGTCATACCAAAATGTTTCTAGTGAAAGGACCCCTCCAGTATTTTGCTTTCAAGAGTTTGATGTTTGGGGTACTGTTGATTAGAATGGCTATTACAAGAGTGCTTTTCTACTTTATTTGTAGTGTAGAATCTTGAGTAAAGTATGTTTGATATGTAATGGTATCTTGAAAAGGACATGGGTAGTTCCAGTTTTTCTAGCTGTATAATGGGGTTAAATGCAATTTAACCTAGTTAATGACTAGGAGCCAAGGAGATTTCCATGAGGGAGGCATAGAGAGAGCCATGTTTTCTGGAACAACACATTGAAAGTAAATAGTTTGCAGACAGGAATATCAGTAGTTTGAAGAGTGGGGTCATCCAGATTAGTACAGGTCTGCTTAAGCTGGTGGTATTGACTGACGTTAACAGTCTGAGTCAAAGTCATGCCATAAGGTCATGGAAGCTTCCTTTCAGAACTACACTAATCTGGAGAAGATGTTCTATTACTATAGCTTTTTAATTGTTTGAGGATAACAAATTAATAATGAGCAAGGCAATACTTCTTCAAACAACAAAGAAATAAAACAAATACAATGTTATGTTGTACATTTCTGTACAATGTTGCACTGTGCTGTTACAATCAAAGACAAAAGAGTGTCTGAAGAACTTCAATCATAATTTTCTAATAAATGTTTGGGTGACTATCTTTCAAATTATTCAACTTTGTCATCTGTTACGTCAGAGAAGCCAGTTATTTCCTTTATACCAAACTCCATAACTCTTCTCCTTATGTGAATGATATATGAAATGAATCATATATGAACTGCGGAAATGAAATCAAATGAAGAATGATCCTCGCAGTTGTGAGCACAATTTATGCAATTGCAAAAAGAAGCCGGTAATCGCGAGTTCACAGGTTCAAACCCGTCCTGAATTTTTTTTCAGGCCTCTTTTCGCAATTGCATAAATTGCATTCACAACTGCGAGGATCATTCTTCATTTGATTTCATTTCTGCAGTTCATATATGATTCATTTCATATATCATTCACACTCATTTCTTTCACGGGAACATATGAACCCACAGTTGACCTGCTCCCAACGTCAGTGGCTTCATAGCTCAGTTGGTTAGAGCATCGCACCGGTAATTGCGAGGTCACAGGTTCAAACCCCATTGAAGTCCTGAATTTTTTTCAGGCTTCTTTTCGCAATTGCATAAATTGCATTCACAACTGCGAGGATCATTCTTCATTTGATGTCTTCTCCTTATGATGATACTAATAACATGTCAGCTATATGCTCCCTTTTAAATCCTAGGGAACGGAACTCGAGTAACACGTTTTCACTTATTTCAAACCTTGGCTGGCCTGCCAACAAAACCTGTGTGAATTACTGGAGTAGTCTCCAGGGAATAAAATTAAGTGCCAGATTAGTGCACTGAGTTGAGTTGGCTTGTCTCCTGTTCCATGCTATAGACAACAAAGTAAAGTTGTTTAAGAGCTCTCGCAAAAAAAAATATATTCGATACTCTGAAGATCCCAGTGCTAATGGTAAGATTTGCTGTAAAGCATGTTCCAAATGCTTGTTCCAATGTTCTCTTTATCAACACTATTATTAACTGAGGAAAGGTTGCAGTCATTCAGAAGATTCAAAAGTGACTTCAAAAGAATCCTTCTCAATCATCTCATGAGGAAGATGTATTGTCTACCATCTTGGATCTCTGGAAGCTCGTTCCCAGGGCCTTATAAAAATATAAAGTATGAGCTGCAAGGTTTTTTCGTTGTTGATTGAGTTTTTACCCCCTGAATTTGATAAACTTTGTTTACTATGAAAGTGATTGATTTAACCTGTTGAACATGAATATTATTTCAAGATCATTAACTGTGATTGTAATTATCAATCTTGATTGCCACCAGACATGAAACTTTGTGTTTGTCTCTTAAATTTTCATACCTGGCAATGTTTTGTAGAATATACAGATATCCAAAACACAGGAAAATGCTTAGCTGAGGCAGATAAATTATTATTAACTTCACACTATTGGACATTGACAATACAAAACTATCACATAAGTCAGGTGCTGTTTATGATTAATTTATTTTCTATTTTGACTGGGTTGTCTGTTGTTTTTTTCTTGGGCAACCAGCCTGTTAATTTCACCAAAAATTGGTTGCCTGGTAAACTTTTGGTCGTATCAGATGACAGGACAACTGCTAATTTTGAGGACTGTATTTGGTGGTCCAGTGTGTAGATTATGGTTGTCTGAAAACACAAAATGTTCTTTATTTTTTAACTCAAGATTTGTTATGTGGAAAGTTGTCACTGTTTGTAGGCCCACTTGGGCTCTGACTGCTTATCCTCTAAAGCTTTCATTACTGCACCATGTAGTGTATAATAAACAATTATTGGACGAGGTTGAGCAAAATATCGTGATTTGTCAGCAGCAAATAATTGATCTGTGAGACACTGGCAAATCACGATATTTTGTGAAAACCGAGTTCAATAATAGTTTTATCATTCGATCACTGAGCTTGTTTTTCATAATTATTTTCGGGAAGCATGAAACGATCTGCCATTTTTCACTGAATTTGAAGAGCTTGGCCGCTTGGACACAACTACGCATGAGCAGAATATTATTTGCAGCAAAATCACAGTTGGATGTTACTGCGCACGAGCAGACCATTATTTGTAGGCAGTTATTTGTAGGTCACATGGTAGGCTCTGGTCCAATGAAAAGGAAGGGAAAAAAGTATCAAATGATAATACAAAATATTGATAATTTTGAAACAAATAACTTGTCCTTCAATTAATACCACTTGATATCAGCTCAACCAACCGGTGCAAGCCAAATCTGCAGCTACCACCTCCCTGTGACCTCAGTCTGCACCTTGCTAGAATATGAACTTACGGCAATTTTCACACTCTTATTTGTAGGTGGTCAGTAACGCAATTGGGTTCCTTGCCTCTGCAGCAGAACGTAGCAACTATAGATACTTGTTTGAAAAGCAAGAAACATTGAAAAGTATCTGTGAAAATGTCGTTGTTCCAAACATTGAGTTCAGAGGTATGTTCTAGGGTAGAAGCTGTTAGATGATAATTACATCTTCTTTAGAACCATACCAACTTGTGCTTGGAGTGCTGACTTTCTTGTGACCAGTGGCCATTAGAGCTTGTCCACCTCAGGTTTGCTGTCAGTTCATACGTGATTAAATTTCATTCAGGCTGTTTTGAGTTCCTTGGCATGTTGTCTTACTTCTTCACAGGCACCTTCTCATCAGAGCTGCCACTTTTTTACCGTGTTCATGTAGTTGTTTTCTTAATTCTACCAGCATGTTAGTGCAAGCAACTTTTTTTAAAATGTTTTTTGGGGTTGTACTGATATTCCACAGTGTTTGCACTTCACCATGATAATACTGTGAACAGTCAATCACTTAACTGTGTTTTGGTCTTTCAGAGGAAGATGAAGAAGTGTTTGAGGATAATCCAGAAGAGTACATTAGGAGAGATATTGAAGGATCAGGTGAGACAGAAACCTTTAAATGTCATTCAGCTTTGAATGATTTCACTGACTTGC
This sequence comes from Pachyseris speciosa, assembly GCA_016490735.1. Lineage (NCBI taxonomy): Eukaryota > Metazoa > Cnidaria > Anthozoa > Scleractinia > Pachyseridae > Pachyseris > Pachyseris speciosa. The sequence goes on from JAEMWC010000294.1 coordinate 806,578, forward strand.
ACTAGCTGTCGACATCTCCATCAACCTGGTAGCCCAAGGCTAGTAGAAATGGACTTGGGCTAGAAAAAATCACACGTTCAGTAGTCTGTGGGCTAGTAGAATTTGAGAAGTAATCATATTTTAGTTCATTATCTTCACTTCACAACCAGTAAGAAGACAAATTACGTTATGGTTACCATTCCAGGTGGTCTTGTCTCTTTTTGTGTTGATTGTGAATACCACTTGAACCCAGACCCCAACTTTATTACTTAATGCATGTACTCTCCAGACCTTTCTATGCTTTGCACCACCTTGCACTTGAAGACTTTTCAGAAACTTCGATCGCAAGTGGAGAGATTTTTTGAACTATAAACTGCTGACCAACCAAAAAGGCTAACTAAAGACAATTGGAAATGAATTTGAAAGAAATGAAGAAAATACGAAAATGAGCATTCATCCATTGTGGAAAATAATGTGTGGATGCCTTGATTATCACATCATGAATGATGTTCAATTTGCAGAAGGTATGGCCGAGGTAAGGTGGGATGAGGAAAGATCCTGGGAAGGAGCTTGGGCTCCTGAGATGTGCTGTGGGGTAGTGGATTTCTAAAGGTCACTTTCCCGGTGGGGGGACTAATGATTCAGTTGAACAGATGTCTAACTTCAGTTGATTGTTAATTTTTAGATGTGGATACCCGTCGGCGTGCAGCTTCTGATCTAGTGCGTGGATTGTGTAAATTCCATGAACAGCGGGTCATAGAAATATTCTCTCATCATGTGGGACATATGCTTCAAGTAAGCTCTTTATTAAATAAATTTGTAGTGTGTACCATTTTTGATTTTTATCTTTGCTGTGCAGTGGTCTAGTGATCTAGAGCTGGTTACTGAAAAATACAGTCACAGTCTTCAATTGATCGTGCTAATTCACCAGAGTATGCTGTCCACATTGTTCTTCAGTTGAAACTTGAGAAAATTCAAGTGAGAATGGTGATGTGTGATAAGCAGCTGCCTACTCATTAGTGTTTTGCTATCTACCCAAAATGTTGTTTGAAAATGTTTTGGTATGTTAAGTTTGTGTGCCAAATCACCATTGATTGGACTTGCCTAAAAATATGAAAGTGTGGAAATCTCTGATGTACATAGATCGTACATAACAAGCAACACATGCTTATGTACAGATTGCATCTCAGTGTTTTCTTACTGGACCTTGTCCATTCTGATATGGTTTTGAAATTGATGGAACTTCTTTCTCTAAGATACTGCAAGTGTTGTTTGAGGCACAACAAACATTGCAAATTTTGGGGGTATGACCCTTAGTCACGGCTCTCCTTCTTCTGATTGTTTTTTTGGTTTTATTTTATAAAAACTTGATCACAGGGTGAAGTCTTTGAAGGTAATACCAGGGTTTGCATGCACCTTGAAAGTCCTTGAAAGTCCTTGAATTTGAAAATCAAAATTCAAGGCCTTGAAAGTCAGTGAAAAGTACATTGGGTCCTTGAAAAACCTTGAAATTTTCTGTTTGACTATTTCCACTTAGTGGAAGAACTAGAAAAGACTTAAACTTGAACAAATCTGGCAGTTATCCCTTAAACCCAATCATCTAGTATCACATTCTAACGGAATTTTTTACTGGATGGAGTGCTTGAAAAATTCGAATTGTGCCCTGGAATGTCCTTGAAAAGTCCTTGAATTTTTAGTCCCATAAAGAGTACGAACCCTGTAATACAAAAGTCTACATGTAGGTTAATATTATTAACATCCAGACAATTGAAGTTAATCTGCGTCCTGCTCACTAACAAAGAAATGTTGAATTGCTTTTCTTTCTAGCTATATCAAACAAACAATGAGGAGAACTGGAAAGCTAAGGATGCTGCCATATTTCTTGTCACATCACTAGCATGCAAAAAACAAACTGCAAGGGTAAAGTTTTACATTCTGATTAGTACTCATTTGTTTTATTTGGAATGGTATGGAAAGGTTTATTTCAAAATCACATTGCAGCCCAAGGGCTGAATTAAGCAATTTTACAATGAAAGTTTACAAGTTTAAAAATTCACAAGCATATCATATAAAAGTATCAATAATAATTTAATTCGAAAAACAAATTAAAAATAGTAATCGATCTTTTGACAAATCTATAAAAATATTCTGGAATTATTGGCAAGTCATTGCGTAAACAAACGAGTTATTTGCTCTGTTTGTTTTTACACGAGGCAAGGCAAAGGGACGATGATTTCTGAGTTTGTACAAAACTCAGAAATCATCAATGGTGGTAGTAAGCTGTTTAGTTTGTGATTGGGATTCGAAACAACTTTGTCAAACAGTCTACTGCATAGCAGACTATGGTGCTCAGCTATAGGCGTTATGCCCAAAAAAATGCAAGCACTGTTGCAGCTCAAGTTGGGTAAGATTATTGAAAGCGCCCTGTTTTCGATGCGTACAAGCTCATTTTTTAAATACTGCGGCAAAGCATTCTAGAAAACTGGCACAGCATAGTCTAGAGAAGATAGAGCGCACGATTTTCTTATTTTTCTTCTAACATATGTATTAGAAACTCCCAAACCTGTGATCAGGCCAAAGGTTTCTCTTTTTTTCCCCTTGTGCCCCTCTTAATCTAGAGAAAAATGATTTTTTCCTGTGGGAATGGTTTATCCAGTAAAAACTGAGCCTGGTCATAAGGCTACAATTCACAGACTGTGAATGAATTTGAATTCACAGACTGTTAATATTTTTCCTCTTCAGCATGGAACAACGCAAGTCAGTGAACTTGTTAATTTACAAAGCTTTTTTACTGAGAACATTTTGCCAGAACTACAGATAAAAAATGGTAAGTATGTCAGGATGGTGTACCCTTTTAACTAAAAATATAGTGTCTTAAATCAAGTCCAGTCCTTTAGAACAATCAATTAATTGATTTTTGTTTTCTTTTTGCTGTTGCAAGATTTTAACAGTAATTTATTGTGTTGCTGAATTTGTAGTTTGGATTTGTTGTCTTTTTCAGTCGATGATCATCCTGTGTTGAAGGCTGATGCTATCAAATATCTCATCGTCTTCAGAAACATGGTAAGCTGGTCTACGGAAGTTCTGGTGCTTTTTGTTAATTTGTAGTTGTGAAAATAGCTAAAACTGGACAAGTACTGCTTGAAGCTGTTGTCAGTGTCCTTTAAGTTTTCAGCAAAGGCAAACAAAGAGATCATGGTAAGTTTTACACAATTGCTAGTAATCTCACAATCCGATTGGCTAATTTGCTGTTGTCGATAAGAGTCTACATAATGCTGCTCACGTCAGCGTCAATGATTTTCCTCACACTCTGAAATAAACATTTCTTTAATGTTGATATTGTACAAACTCACTCGGCTTCGCCTTGTGAGTCCACAACATTTTGACCGCTGTGATGATGAATATCGCTGTCGGTAAGAGTACAGACAACGCTAAACCATATTCTATTTGTTAATTTGTACATTATTACACACAAGTGAAATGGTAATGGATCTGCATAAAACAATGCTTAGAAACTGTACACAGCAGTGCTCAGAGATAAAGTTGGCTTTGTGCACACTTTCCTTACTCTTGTGGGTGGTTCTTTAGAATGTTACCTAAGTATGTGACATGTGATCATGTTTGACAGATGACATTGGCTATCAACGAGACTGAGTTCAAACCATTTTCAACTTAATTATAAATAATAATAATTACAACGAAGTTGTATATTTCTTTTATTTTCTGTTAATTCAGCTACCCCGGGATGTGCTAGTTGCTTGTCTGCCACTACTTGTCAATCATCTCGCAGCCAAGAGTCATGTTGTGCACAGTTATGCTGCAAACTGTCTGGACAAGCTTTTTACTCTCAAGAGTCCTGGAGGTGGAAAACCGTATGTTATCCCAGCCTTTCCTTTTTCTGTATGATTAACAGCAAAAATTTCTCTCAGCAAAATGCTCTTGTAGGTACAGCCTCCTTGGCAAACATTCAATCATGACCCAGCCACATACACGAATTCACTACATTTTAACATGGCATAAGTGAGCACCTCATCACTGATGGTGAAAGTCTGTAGTTCCAGATACATATACACTGGGAAACCATTTTAGCAGGGTTAAAATATTACTATTAGAGTTGTCTTTTTTTTTTCCATAAGTTGCAATGGACCATAAATTTTAAGAACCAGAATGTCTATGTTGTTCTTTGTACAGGATCAAAAAAGAAGAAGTGGAGCCCTTCTTACAAACCATGCTTTCCAATATGTTTCATTTACTTGAAGTTCCTGGCTCACAAGAGAATGAGTATGTTATGAAAGGTATGGCAGTCTCTGTAATGTATTTACTTATGTTACATCTTACTAGATTTGTGTTTTCTATGAGTAATTTGTCTACCAGAAACAGTTAGATTGGTCTAGATCATAAAAAATAACCATCAAATGATTCTTTAAGACATTGGTGTGAGTTGTTTTATTATCCTTTGGATATTGCTTGCATGGGCTCTTGGGAGAGGAGAAAGAAGATCGTTTTAAATGGTAATCAGTTACTGGTGAGGGCAATGGGGAAAATGTTTAATAATATTGAGAACCCAGCTGTTGTAGGTCAGTTGTCAGCTTGGTAAAAACGTTTGTTTCTGAACTGGTGCAATATTGTTTGGGACTGCATTGGTTCAGTACTTTTTGCACTTCTACTACTTTTTTTTAACTTGTCCAATAGTACTGAACTGGTCCATTGCATTTCTTTGTTACAAGTTCTGTTTTTTGAAGGCATCTGCAAAGTCACATACTTTTGATTGATTACATTGTTTGTGCATTTTTTAGCCTGCAAGCAAGCTCTCTATTGAGGTCTCGGGCGAGATTTAGGTATTTTGGGCTTGAGTGGCGAGTGAAGCGAGCCACAAGAGGATTAGGGAGGGAGCGATAGAAAGAGAGCTTGCCATGATGACAGAAGAATCTTCATTTCCACCCCGGAAACCACAGGATAACGAGGAGATGGATTAAATGACACCGGAAGTATGAAATTCTACAGCTGCTTTTCAATCAAACTGCGCAAGTAGTTCCAAGTCAACCTTGCAGTCCAGCAGTTGGATACTTGTATTTCGGAGGTTTTAAGCATGTTTTGGGCGTCCAACTGGAAGAACAATACCGTAAAAGCTCTATATAAGCCCACGGGGGGCAAGACTGTCATCAGTCTTAATTGATTTATGGTATGTCATTTTTCAACCAATGGCATTTCCCTTCACCTGAAATGAAAATTCTTCAGTCATCTCCTTCTCTCGCCACTCACGCAACTCGCATTCGAAATTAATCTTGTGTGAGACCCCATTAGAGAGCTTGCTTGCAGTCTATGTATTTTTGTTTGACTAACACAAATTAGAGTTGGACACTAAATTTGATTGGTAACGCCACTGATCTTCACATGTTGTGTGTTATTTTTTCTTTGTATTACTTTACAGCTATTATGAGATCATTCTCCCTGCTCAAGGATGCTCTGCTCCCATTTGTTGGAGTGTTAATTAATAATCTGGCATCCAAACTTGTGCTTGTTAGCAAAGTAAGTTATCAATTAAAAGTCTAAAATTAGTAGTATATATACAGTAGTGACTTTTTGTGCCAGGTTAGCATGTGTGCCATTTGTTCTTCTGGCTATTCCTATATTAGTGCCCTGAACAGTGTTTTCCTATGGTTGTACTTGCTTGAGGAAATACAATGATAACAGAGTTTAGACCTGTCATGTTAATTTATGCTGCTATTTTTTGTATAGGCTCAATAATTATTGTAATGAAATAAAATGTAATAATACAGTATGCAATGTAGATATAGTGAAATTATGCTGTTATTTTTGTGTAGGTTAGATAAATAAAATATAATAATAGTACAGTATAGTGAAGTTCCACCTTTCTTGTCCTTTTAAGTACTGTGATGTGATTACCTGACCTCACTTGGAAATCTCTTTTTCAGTGATAACTATTTCAATATTGTTAATTAGGTTCTTTCATTGTTCTTTCTTGATGAATTTCTATCTTCTAGCAGCCCTGTTCATCAGCAGGATAAGTCTTTTCTAGGTTTTAGCAACTGTGGAAATGGTTGATAGTTAATTCACTCTTTTTCACACATAACATTGTGCATATTGATCACAACCACAGAATCCCAGCAAACCACAGTTCAACCACTATCTTTTTGAAGCTATCTGCTGTGCTATCAGGTTTGTTTGATTAGTATGACCTTGGTGAAATAATCTTAAGACTGCTTAGCTACATTTTACGATTGATATGAATCATAATAATCTGTTACAGAGCCTGTTGGGTAGTGATGTGTTAAGTTAGTTGTGTGTAATAGACCAGTAAAAAGAAACGTTTAGTTTAAAACTTTTAATTAGTTATAATTATATCCCCCAGCCCCAATACTCCCCTTTCCAGAGGCTCTTCATAGTTGCTTTATAAGATAGAAACTGCTCCTGCAAGTATGTTCACATAATTAAAAAAAGACAGCAGGTGGTAGCAGTCCTTTGTCATTCCTACTGGCTGGTTTTACAGCTGATGTAAAAAGAAAGTTTTTGTCAGTTGTTTGTTTTGTTTTGTTTTTTATGTTTTGAAAAAGTGGTACTGTAAGTAATCTGGATTATGTTCAGTTGTCTTGTTCTTTGCTTCATTGTATTCTTTCCTTCTTTGTCACTAAGGAAGGCATCTTCATATTTTGGAGAAGGGAAAGTTGGGCAAATACCCCCAAAATAAATTATTTTCTGACTGTTGTCATGTAAAGCTTTTTAGATGAAGAAAGTTGTGTGTAGGGAGAAAGAGTCTTCTGTGTAATAGTGTTGCATGGTAATGAACAAAAATACACAGGGAGTTGCAAAACACAGGCTCTGAAATTAATACTTTAACCTCCTGCTCCTCAAATGTATAGTGATCTGGAGGGTAATTAATAAACAATCTTCTGTTTTTATCAGGACTTTGTGCAAAGAAAATGCTGCCTTGGTGTCAGGATTTGAGACAACTTTATTCCCTGTGATTCAAGAGATTCTCTCCAATGATGTGACAGGTGACTACTATCCTGATTTGTTTGAAACTGAAAATATCAGCTCCAGTGGATTAAGGAAGGGCTGAAAGTGAAACTATCGTATGTGACAATTTAGCCTCAAAATTTCAATTTGCTTGGAATTGGCTGAATTTTGACATGTGGACTCCATTTTTGTCAAAGAACATTGCCCTGTATTTTTTTTTTTTTTTTTTGCTGTTGCGTGCTTCGTTTTCGAAAAAAAAAAAAAAAAAAAGGGCCTAAAGTACATTCACACAGGCTGTCACATACGATAGTTTCACTTTCAACCCTTCAAATGTTGTTCTCGGTCAAATCCAGAACACTCCAAACTTGTCCAGTTTTCACATGCTCTGTGTGCTTGTACACTAAACACTAAGTTCCGCATTTGCGTTGCCCAAAGTAAACAGCCTGTGCAAAGCTGGGGCAAAATTATAAGCTATTGCAATACTTATGCCTCTCTGTATCAGTCATCTTAACATCACTAATCCTCTCAAACTTTACCTTCAACTGTCAGTGTGCATTGACTGTACAAATTAGCTTTATTTACACAGTAAGGTAATTAGGGTTGCTACAGAATTCTTGGATGGCCTGTCTGAAATGATGCCATTTTATCTAATTCCAGAGTTTTTGCCATATGTTTTCCAAGTGTTGTCATTGCTGCTGGAGATTAGACAGGATGAAATCCCACCTCCTTATATGGAACTATTTCCCCTCCTGCTTATGCCTGTCCTGTGGGAGAGAAACGGTAAAGTATTTTGCATCTCCAAGCAATTTTATTGTAAAAATTAATTTGTTGTATATTTCATGTGATATTAATATTGGTGGTACTGCCATGTAGGAAATATACCTCCCTTGGTGCGACTGCTTCAAGCTTATATTGAAAAGGCAAGCAAAGTCATCATCAAGTCAAAGAAAGAGGTAAGTAATGGATGAAATGTTTATATTGCCCAAGTAATGTATACAGGGGAACCCCGTTAATACGGTCACCAATGGGGCAAAAAAATTGGCCGTATTAATGGGTGACCATGGTAACGAGGGTTTTTTTTACAAGAAAATGTATGGTCGTTTTGCCAAGCGGCCAAGAAAAAGTGGCCGTAATAATGAGGTGGCCGTAAGGCAGCGTTCCACTATATTGGCAAAATTAATTGAAGGGCTTAGTGGAAAACTATGCTTAGTGGATTTTTGGGAGTTTTTTTTTATTTTGCTCAAAAATTGCTGTTTTTTGCATACAGGCTTGTTTTTATGTGGTAAACATTGCCTTGTATTCTTTTTCACTGCTTTGCGTTTAAAGTCTTTGAGAAAACACAGGCCAAAAAACACATTCACCTAAAAATCCACTTAGCATAGTTTTCCACCAAGCCCTTCAATTATTGCTGCATTGATTGTGGTAGTAACTCATGACATAACCTTAATAATGCTGATTTAAAGTTG
>JAEMWC010000294.1:820000-845000 GCA_016490735.1 Pachyseris speciosa
AGTCCTAAAACACTCAGTTGGCTGCGCCTCATGTTTCAAACTTGATAAAACACTCCAGACCTGTTCTTTTATTAAACATTACATAAAACCCAAACATGCATTGAAAAGAGTAGGGAACACAGTTCCCAGTGCTTTGGACCATCTGTCTATTCACACATATCAGTTTTGATTGAAGGCTGGGTGATGGGCTCTTGACCTGTCCCCAGAGCCTCTGTTAGTGACAGGAACATCGTAAGAGGCCTCGTTCATGACTTGGTACAAACAAGGACCAATGATAATGATAATAATGGTCACTGTTTAGGAGAGTATGGAGACTTTAAACATTGTGCCATTCGAAGCACTATCCAAGGATGTGTTAATCATTGAAACGGGAGAAATAATGTAGACTGCAAAACAGCCATATTATTGCATTGGTCGAATGCAAGGTCTCATCAAGTGAAAGGTCTGGAGCGAGAGTAAAACATAGAATGAGACTGGGGAGAGACACTAACACTATGATGTGTTTGCTTCGCATATCTTAAATTCGTCGTGAATTTCCCTTTCCCTCCAGCAACAGGAAATTCCTATTGGTTGAATTATGACGTTAGTTGTTAAGTCATGTTCATAACACCTCATCAGAGATCAGCTTTGGTAAAAGACTTAATTATCAACTGTTAGTTTTGGTGAAGAACAATTCAAGAAATACAGAGGAGAGCAATCAACAATCAATCAATCTTTATTATTTACACCTTTTTTCTACAATCAGGGTTACAATTTTTTAAAGGAATTTAGAGCTGTAAAAAGAGGAAAAGAATTTTAAAGGTGTCTAGGGGCTAAATAAACTTAAGTTTTCTAGTTAGCCCCTAGCTAAGGAAAGATAATTAAACAAATTGTAGCGGCTACAACAAAAACAACAACAGATACACACATTTAAAAACTAAGACAAAAAATAAGCACATATATAGGCAGTCATTGGCATGATTTTACTTACTGGATTGAGTTTTAAGAAGAAATTCTTTTAATTTGCCAGGAAAGGTAAAAGTGTTAAGATTTTTCAAGCTAGTTGGAAGATCTTGCCAAAGGTCAACTACAATTGAAGATACTGATTGTTTTCCATTATTGGTTCTTGTACACGGCTTATAAAAATTTTTATTAGTGGCATACATCTGGTATTATAACTATGAATATCAGTAGCATATTGACGGTAGTTTTCAAAGATGTTTGGTAGTGCTTTGCTATGCCAACGATATGCAAATTTAAGTGCTTGCACTTTAAAGATAGAAGTAACTGATAGGATATCTAAGAGGTTCATAAGAGGAAAGGCACTTTCAGTGTTCTTTCCATGAGTAGTGGCAAAAATTATTGTTCTTATTACTGTGTTTTGTTTTGTTTGTACTTTTTAAATTGAGTTTTAAACCCACTTCCCCATGCAAGAATAGCATAAGATATGTAGGGATGGACAAGACTGTAATAAAGTTGTTGTAATAGGGCTAGAGACATATAATGCCTTAGTTTGCTAAAAATTCCAGTATTCTGGGCAATATTAGAGCAGACGTATGCTATGTGGTGCTTTCATGAAAGCTTTTCATCAAGTAAGACACCTAAGTATGTAATATGATCTCTTTTTTCTCTTACATCACTGTTTCCATCTTTATTTGGTAATTTAATATTTATGTTTCCTGATTTCTTTTTAGGGGATTTAACAATCATGTAATTAGTTTTCTTAATATATATAGATAGCTTGTTTAGATTGCACCATTCTTTAATTTTAGCCAGCTATTTGTTAATTAGTTTTTCAAGGTCGCGAATAGAAGGTGATGAGGCAAAAACATTAGTGTCATCAGCAAAAATCCTAAAGTTCAGTTTATCAGTCTAGAGCAGTTAGAAATGTCATTTATATTGAGTAAGAATAAACGAGCACCATGGGTACTACCCCGTGGTATGCCACATTTTGTTTGTTTTGATGACTCGACACTATTAAGAGAAACATATTGCCTATTAAACAAGTAATTTGTGAACCATTTTAAGGGAATACCCCTTATGCCATATGCCTCTAACTTATGCCTCTTATGCCATTATATTCAGCACTGGCATTTGATTCACTTATTGTTTTCTTTGTTTGTCTACAGACTTTTTGGAAATTTTGTGGAGAAAATTTTAATTGCTGATGTACAGAAGGTAAGCCAGGAATCCCTCAGAATATTCTTAAGTTTCTTCCAGCAATTGCTTATAATTATTTTATGTAAAACATGGAAAAAGAGTAACTGCCAACACTGGGCTAAATTCAGTATTTTGGACATTTTAGTCTCTCCAATTGTGATTGATTTTTTGATTATGTTTGCTTAGTAAGAAACCTGGTTAAAACAGTTGCACTAAAAAAAACACTAAAAAAAGACAGCAGGAGCCAGCAAGTCAGATAGCAAATTTTCAGTGAAAGCACTGCAAGTTTGAATTCTTCAGCAGATTGGTATTTTGCTTGTGTTGCAGGTTTCTGGAACAACAGAAAGAAGGATTTGTGCTGTAGGAATGATCAAGTTACTTGCTGACTGCCCTGCATTTCTCAAAACTTATGACAAACTTTGGTAACATAAATTCTGTTGATGATTGATACTCCTCTCTCCTGTGTTTCACAAGTTTTCAGGATTTTGCATTCATGGCAGATTTTGTGTGTTAAATTTCTTGGACATTACCAATAAAAAAAGCAAATTGCGAATAAATGTTGTGACCAAGATCAAATGCTGGGATGACATTTTTAGCAATTTAGCAATAAATGAATATAGGTTAGTGTTAGTATGCAGATAAAATCCACTGTGCAGCAAAAATCATGACAAGTTTAGGAGATTTCTTAGGATTTTTCATGTCCATTTACCTTTCTGAAGACAGAAGTAGCAACATTGATCTCATTTTTTCAAGGTTTTGGTATGCATTATGTTGTTTCATCTATCATCTACCTGGGGAGCAGGGATGGCACAGTGGTGAGAGCACTTGCCTTCCACCAATGTGGCCTGGGTTCGATTCCCGGACTCGATGTCATATGTTGGTTCTCTTCTCTGCTCTGAGAGGTTTTTCTCCGGGTTCCCCCGGTTTTCCCCTCTCCACAAAAACCAACATTTCCAAATTCCAATTTCATCTGCTTGTAAAGTGCATTTGATCATATACACATGGAAAATGCGCTATATAAATTCTAAATTATTATTATTATTATTATTATTATTATTATTATTATTGCCAAGAACATTCCTTTAAGAATTGTTTTTGTTCACCAGTTTTGGCTATTATGTCTCGGCTGCCATTCATGAAATATTGTTCCTGGTATTGATATAGGTGACAATCCCTTAAATTCAGTGCATGAAGGTGGACAGTACTTAATAATTAAGTCAAAATATCAGTATATTTATATATGACTTAACAATTTTGTTGAACATGAAATTGTAATTATTTATAATAGGGTGCCACTGTTACAAGCATTGATTGGCTTGTTTGAGTTGCCTGAAGATGATTCCATTCCAGATGATGAGCACTTCATAGAAATTGAAGACACTCCAGGTAGGAATTAAGTAAGGATATTAGAAAAAAAGGTAGATAAGAATGTTTTCAATAGCATCCTGGAAAACAGTCTAAAGTGATATTAAAAGAAAAAAAGACAAAGAGGCTTGATGAAGTTTTGTGAGGTAGTTAATGTTGCTGATAATTTTCCTTAAAAAAATTGGAGTGAAAGTTAAGGAAAATTTCTCTGTTGTTGTTTGCAGGGTATCAAACAGCATATTCACAGCTGGCTTTTGCAGGCAAGAAGGAAAGAGATCCATTTTCCAGGACAGTACCTGATGCCAAAATTTACCTTGCACAGTCACTGCAAAAACTATCCTCAGCAAATCCTGGAAAGGTTAGAAGATCGATGAACATTGCTTTATTCTTAATACTGACCAATTACCCTATTCTATTTTGAGGCTATTTTGGGGTGGGGGCTAGCTTACTTTGAATCTTACACAAACAACATTGTTTTAGAGTGTTGTTAGTCTGAATGCATGTTGGGTGGTAAAACAGGTCACATTTACAGTGAATGCACTTGTTTTAATGCTTGATAAATGTTTTATAAATGTTGTGTATCAGTCAATTCCAAATTTCCATGTTGCGTCAAATTCCCAGCTGTCCAGAGCTACCCTCTGGTCAAATACCCAGGGTATGCCCAAGAGGGGGGCGGAATGGGCACTTTTTGAATTGACTGCAGGTACATTATCAGCCCAGTTAGTGTCAACATAATCATCCACAGTTGCATTGTTTGCTTGCTTGGTACACTGGAGGGAGTTGAAAGCTTGAATATTATCAAAAATTAAAGGCAAAATTGCATCCTATATTTGAGTCTTACTTGACTAAGGTTTTAAAAAGCTGTAATTTTAATTATTTGCTCAGATTGATGCCAAGATCAAGTCTGAACTCCATGCAGATGCCTTAGGCTTCCTGCAAAACTACCTACAAGCAGCTGGTGTTGTGTTGAGTTAAAATCAACTTGCAAAGGACTTATTTCCACTTCTCCTGTCTTCATTAGAGTGGCTACAAAATGGAGAAGAAATTGAGACGATTCTCTTTTGATGAGGGTTGAATCTTTCAAACCTATTGATTACTGTAAAAACAAATTGTTGATAAAAATGCTCTACAGTGGCATTTATTTGGTATATGGATGCTCAACCTTGAGAACCCCCTTTACATCATGTAGTAAACAGCACCAAAGGAAAGCAATACTCAGTAGCCTTCTTTTGCATGGCCATTCTCAAGGATTTCCTCCACATACTCAAGTTTAAATGTTAGTGTCTTTGCTGCAGTGTTGAAAGTGGTGTTGCTGTTCATAAATTTTCCATAGTGGGGAATATGATCCAAATCAATAGACTGCTGTCATTTGGACTGCATGAGTTGCATTTTTCATTGCAAGTGCAGCCTAACAAAATGCAATTTGTCATTTGAGAATGAGTGTAGGAAATAAGTAGTGACAGTTAAAAGATTCTTGTGCAACTAACTCCAGATGTTGTTACTTTGCAATCTATTTGCTATTAGTGACCTGGCACAAACTTGAATTTGAATGCACAGTGGATACTGGACTATTCATAGGTTTCCCTTTTCAGGTTTCACTGTCAAGACATTTATTATAGTAAAGACATCTGAACAAGCATTTTTCTGTTTTAAAGACATACAGGTGTGTGAATGTAAAACATCTACAGTGAGCTGCACATGAATCACAATAATTAGACCATTAGCTGTAACTGCCGGCAATAGTGACCTTTGTTTGACCTTAATGTGTGATAGCATTTATGTTAAAAACCCCAAGTTAAAGACTGGAACCTCCCAGTACACCTGGTTCTATTTAAATCCGTTTTATTAGTATCCCTTTAAGAGTGTAAACTTGGTGCAAGTGTTACAGTTTGATAGTAAGCATGATTTATACTAGCAACTGTTTGTATAGTTATGAAGTCATAAATTTATAACATTGTTTTGTAAACTGGATTGGCATTACTTGAATCAATCAAAAAACTTTACAGATTTAGTTATTGTGCAGACTGTGTAACACTAATTAAATGTACATTATGTTTGATATATTAAAGATCCAGGGTTGATCCTGAACGATCACATCAAAATATATTAACCTATCGGGTGCAGTGTTTACATGTTCCATGGTTGGGGGGTCAGTTTCCTTGCAGTCTGGGGCTGACAGTTATTATGACAAATGGTGGTTGCTGCAAGTAACATTATTTTGTGCATCAAGAGAACAATCTACAGTACATTCTTCATGTACAGTCCCTTTCATAGTATTCAAGGGGAACAGCTGATCATGCAACCAGGCGAAACTTTAGACACAAGAAACTGGTTCATGTCTCAAGCCTACTTGCCACTTCACTTATTTACACTTGATGTAATTGTATGGTTCCATTCTTTATACCAGACGTAACTAATCAATGACATCAGTGAAATCCATGAGTAATCAATAGGTAATCAATGGGTAATCAGTTGATTAGTCATTGATTATTACTGATGATCAATGAGTAATTAATGAATAATCGATAGGCCACAAAAAGTTGAGTCATCTATTAGTCATTGATTGCATTGATCAGTCATTGGCGACATTGATTAGTCATTGATATAATCAGTATAATCTTGTGGCAACACAAACCATACCAAATCGAAAATAAAGAAATGAAAACAACTTCTGGAAGGTAAACGTCTGTAGCAGTATACTTTATCTAAAACAGTTGAAGAAATCAAAGGATATTGGAAATGGTTTGAAAGTGAGCACAATAAACTCAAGGAAGCTGCAGACAAAGAAAAACTTGAAAAGTCCAACACCTGAAATAGGGGTCAATACAAAATATAGCAGTTCAATGCTGTTGCCACATGTATATCACAGAACCCTAACACTACATCTCAACAATTGTGTATGTACAACACAAGGGCAAGGAAAGTACATGTACTGGTATTAACAAATGTACCCATGGGTGTTAATGCTGCTGCATATGGCAGAAGTCTTCCTAAGCCAAAGCAGAATTTCCTTTTAAAATGGCCACTGCATGGGATTTCCACCATGTGGATGATTCCTGTGCACATTAACATCAATGCTGTAAATGTCAGGGGATGCAACTTTACGTAGTTAATTATTGTTTGCTTGCTTGTTTTGTTAGGAACTGAACGTTTGAATCATAGACCTTATTTTTATTCTCTGTAATAACCTGGAACTAGCATGCACATGAGGCTTAAACAGAGGAATCTTTTCATATGTAAATATTTCCCCTGCAAGAGCCTCTAATTTGTGCTCGATCCAGTTCTGATCAATACCAAGAATATGAATATGGTCTATTGAGATACATATTTTCTGCATGTAAAAGTTATCAGTTTCAAATAATTTTATATTTATAGATCAAAACAACTGCCTTAGATGGGAGATGTCTAAAATTTACATGTATATTTCCCAGACTCTGAGCACCAGGAGAGCTCGACAGACAATTCGACCTTCTGGACATTTCTTTTATGATAATTTTACTGTCAATCAGAATACATGCGAATACATGTGCCCTCACTGGCACCCCAGGAACCCCCCTCGCTACGCCCTTGTCATTACAAAGGCAGCACTTTCATTTAAAGACTCTGAGTGTTGGTCTGGCCGCGGGTTGAACCTGTGACCTCCCACACAGTAGTTTGGTGCTCTAACAACTGAGCTAACCAGTCTTATTTGCACAATGATAGCACACAAACTTTAAGGTAAAACTATATTAATTTTTAACCTTTGGATATTTGTAACATTTTTTCTTAATTTCATCTGTGCATAGTGTGAGATAACCAATTTGTTTTTCGGAAAACACTTTACTCTGGGGGCTGCAAATACTGTCAAGTGCCAGGTTGATTAAATACCAACTGCAACATGAAAATTGCCAAAATACCATTTAATGGATAAAAACTGCAATACCATAACTAGTTTACCTTCTGTTTTTCAGCACTAGTTTTTCACACAGATTCTTAAAAGCAAAAGGTGACTTTTCTCCAATAGCAGCTTTCCCTTTAGAGTGTCCACCTGAACCTTCACTGGAAGCCTTGAGCCCATGATACATGCATTGAAATTTGCAACACTGGATCATTCTTCATTCGAATGATTTTCAAATTGTACAAAACAGCAGTTTTGGTTTGCAAATTAGTTTGCAGTGCAGCCTGCAAATATATTGCAAAACATTTATGGTATACAAAACAGACAACCCTGGACAATTCTCTGTGCAATTTGTGGATAGCCAATACATTGCAAGTTTATTATTTGGCCTTAAAAAACTTGCCACATGCTGGAATCACAAGAATTATATGTAGGGTGTGTGGAATAGCTTCTGTGCACTTGTTCTTCACAGCATCAACAAAGACACAAAATAATCATTGCTGTCACACATCGCATAGGTTAAAGATCATTAGAGCAAATCACAGCAGGGGCCATGCACTGAAAACAAAGTTGCATTCATGGGAGAAGTTTGGCTGGCCCTCTTTGTGCTGTGATACTCCAACCTTGTTCCCAGGATCTTTTTCATAACTCAAGACAGTAATATGAAAAATATCACAGTAGCCACGGTGAACATGATGCAAAACCAAACCTATGTGATAAATTTCCAAAACATATGAGCTAAGTGTTACTATCGGTTTTCCTGTCTGATGGAAGAATATATCACAAAGAAAAATCCTCAGAACTGCTTGCTACAGACTTGCTCTAACCTCCAGGATTATATCTTTAAATAACAAACATTAGCAAAACAGTACCTCAATTAATTTCAGTTTATCACATGCATTTGTGGAATATATGCCCAACCATTACGATTTGGTCAGCAGGTTTACAAAATGTTTAAACAATAATCAACTGAAATTGCCCCCTTGTTCCTTTAACTCGGATTTTCCCATTTAAAAGTGGCCAGCATGGGTTCAAGTCACAAAATGAAAACATAATTAATGTTTGGGGCTATGTAGCTAAGGTCGCATTCCTTTTAAGAAATCCTTTATCAGCTTTAGACAATCCAGATTGTTCAGATTTTTCTGCTAGCTGGAATAAAAATCTGAAAAAAAAAAAAAAAAAAAAAAGATCCATTCACATAGCGAGAGGCCTGGAAACTTGTTTTTGTTGATGGCAGGGTTTCTGAGAATGCTGCTCGCTTTGCTCTCCTTGCTGGAGGAACTCAAATGGAACGAAAATCTGAAACCGGTTTCAGTTACCAATCCAAACGATCCACGTTCGGAGGTGGATTGTTTAGATTGCAATCTAAGATTGGTTTCGCCATAAATGGGACGGGAAATCCGGTTTTAGATTGTTGCCCAACTTGGAAAACCACCACAACAATTCTGCACATCTCAAGTTGTAAAGCCGCTTCAAATGCTGTTATTGAAATGATCTACTTCCAGACTGAAATGTAAATGAGCCAATTCATAACGTGCTTTCAAATGATTGACTAAATATTAGATCTCTTTGTCTTCTTTAGTTACGGTTGCTGTAAGAGGTCAGGGATACACTAAGTAGACATTAATAATACAGTTCATTGTATAACTCCTCCAGTTTGATCTCCTGACAGTCTCCATCATTAAGGAGACAGTTTACAGACCTTTCTCGGAACGATCATCCGGCGGCAGCCGGAATGTTACAAAAGCAACAACATTTGACAAAATGCAAACACGACACAAAAAACCATCCATCTTTGCAGTTGACATCAGACCGTAAATAAAACATGGTTTAGTCTTTGGAGTGTTGAATACCGGCCTCGAGTCATAGTTCAGTCTTTTTCTTTCCACTGTGCGTATGTTCCTACTCGGTAGAAGACTTCTTTGAAATTATTGTAAAATTAGGTACAGCGAAGGCGCCCAGTGAAACGTTGTAAAAGGAGTCGATGTCGCGAAAAGTTCTCCGGATGAAAGATGCCAAGTACGTCAACTCGCCGACTGGGCAGCAATTTTCGCGGTTGATTCACGATCAAGCCAATGTACAACAACCGCAATTGTACCTTCGATCGACTCGTGATCGT
This sequence comes from Pachyseris speciosa, assembly GCA_016490735.1. Taxonomy (NCBI): domain Eukaryota; kingdom Metazoa; phylum Cnidaria; class Anthozoa; order Scleractinia; family Pachyseridae; genus Pachyseris; species Pachyseris speciosa. Next base: position 829,501 of record JAEMWC010000294.1, read on the forward strand.
GGTTTGATACCCTACTGGTTACGTACGCTCGCAATCAAAATACACGAAACGCTTGAGTTTCTACTAAGTAGTACACTCCATAAGAAACAGACAGTTTCCGATTCCACTGTAGCATATGAGAATCACCGCAGCAATAAAAACTATTGTACAAATCGTACAAGGGCGTCTTTCAAGGAAGAAACTCGCCAAATACAGCGTCATAAACATCGAGTGGTTGTGCAGCAAAAACAAGTTCGCTGGGCGTGGAATAAGAAGAAGAGGCAAGAGCCATTGTAAGCAATACATTGCTCAATATAAGCTTCCTCGAACACTCTTTCGAAGCTCTTATCCGGTAGAAAATTTCTAAAAACCCTCGTCTGAAAACGAAACGTGTTGGACCGTCTTTCACCAGTCACTGTTCCCAGGTTTCCCCGAGGGGCCGGGATTGACGTCATCATAAGATGATAGGTCCGTAATGGGTACACAAGAAATTACTGAAACTGTTTTGTCCTTTTATTGTGAAGACGAGAATTTGGTTTACAAACGGAGTTGATAATGTAAATTGATCACCGTAAACAGATTCAAAAAGCTGACGTTTCGAGCGTTTGCCCTTTGTCAGAGCGAATTGAGGAATTGTGGGTTGTGTATGTTTATATACAGAAGATGAAGCTGCGCTGTCCAGGGACTAAATTAGTTTGAACGACGTTAAAGCAAGTAAAAAGAAATAAAATTCATCATTATGTGCTCACGTTCTAGAGAAAAACTAAATTTTGATTTTATATTTTGAGACTGATGGAGTTACAAGTTGCGGTTTTATATTATAATTATTGTTTTTGGTTTAGACTACTAGTTGTTAGACTAATATACGTGCGTTAATCAAAGTGTCATGTCACCATCCGAACCCGGGATGCGTCACCCACGGAAAAGTCCTGCCGGTGTGTAACATACCGACGCAGCACCACAGTTTCTTTAGAAACTTAACCCTCTTTATTCTTTTATTGTCATACACCAGAATATTTTAGAACGAACGAACGAACACCTTTATTTACGTGTCTTATCATCTAGCCGGTGTCACAGCGGATTTGGACCCTCCCCCGGTCCAGATCCGCTAGCGGATTTGGACCCCCTTTCGCGGACCTGGACTATGGTGGCCCAGCATTATCATAATAAAATATGTAAGTTTCGGGGGAGAAAAGAATAAAAAATGGAAAGAAACGAAAAATATAAGCAATCAAAATAGAAAAAAAAAAGCGAGAAAAAATAATATTGCAATAAAATTTAATAATATAAAGTAAAAAAATATCTGTTGACAAATTAAAAAGTAAAAAGAAAATAAAGAAAAATAATTTAAGCACTAAAAATTTTGGAAAAAATATAATCCAAAAAAAAAAGGAAAAAAAAAAAAGAAAAATCATTGTCAAAAAACAACATTGAAAATCAACATCGAAAATCAACATTAACAATCAACATTGAAAATCAACATTAGAAATCGACAAAAAAAAAAAAAAAAGGAAAAAAAACGTTATTTCCACGTGGCCTGTTGTTATCATAGACCAGGATGCTCTGCACTGGCACGCATATTTGACCTTTTTTGGGTTCCTGTGGTCTGACCTCAAATGAGGACGTGTCCTGTTGTTTGTATGAAGTGTGAAGTTTGAACACTTCAGCTGACGCTTTCCTTCTTCTGGTGGATTTCGATCCATTAGGGATGCTGTTGGAAAGTTATAGGTCTTTGATCCACCATGTCCCCCAAAATGAACCAAGTTTGGAAGCCCCTTCAAGAAAAAATGTCAAACAAAAGAACACAGCAAGCAACACGACCTCGCAAAGGTGCTAAAGGAACGGCTGCAAGCGACATCATCGTGCAAAGGTTGACAGCAGAACCTAACAACTAGCAAACGTTTCGCCCGGTACAACCGAGAGAATTCGTCGACTTTTCCAGCGATGATTTAACGCTTGAAAACTTGAAGATTGCTTGCGCGGAACACTTTGGCTATCCAGTGGGCTCGTGCGATGTGCTGGTGTCCAACAAAGGCCCATCAGGAGCTTCTAAATATCACCTCTCAAATGGATGAAATATATATTAAATATGCGTGCAAAGCATGCTGCTCTATGACAACGACAGGCCACGTTGTGGCCCAGCATTATCATAGTAAAATATGTAAGTTTTCGAAATCCGCCAGAAGAATAAGGGAAGCGTCAGCTGAAGTGTTCAATCTTCACACTTCATACAAAAAACAGGGCATGCATGTCCTCATTTGGGGTCAGACCACAGAAGCCCAAGGAAGGCGGGAAATATGCGTGCAAAGCATCCTGGTCTATGATTAACGACAGGCCATGTGGAAATAACGTTGGTTTTTTTCCTATGTCGATTTCAATGTTGATTTTCAATGTTGATTTTTAATGTTAACTTTCGATGTTGATTTTCAATGTTGTTTTTTGACAATGATTTTTCTTCTTCTTTCTTTCTTTTTATTTTTGGATATTTTTTTCAAAATATTTTTAGTGCTTAAATTATTTTTCGTTCTTTTCTTTTTTTTTTTACTTTTTAATTGGTCAACAAATATTTTTTTACTTTATATTATTAATTTTTATTACAATATTATTTTTCTCGCGTTTTTTTTTTTTCGATTTTGATTGCTTATATTTGTCGTTTCTTTCCATTTTTTACTCTTTTCTCCCTAAAAACTTACATATTTTACTATGACAATGCTGGGCCACCATACTGGACCCCCCTGAATACAAGCGTTCTATTGAGTAAGGTAATACAATTCCTTTGCAAATTGTTTTTGAAGTTGTCAAAAAAGAAAACAAATAAAAATATTGAGGCAGTTTTTTCTTTTTAAATAATCTTTAATACTCGGTGTAAAAAAAGAACCTACAACGCTAGTTTGTATCTATAAATTTTGAAAACCAGCCTTTCTTAACAATAACTCACAATACTTTCTACTAACTGATAACTGAATTAAAGTGTTTTACAAAAGCTATCTTTACATGACCAAATGAGAAAATGGTAATTTGCTGTAATTTTCTGATAATAAATAAGTTAACAGCAACGAATTTTTAAGACTTGTATTCTTGAAAAACTCTATTACATTAAATTTTCACTGCTGCTTAAGTAGTGTTCATGACTGCGATGATCAGTCACATATTTAATCATTAATCCGCAGTTCAAATATATGATTTTCATATATTTATTCTCATATATTCACCACTCACGGGTATATTACGAACCAACAAAATGACCAGTGCCCAGATGGCTTGTTAGCTTAGTCGGTAGAGCGCTGCACTGGTATCGCAGAGGTCGTGGGTTCGAATTCCGTACAAGCCTGAATTTTTTTTCAGGCTTTATTAATCACCACTGCGATGATCAGTCACATATTTAATGTACAGACTATAGGGTTGTCATCCCAGGCTCACGTGATATCATCAGCATTACAATCAGAGTTATGATTACTGGCTAAGATGTTGCCTGGCTTTAATCCTGGTGGCAAACGTCAATGCCATGAAGATCATTACTGTAGACCAGTCACGATTTCCTTGCATATAGTACTGAACACAAACATCGTGTGACAAGTTAAAATTCAGTTTTTAGCCAAGAACAAATTAAGACTGGAATGAGCTGCCTTAGAAGTAATTGATAAACGAAGCATCGGCACCTTTAAGGCAGCTTCTGACATTTATTTTTCATAAACTTTGTGTATTAATTATTTTTATCTTTGATTTTAACACTTGCTTTACATCCTTGTAATAATAATAATAATAATAATATTTAATATTTATATTGCGCATTTTCTATAAAATAATCAAATGTGCATTACAGACATTACAATAAATTTAAAATGAATTAAAAATAAAACCTACTTACAATTACTATGGAATAAAAAAAAGAAACCTACACTATTAACAATTAGAAAAGTAATTTGCTAAAAAACTGTAAAAATGTGAATTCAATTGTGATTTCAATCCTTGTGATCTTAAAAGTCACCATATGTAGATGTAAACACGTGTGGGCCATCAAAGCCTTCACAGGTAAAACTATCGAGAGCCAGGCGACAAAGTATGCAACGGAGCTACCACTGTTTCCATGCCAAAGGGATGATTAGGAACGCTTGATTACGGGCCGTCTTGCTTACTTATCTCCGAGCAAAGGGCACGGTCCAAATCAGGTTCGCCTTGGCAATAAAACAAAACACTAAGTCGGCCTTAAAAGCCGAGTGCTTCATTTTCGACCTAAGTGCTTCGTTTTCGACCTAGGGTGCTTCATTTTCGACTTAGGGTGCTTCGTTTTCGATTTAGAGTGCTTCGTTTTGGACTTAGGGTGCTTCAGTTTCAAGTTTTGGGGTGCTTCGTGCTTTGGTCTCAGTCGTTTTTGAGTGCTTCGTTTTTGATAATACCGATCAGCACCCTTAAACGATAAAAATAGTCGTGAATCATCACCGTTAAAGTGAAACTTTGAATTTGGAGTCATCACAAACAATAGGTGTGTACTGTGTCCACAGCTCCACAGATTATATACATGCAGGCCAGCCAAGTATTGAAAATTAATCAGTGATGAAATAGGGAAAGAAAAAGAGTACCACTTCTTTGACATAATGATTATCATATTATGATTTGATCACATATAGAATTGTTAAAAAAGACAAAGTACAAAGGATCAAAGGCAAATATCTAATCAGTAAGTTCCTCCCAGATACAGTCTTGAGGACATTTTTGCACATAATTGGTGCTTCTTCAGTAGCCTTCCATGAGTATGATTTCAAAAGTGGAGGTGAAATGTCCTCTTTATTAAGAGGCTTTTCAGAGAAGTCTGTATCCTTGTACATCCCAGAATATTCTTCTCCTATCTGGACCTTCTTTCTTTTTACCATATAAAATAGCTTAGATGGTGATAACAAGGTTGTGAGCCTCAAAACTTATCACAATGATGCTTGTTATTCTCTTTTTTTTCTGTCTCTCTCTCTCTCTCTTTTTTCTCACATAAAATCATCTTCATCTGACACCGCATCCTGAAAGACAAACGACAGAAAAATCACACTTGAGGTATGTGATGTGTTTGATCACTTTACCCCTATTTTTAAAAAAGAACCCATATCATACTTTCAACGAGCACGAGCATTGCTTTTACTATTGGTATACTGCACTGGTAGGAAGTTTCTTAAATAACAAACCGATCTAAGAAAATTCCCTGGCTGACTACACCATCTGGCCTAAGAAAGTAGGGCAAATTGCTTTAAGCTTACAATACCTTATTAGTCACCATCTTTGATGAATCCATTAAAGAGTCATAGCTCCTGCAAAATAATTATTACACTCTCATTGCAGCTGAAATTCAAACCACAAGATTAATTATTTAATTACTTAATTATCCTCTCCCCGTCGGGCTTTTCAGGGATAATGATGCAAATGCGAGAAACAAATAATTCAAATAAACATAACATGATAAGAATCCCAACTGGCCGGAGGCAAACCAGTTGGCTATTTACAAGGATGACTGAGGCGTTGCACCAGGGACTACCCAGAACAACACCAGCTAGCAGCCAGAGCGGGATTTGAACCCGGAACAACCGCATTGAAATCCAGTGCCCTAACCGCTCGGCCACCTAACCGCTCGGCCCCACCCGGCTAAAAATAATAAATAAAATGCTAAAACCAAATGATACCTCAGAGCAGCTTCTTCCTTTCTTTTCTTTTCTTCTTCTTTTTCTCTTTGTTTCTGTGATATATTGAACAAATAATTGAACTGTGATGTCATACATGTAACAAGACGCTCTATGAGCGTTAACTCGGGATACTTTTGTGCTGTAGAAGCCGGACGCACGCTTTCTGATTCTCGAAAACTATCTGGCTAGTGGTCTGCTTTTGGGTTCGCATAACGCTTTTTTGATCACGTACGAGCAAAGCTCGTTAAACTGTTTTGAGAGTTGCCATCCATATTCGTTGTTTACTTCTAAATTAAGTGGCAACATCTGGACTTTACTTTGGCTCTCTCAAAACATTTCAGTTCTCTCTGCTAAGCTTGAAAACATTCGCATAGACACTTCTCTCTACATATTGGATATTCAAAACTCGAAGACACAAGGCGAATCGTTTCCGTGTATATGACATGTTTCTCAGAAACAATCCAGATGTCACGCATCGTAAAAAACCTCGAAATTCTGTTTTCAAAACAAAGCGTGTGACTTGGCTGAAAACAGGCCAGCAGATATATATTTTTAAAATGTCATTTACCTGTTGAAGGTAAAACTCTAAATGTTTAATTTTAGTTTTTTCCTGACGTCACGTGAAAACCAAAAATTCGCAAACTTGTCTCTAAATATAGAACTGTCACAGCGATCCAAACAACTTTGTGATTTTCTAAATATAGAACTGTCACAACGTTCTAATTCGAGTCGATACTCACAGCACGTGCGAGGCTTCCAACCTTGTCTTAAATTCGGCAAGCCTTTTCACGCGGACAAACTCTTCTGGATTTAAGTCTTCACAACAGTGACAGATTTGTGACAACATCCAGATCAAATTAAATCAAAGCAACTTTGCGATTTTCTAAATATAGAACTGTCACAACGTTCTAATTAGAGTCGATACTCACAGCACGTGCGAGGCTTCCAACCTTTTCTTACACTCTGCAAACCTTTTCACGGGGTCAGTCTATACTGTATTAAAATCTAGCTTCATAACTTTACAAAGATATGTGCAGGAAAATTTGTTCCAGCAGTCAACGTGGATTATGTAACCTTGAGTGTTCACTTGCGGTCACGTTTTAAATGGAAGGTATCACATTACAAAAACAACTGACCGTCGCATGATGTTAGCCTTATGTGGTTTGCTTTAACCAATGAACACACCACCAGGTGCCTGCTATTGTGCATTGGCCAATCAAAACACCGGAACGTAATTGTATTGTACATTTTGCTGCACAGGAAAAAAAAAAGACTGAAATCTAACACATTTTATAACTCGTGATACTTACAGTATCCCGAGTAGTTGAGTGTTAGCCCTGAGGAGTATTGTCCGATGTATTAACTGGCCGTCATCATTGCAGTCAAGTCATGATATTTAGCCAAGTTAATTCAGTAAGAGAATGAATACCTATTATTTATTTATATACACGAAATTTTCTCCTGTGCATTAGTCCTAGGCTCTACAAACATTTCCTATATTTCCTACTATATCCCATCTGTGGTAACTATACTTTTCTTTCTATGTTAATTTTATGTAAATAGTGTGAAATAAATGAACCAATGAACCAATATATGAAAATCACATATTTGAACTGTGGATTAATGATTAATATTTTAAATTTTTCGAAAGAGTTATGTATAACAGGATAATAGAATTTGTTGAAAAATATGACATATTATATTGTTATCAGTTTGGTTTTCGGAAAAATTATTCAACTTCCTTCGCATTAACTCATCTCATTAATAAAATTTCCTCCGCAACTGATCGACATGAAACTACTGCAGGGGTGTTTTTAGATCTTTCCAAAGCATTTGACACTCTTAATCATCAAATTCTGTTCACCAAGTTGGAACATTATGGTATCCGTGGTGTGGCTCTGCAGTGGATTAAAAGCTATTTTTCTTGCCGCCAACAATTTGTTCAATTTAATCTAGCCTGTTCCTCAATGCAGACCATCAAGTGTGGTGTCCGTCAAGGTTCTATTTTGGGTCCTTTATTTTTTCTACTATATATAAATGATCTTCCTAACGCCTCTAAGGCCCAGTTCAAACGTCGAACTTAACATGTGCCGAACCTAATGCAAATGAGTGAAAACAATAGATTTTTCTCATTTGCATTAGATTCGGTACATGTGAAGTTCGACGTTTGAACCGGGCCTAAATTAACTCAGCCTTCACTTTTTGCTGACGACACAAGTATTTTTTATTCTCACTCTGACCCCATTGAGTTGCAATCTGTTTTAAATGATGAATTGTGTAACTATGACATGTGGTTGAAAAGTAAAAAGCTCTCTGTCAATGTAAAAAAAACTTGTTATGTCATCTTTAAGTCGAGACAAAAGAAACTTAACTGTAATCTCTCTTTTTTTGGAAATCATTCTCTGGAACAGACTAACGTAACTAAGTTTCTAGGAATATACGTGGATGAGCACCTCACTTGGAAACACCACATTAGCTAATTGTCTCTAAACAGATCTCTAAGTCAGTTGGTATAATATTCAGGGCCCGATTCTACCTATCAGAAAAAACCAAATTACCTCTGTACTACGCATTAATTTATCCCTATATCACCTATTGTAACTCTTCTTGGTCGTCCACGTATGTGTCCAACTTAAATAGGATTTTCATTCTGCAAAAGCGTGCTGTGCGAACCATCACCAATTCCGATTATCGAGCACATTCTGCTCCATTGTTTGCTAAATTGGGTATCCTTGATATTTTTCAAGTGAACTCATTTCAAATAGCCAAGTTTATGTTTTACTATCACAATCAATTGTTGCCTCCAATGTTCCTCAACTTGTTTGAGACAAGTAGTGAAATTCATAATTATGGCACCAGGACGGCTGGATGTTACCGCCCTCATTTCTGTTGTACAAACATTAAACAATTCTCTTTCAAGGTCCTATGATTTGGAATTCTCTCCCTACTTCAATTACCTGTTCAGCAAGTTTTCTTACCTTCAAGAAAAAAATGTTAGAATTTTTATTTAAACAATCCTGAATCTGTCATGCCGCACTCACACAGCAGCAAATTATACTTATATATTATCCTTCGATGTGGCCTCTCCTATAAGCCTTGTGGTTTCCTGAGGTCTCCTCACCACTAACTTAGGTGTATTAAAAGTAAATATTGTGAAAATGGCTAATAAATAAATAAATAAATAAATAAATAAATATGTGAATGATCATCGCAGTTATGAACACTACTTAAGCAGTAGTGAAAACAAAGCCTCAAAAAATTCAGGCTCGGTGAAGCTAAAATACAGGTCACAGGTCATAGGTCACAGGTCACAGATTACAGGTTACATGTCACAGGTCACAGGTCAGAAAAAATAATATAAAAAAAATAAAAAAATTCAAAAAATAATAGTTTTAAACAAAAAATAACTAATTAAAATGAAAGAAAAAATACAAATGTCAAAAATGAAAAAAAAATTGCACACCCTACCCCCGAAGCGAAAGTAATAAGAGTGCACAAAGTGATCACGAAAACTGACAAATTAAAAAAGAAAAACTGCACACCCTACCCCTGAAGCGAAGGGATGTAGTCACATGATCAGCTCTCGAGTACATGGTAGCTAAGACGGCTGACTACAAGGTAATTTGCTTGTTGCCTTTTGTTTTTGTTGAGTATATTTTTCTTTCATTGCCATATTGTATTTGCCAATTCGCTAAGAAACGTACACTTGTTCTTGTTCACTAACAAGTGCACATTTCTGACAATATGCTAATTTATTTTATTAAATTAGCGAATTGTCAGAAATATACAGTTGTTCTTGTTCACTAACCATCAGCTTTAGGCAATACAATACGGCAATGAAAGAAAAATATACCGAACAAAAACAAAAGGCAACAAGCGACTTACCTTGTAGTCAGCTATCTTAGCTACCATGTGCTCGAGAACTGATCATGTGACTACAATCCTTCACTTCAGGGTAGGGTGTGAAGCTTTTCTTTTGTAATTTTCAGTTTTCGTGATCATTTTGTGCACTCTTCTTTCCTTACTATTTTTGACATTTTCATATGTGCTAGTCATCATTTGGCTGTGTGACCGCGTGATGCGGTTCCAGTCAAAAGCCCACATTTCACCCTTGCTCACCATAGAGTCTCCAGTAGCTCAGTGGTTAGAGCGTCCGTCTAGATCGCGGAGGGTCGTGGGTTCAAATCCCATCTGGAACTCGGATTTTTTTTTCCGAGTTTCCATTTGATGTTATATGCATTTCTATCATGTTGTATTTCTTAATTCACTCACTTTGGAGGTTTGGTTGGTTGCATCGTCAATATGCCTTAATGTGACTGCGTGATGCAGTTATGAGTCATATGCGCCATGATATGCCTTAATGTGACTACGTGATGTAGTTATGAGTCATATGTGCTAGTCATCATTTGGCTGTGTGACCGCGTGATGCGGTTCCAGTCAAAAGCCCACATTTCACCCTTGCTCACCATAGAGTCTCCAGTAGCTCAGTGGTTAGAGCGTCCGTCTAGATCGCGGAGGGTCGTGGGTTCAAATCCCATCTGGAACTCGGATTTTTTTTTTCTGAGTTTCCATTTGATGTTATATGCATTTCTATCATGTTGTATTTCTTAATTCACTCACTTTGGAGGTTTGGTTGGTTGCATCGTCGATATGCCTTAATGTGACTGCGTGATGCAGTTATGAGTCATATGCGCCATGATATGCCTTAATGTGACTACGTGATGTAGTTATGAGTCATATGTGCTAGTCATCATTTGGCTGTGTGACCGCGTGATGCGGTTCCAGTCAAAAGCCCACATTTCACCCTTGCTCACCATAGAGTCTCCAGTAGCTCAGTGGTTAGAGCGTCCGTCTAGATCGCGGAGGGTCGTGGGTTCAAATCCCATCTGGAACTCGGATTTTTTTTTCCGAGTTTCCATTTGATGTTATATGCATTTCTATCATGTTGTATTTCTTAATTCACTCACTTTGGAGGTTTTATTTTTTCTTTCATTTTAATTAAAATAATTTTTTTGTTTCAAACTATTATTTTTTAAATTATTTATTTATTTTCTTTATTTTAATTTTTTCTGATGTGACCTGTAACCTGTAACCTGTGACCAGTGACCTGTAACCTGTATTTTAGCCACGCCATCACAGTTCATAACTGTGATGATCATTCACATATTAAGTTAGTCACAGTTCCCTGATGTTGTTGGAATACAAAATGGTGATTTTGAGGTGGGAGGGAGGAAGACCAGAGAGCCTTGAACAAAACTTAAGAGAATACAAGAAGCTAGCTACTAATATGATGCTAAGTTCCACACTGGAGTGTCAGGTCTAAACTAACTTGTATTCATAATCATAACAAAATTCACACTCATCCTCATTGTAATCATCACCTGTTCATTGTCATCACCGTTAGAGCACTTTTCAATTGAGTGTCGTAAAATGAAAACCAAAGCAATTACTCTGAAGCAATTACATGTAGCTGGTGCAAAGTGCAAGAAAATACATGTGTGGAAGTCACGATTGGTTTTGGTTTTGCTTCTCATTGGTTGAGAAAGTGGCACAAGTTTGGCTGGCCAATCAGAGCAAAGCAATGCAAAACCAAAGCGAAACGAGAATTACTTTGGACACTCAATTGAAAACCGCTCTATTATTACATGTCTGTGCACATGCCAGTCAGGTTCATTTTAGAGCAGTAGTCATATGGCATTACCACTATCAGAAAAAAAAATATATTTATTTTGTACATAAAATGTACACAAGTGTTTCAATTAAGGTCTACAAACATTGTTAAATGATTACATCTGAATACACTTTAAAGTTGCTTTGCTACAAAATTGAACAGGAACTATTGAGGTAAATTAAAAAGTCTGGATTTCAAACATTGTTTCAGTTTACACAGCATTGTAACTTCAATTAAATTGAGCCCTTGCATGACAAGTTTAAATATCTTGGGTATCTTTCACACTGACTAAAGGTTGTCAAAATTGAAAAATCTCCAAGGGGACCTTTTTGGAATAAATGGTGTATTTAGCTAATGATTAATTAAGATTGCTGGTAGTATCAGATTTCAGCAGAGAACAGCATTCTGAATAAAAAGAGCCTTGTTTGTTAACCATAACTCACATCAAATAAGTGAGACCCAACTGTGATAAGAAAAAAACAGATTGTTACAGTGAGCAGATAGGTTAAAGCAAATGAGGAGAAAATACCTGTTCTCTTAACTTTTGTTTGCTATCTTCTCTTTCCAGTCGATCTCGCTCCTCTCTTTCATCCCTTAAGTTTGGAAATTTTTCTTCTTTAGTCTTGTTCAGTCTGTTAACTATTTCATTTATTCTTTTCTCAACTTTGATCATGCAAACCTGTAAAAATTAAAAGTTGTTGACCAGAATACCATGTTCCCCTCAGGAAATAATACTCTTACAAGATGCTAAATGATGACACAATTATTATTAACAGTTACTAGTGTCAAATGAAGAATGATCCTCGCAGTTGTGAACGCAATTTATGCAATTGCGAAAAGAAGCCTGAAAAAAAATCCAGGACTTCAACGGGGTTTGAACCCATGACCTCGCGATTACTGGTGCGATGCTCTAACTAACTGAGCTATGAAGCCACTGACGTTGGGAGCAGGTCAATTGTGGGTTCATATGTTCCCGTGAAAGAAATGAGTGTGAATGATATATGAAAGGAATCATATATGAACTGCGGAAATGAAATCAAATGAAGAATGATCCTCGCAGTTGTGAACGCAATTTATGCAATTGCGAAAAGAAGAACCCGCAATTGACCTGCTCCCAACGTCAGTGGCTTCATAGCTCAGTTGGTTAGAGCATCACACCGGTAATCGTGAGGTCACGGGTTCAAACCCCGTTGAAGTCCTGAATTTTTTTCAGGCTTCTTTTTGCAATTGCATAAATTGCGTTCACAACTGCGAGGATCATTCTTCATTTGATTTCATTTCCCCAGTTCATATATGATTCATTTCATATATCATTCACACTCAGTTACTAGTGTATCAGCATGTTGCGACTAAAAGACAGTTGAACGTCACTTATGGCAGGTGGCCTCTGCCACCTGCCAGACCACAAGGGATCTACATTTTGAATCATTTAGCATGTGATAATAGTTTTACTGTGCACTCTGATTCCTGGAGACAACAAGATAACTTTGCTGAAATCAGACATTAAGAGCCTTGGTTGTAACTTGAACCAAAGCGAGAATGTACTGCCCATTTGCAACAGATTTATGAATTGCTTCAATTTCCTGTAGGTTTAGGCAGTTGACTTATTATCAGCATTGGAAAGTAAATGCACCTACTATTTATGAGAAATTTTAGGTCTTCTCTCTGTTACTTGACCCCACAAATTTATTTGATAGAGTTAAGCCTGTATGGTTAAGATAAAATTTAATCAACTTGTTCATTCAGTGTACAGCATATTACATGACTGTGTATTGCAAGTCTATTTGGGTAAACACATCTGGTTTGTGACATTTCCTTCTGTGGTGCTGGCCAACAAAAGTGAAAACATGGCAGCTAACAATTTTGAGCCCATGGAGAGATAGGATTATGTGACAAGTCAGTCGCTTAAGGAATGTTGAAGACAGTAGAAAATTTCAAACTGTCAGTTCTAAATGTGTGGTCGTGGCTGCTTACAAGAGGTAGTCACTTATGAGCAGTTCTAATTATAGTAATCTGACTGGGAAAATATTGGTATTCTGGAAATGTGGTCATTTATGGGAGGTGGTCACTTACAAGAGGTTGTTGCAAAGTGAAGTTTGACTTTAGTTCTAAGTAATTGTACCTCTGTGTTGCTATAGAAACCCACTTGGCCAACCTCCATATCACTTGTCTTTTTTAAGTTCCCCCAAGGGGTGTACACCACATTGATGTTGTTCATCTTGTTTCCTGCAATACATGTGAGTAGTTTCTCTAGCTTACACTAAATTGAACAAAAACCTCGATAGTGCTCAAAGTTTGAAAATTAATTGTGTGGAACACATTCTGTTAAATGTAACGTATGACACTATCAAAACACACTGACACCTTATGGGAAACCTTGATATGCAACGACCGTTACAACAAAGGAAGGATCTATAAACTGCTCCATGGTTTAGTGCAGTGACCAGATGTACTCTCGAGCATAACTGTTTTCTTAAAGGGATCCTCCACTCTTACAACAAATTGATGCTAAATTGTAGGCAATAATTGCTAGATATGTAAGTTAATTTTATAATTACTTTGTTTTACAGGGTTCGTACACTTTTTCAGGCCAAAAATTCAAGGACTTTTCAAGGACTTTCCAAGACCCTACTTAGAAATTTCAAGGACTTTTTTAATGACAATTTTACCTCAAAACCAAGAAAAATGTTTGTGTTAACATCTATGTTTTGGCTTTACAGATAGTGCAGATATTTTTCGATATTTTTCAATCTTGTTCAATAAAAAATCAAGGACTTTCAAGGACTGAAAACGAAATTCAAGTACTTTCAAGGCCTTGAAATCGGACTCCTGAAATTCAAGGGTTTTCAAGGGTTTTCAAGACACGTACGAACCCTGGTTTTAAAACGTGGATATATAACAATAAGTGTGCGAAAAAATGGATATCATCATCTCTTATTTTTGCTTTTAAATTTAATAACGGGCACAGCCATAATTATTTTTGGATTTGATGACGTGTAATGGTTGCTCTTTTGTTTAACACAAAGGATTTTCTGTTTCATTTGCTTCCTGACAACCATTACACATCATCAAATCCAACATGGCCGCGCATGGGAAATTTGAAAGCAAAAATAGGCGATAATGATATCGATTTTTTTTGTACATTTAAAAGTTATATCCATTTTTCCAAACAAAATTTGGAAGCTATTAATTATTTCCAACAATTTAGTGTGAATAATAATAATAATAATAATAATAATAATAATAATAATAATAATAATAATAATAATAAGACAATTATAGAGCACCCTTTCCCAAAGGTCCAAAGGCGCTCTTTACAGAGTCAAAGTTTAAAAATTTAAAAATTAAAGTTAAAACTACAAAAGGTAAGACAAAATAGTTAGGTAATAAAACACCAAAGTCATGTCATGAATTTAAATCGGCAAGTTTACAAAGAAAAGTTTTCAGCCATCTTTTAAAAATGTCCAGTGATCCAGCATCTCTAATATGCTGAGGAAGACTGTTCCAGAGATGCGGCGCAATAACAGAAAAAGCATGACGGCCATGACTATGTGTGTTAAAAGCAGGGATGACAAGTAGATTTTTCTTTGAAGATCTAAGATCTTGTGGAGGATGGTAGCTTTAAAGATCTTTAATGTAACTAGGAGCCAGACCATGGAGAGTCTTGTAGGTAATGGTAAGGATTTTAAATTCAATTTGGAGTTCAATTGGAAGCCAATGAAGATTTGCAAGAACAGATGTAATATGGCAGAACTTGGGCGAAACAGTAACAACATGAGCAGCTGCATTCTGTGCGCGCTGGAGCTGTTTAATCACGTACTTAGGTAAACCATATAGTAGCGAGTTATAGTAGTCTAGTTTTGATGTAACCAGTGCATGAACAAGAAGCTGGGCTGCATCAAAGGTGACATATTTACGAATGAGGCTAATTTTACAGAGATGATAAAATGCCGATTTGCAAGTTGCAGTCGCCTGAGGAACCATACTCAGAGATTCGTCAAAAAGAACTCCAATGTTACTTGCTTTTGGTGAAGCCAGCACTCGCTCATCACAGACATGAATATGTGACAAGGGAGGTCGAGCACGGTGTAGAGATGATATCACAAGAAGCTCAGTTTTGTCTTTGTTTAATTTCAATCTGTTTAAATAATAATAATAATAATAATAATAATAATAATACAATACAA